>JAKWJA010002491.1:52078038-52538635 GCA_027704765.1 Solanum habrochaites | reverse complement strand
GAAAACAAAAAATTAAAAATATACCGTGAACTTGATAATAAAATGTTAATCATATTTATCCCCTAACAAATTTTAACATAATATAATTATTAACATTAAGAGATATATTATTATAAACGTTTTTTTTATCCATAACTATATTTTTTAACTCCCGTTAAGGAAGGGTTTATTATATATGAGCCATTTTTGTAACCGGGTGAGGGGTATATTTGTTTTTTTTTTGACGTTTTCGTATTTAACTCCTTTTTTGGTCTAAGGGCATATATGAGCCATCTTTTAGAATAGAGGGTTTTATATCTAGCCTCCTTACAATTGACAAATGTTGAGGGGTATATTATTGACCCGTGTTTCCCAATTTCCCAATTAACTTGTATATTAGGTTGAGCATGATGCATGCAATAACCAGTTGGATTGGAAAAGGGGCCCCTTTCTCTTTCTAATTTTATGTCCAAATTCATTATTTTAATTAAGGCAGTAATATAAATTCAAAATTAATGGTTAATTATAATTAAAGTGAGGAGCAACATGGATTTGTGAGCCATTCCAATGTTATAATTTTTTCTCTGTTTCCTATACAGTCTTAGTTATTCGTTGATTTATAAGTGCATCTATTTTGGATTCACACTCGTACGACCTTATTAAGATGGATAGCACTCTTTTACTATCAAGAATTTTTGTTTGAAGACTCATTTTTGAGCTCAACTCGAGATCACCACTTTACGAGCTTCTTCCGTGTGTGGGTGTGCTAATTACTAATTATTACTACTTACCGTTTTTAGTACTACTTAATGCTTCCTTTACACATTTTCAACGTGTATACTATTCACTGCCCTATTACCAATTAATATAAGAGAGAGCACCAATAGGGGACTATAGTCATACTATGCTACGATTATCTAATTTGTATTTAAGTAGAAGTAATAATTTACTCTAAAATTTTAGTCTTCTAAGTGCATTCAGTCGTAGAATTTGTATATAATAGCCAAGGTTAGATGCTACTTTATCATCATCATAAGTAAAGATAAACTGCTCCTTGAATCATATTCTCTAGATTTTGGAAATTTGCGCTTCCAAAACAATTTAAGTCAGGTCATCGCAGTAAAACCCTTTTCCTATCAATGAATCTACTGTTGTGTTTTTTTTGGCTGTTTTTTTTCGTATACTCAGGGAACATATGATTTTATTCTGGATAATTGTTCGGTTGGTCTCAACAAACATGTCTCAATTTAGATCCACCCTTTGAAATGGATGGTTTCTTCTTTTTTCGCTTTCCCTTTCTTTTCGTGTGGCTAATATATCTTCAATTGGTGATGTCAATTAGTAGTGGCTACCACCAACTTCGCCATGCTGCAGTTTGATCCAGGGATTTCTGACTCGGACTTTAGATTTTCTTCCCTTTTTGGCGCGGTTTTTTTTGCTTGGGCAATTAGCCATTACCCCCCCCCCCCAAAGAAATATGTCGATTGCGGAATTTTTCTATAAGTTTGAATGGTACCACATCTCTCTGAGCAGTATATCATAAACACAAGCATTGTTGGAAAGAAACATATCATACGGTTTTACTTGGTAACTAGTATCCTCTACTTTTTTTGCCTACATTATTAATTTACAATGGGGTTAATAAATAAATAAAAAATGTATTGTTCGTGCTTTTACTGAAATTACTTATGCTACGTAACGAAACCTTTGTTTTTTTTTTCTAAATTCCTAAAATAAGGTGACTTTGATATTTGCTACGTGTTCTCATCTCCTCTTTTGTTTTTTGTTACATTAATAATACTATCAACTAATAAATAAAACTACTTTCTTTATCTATCCTTTCTTTTCCAGCGCATACTTCGTATATTCTGTCATTTTATAACATTCTAGGTATAATACTCCTACGTTTGAACGACTATGAATTTATTCCTTTGCCAAGAGCCTAGGGGGAAAATCTGCTTTCCTTTGTACAGAATTTCACTTAATAATCATCTTTTTATTCATTGTGTTAATCCTTTGCCTTACAAACCTGCGTTTTCCTATCTATTAGGTAATTTGACATTCTTTTTCCCCCCTTCCGTCCCGCTATACTAAATTTTGACTCATTATCTGATTGATGCTCTTTTTATTTATGCAAACCATGCATTCTAAGATTTTTCTTTTATGAAACTTTTATACATAAGTTAATTGTAACTAATTAGCTTACATATTTTATATTTTTTTTACATAAGCATAGCTTCAGCATCTCAACTTCTTTACGTATGTTAGTGACTTCTTGTATAATAGATCTCTCACCTTAAAAATTTTGCTTATACGAATTTTTTTGCATATTAATACATGTCGTATTACATATCATGCCTATAGGGAAAATTTTCAATGCATTTTCCGTCTTTTAGGCATAATGCCTATATGGCCATTTAATAAATTGAATTCGTTTCCATTATGATCGACATATACATTAAGGACAAGTCCCAATAGATCGGTTGGCTTATACCATTATGTGGCCTTATTGCATTCCTTAAAACTTTGTAATTTTTATTATTTGCCGCCTACAAGACCCTCTATATATCATTTAACTTCCTTTAGTATTATCTTATTGTTTTTAGTATTTTTAAAGGCAAAACCACTTGTTTTAGCTATTGGTGTTATTTCCCAGTACTAGACAATAAGTCACATATGCGACTCCTTTTAAGTTATCCGCAGATTCACTTTAAATTTTTATATTTTTTTCCCCCCCCCTTGTCAATTATACGATTTTTTTACTGCCCCCATTGAATTTACATTTTATTCAAATGTTTTCATAAAGTTGAGGCTGATTCCCGGCTATATATCCTCTTTATTACATAGTGATTCCTTATTTGATCAAATTTTAAATCAACTTTATTTTTGTTTGTTTGTCTACTCTCTTTATAGCGCAGTAAAACTTATCATCCAATTACTCTCCTTTTTTTTCCCCCTAACTTTATACACTACTACCTTACTGAATTTTTTTAAAAATAATAATTCGAACCTTTTTCAAAAAATTTTAAATTTTTTCAGAAGAAGTTGAAGATTCGTGCATCTGCGTCTTCCCCACCCCATATTCCATTTTTATTCCTTCCTTTACAATTAATTTTTGCACTTCTCATTACATCCTTTTTCATCCTCTGTTTTACGTACTATTTGCTCAACCCACCCCAATTCTCTGCACCCATCTAATTTAGTTGTAAAATCTATAGTTATTTCAATGAGAAAAAATATGAATTTATAGTTTTCGTGTTTCAAAGTTTGTTATTATATTTTTGGTCATTTTTTAATTTTGAGAATAATGTATATTGGTAAGAAGATTGAGATTTTCTTTTTTTTTTTTTTTATCACGGTTGTAACACAGATTTCGATTGCATATTCACATACGAAGAAATCTAATACTTCCCCCCCGTCCTCAAAAAGCTTTTATGATTTAGTCTTTGATCTTGTTGCAACGGACCTTGTTCGTAAGAATTAAGAAAAGATAAATTTTTAATTCTTGTGGTTCTTTACATTAAAGTTTTAGGTCAATATATGACTATATTAAATGCCCTTTCAACCTTATTGTGGTTCGTCTTTAAACGTTCCTTTTTTTTTTTGTCCATCGCGACCAAGTAAAAGTTTAAAGTGTTTGCTTATTAAAAGGATAATGGGGGGGCATTCTCTTAGAAACAAACTAAAAAAGAAAAACTAGAGACATTTTGTGTTTTGATTTATTTAAGTTAGAGAGTAAGTTTCCAAGTATTAGCGAATTTCTGTAACTTTCGTTTTTTTTCTCTATTTCCAAGCCCTGAACATTCAATAGAGTTTGAATCCAAAATCCTTTGCATCTTTACATAGAATATTTTATATAACGGATGTAATATTTTTTATTGAAATGAAGGAGATAGAAAGATTTTGGGAGTTGTGCATTTTAGGAGATGATTTTGTTGCTGAGTAATACTAAATGTTTTTATTGGGTCATTTCTATACTATTTTGTTTTTTTGTTCAATTTATGTCAATGTGTGACTTCTTTTAAATAAGTGTCCACCGTGAAACGGTAGTACTTTTCCTCTCATAAAGTCACTGAACATTGTGAGTTTTTGTAACTCCACAACATCACCTTTTATTCTCATTATTCTATGCGCTCTTCGCTATAAAATTATAAAATAATCGTCAACGCGATTAGGAATGGTAGGTGTGTAGAATTAAAAAATTTATGAGAGTAAGTATTGATGAATTTTCAAACCAACCAAGTGTTTTGCAACCCACCAAATCAATCTTTAAATTATTTATTTCCATCTTTTTTGTTTCCTTGCAAACAACCATGACAACGGAATCCTATTTTTTTCTACTTGACCCGACCCACAACTGACATAATTTCATCTATTATATTGCACTCCACTTTGTTTATGCACTATTTTTTGCTCCACCCTCTTCCTGGCGCTTTTTTTTGTTTTCTTTCTAAAATGATTGTTTGAAACGACATGTTTAGAAAGAAGGAAGAAAAATCATGTTGAACAACAATTTATTTCAAGGACATGAGTCCCATTGTACCTTTCGTTTGTTAGATAAGTGATTTATATGTTTACATTCTGTTGACCCCTGATTTATAATGGTAATTCTTTTTACGGTAACTTGCCGATATTTCTATCCCTCATCTGCTTCCTAGGAAATTTGCCATATGTTTCAGTTTCACCACTAAAACATTCATTAAATTCTTAGGTATCAACACATTGTAGCCTCAAAAATTTTTTGATTCTTTTTTTTTTATTTTTGTCTTCTTATTCTCTGTTTTAATATCTCATCATTACCATTGTTGTTGCAAGATTACCCATACACCTCATGTTTGTTAAACCCCCTATCTATCAATCGTCTTCCACGATTATACAATGACCACAATTCTTATTTGACTTTCCCAAATCCCATATATGTAAACCTTGACATTCACACATCATTTTTGTGATAGTAAACCATCTCGGGCGTCCGAAAATTAAACAGCAGTCATATTTCATGGACACAATGATCGCCAACTCATACTATTAGTCACTTTCTTCAATGACCCCGAGTCTATTCAGGTTTACGCCTGATGACTTACGTTCGCACCCCAAATTAATTACTTATTATCCGGGTTTATGGATCATACTCCAATGAATTCGTAGAATTTTGATGGGCTCGCTTTAATCAAATGTTATTTCGTAGAATCAAATAGTTAAACCCTTTCTTTAACATTTACAAGTATTGGATTCGATTGAAATTTCAATGTTAATGAATTTATATTAAAGAGAAAGAAGCCAATGCAATACATCAATGGAGGCCAAAATTTTTTAAAAAAGGAGAGTCCCAGATCCCTTTCTTTCTTTTTTTCCTTTTTTTTTTTTTTAAGAGTCATAAAATTGGTCTCGATAATTATATATTTAGTGGTTCGGGTCAAGGGGTTGAGGGTTTTTTCTGTCATTCAACATGGTTGTTATTAATGCCTATGTTTTATTGTTTTCAATATGTTTAGGTGTTTTTTATAATTTTTTCTATAATAATATCAAACATCAATTTAATTTGAAAACCAAAAGGGAAAAGGGTCTTGATTTTATACCCTCATCTTGTGTCATTGCGCACGTTTATGATATACCCCTCTTGCTGTTTTATTTGAAATAGTGATCTAATATGCGTTTATTGCCATTTTTATACTTTAAGTTAATAGTAAATCGCGACCCGACTTAAGAATTAATACCTCACATTTGATACAGATATTCCGTGTTTATATCTTGTTTTTAGTTTTAATGTTTTTGCAGCAGTCACCTCATATTTTAGTCCCCATATTAGTACCCTTAGACTTTAATATTTGCATTGTCTTATATGTCGGCTCCTATAATTAGTTATCCCTGCCCATATTTCACTTTGACATACCTCAATAATTTGTTCAGGTCTATGCCTTCTTGAACATTCAATGTTTACAAGTTCATTTGACTACTTTCTGGTCCTTTTACATAAAAGATGAATAACATCAAAAATTGTGGGTTTTAATCTTCTTTAGTGACCGTAATTTACATTCTACTCAAAATTACATCTACCAATCAACAATATAAATTTTAATAGTTTCAGGAGCGATTTTTTTCTTCCATCGTTATTTGCCCCCCCACCCACAATATTCCTCCCGGCCAGTTTGCAACTTAGTTTTATAATTCTCATCACACCATTTTACCTATTCGTTCGTTTTAACGCATCTTTTTTTTTCTTTTCTTTCATGCTCAAATCAACCTTCATTTCCCCTGATATCCCATTTCGCGCCAGAACCCTCGTATTTATTTCTGATGAGCTTTACAAATTATGAATTAAATTTTTCGGATAACAGTTGTTATTCAATTTTTGCAACTTTCTTTGATAAATTAATTTTTACTAACGGTTATTTAAGAACATGAATTGAAATGATGTAACAAACTTTTTTTGAGTCTTGATCATATATGAAGAATTTAACAATTGGTTCGTAGTACTTTAGACCCGATAACTTCTTAACTTTTAATTTGATTGTCATTTAGCACTGGACCTATTCAATATTTGTAGAATCTTAAAAGTCCTTTGTCCAAGGTTCCTTTGTGCGAAACGGTGTTTTTTGTAGCTTTGTTTTTCGAGACATGTGTTAGAACCCTTTATGCACATTGGCCGTTCGAGCGATTTTTTCCATTTTTTATCATTTTTCCTCATTTTCTTCCAATCGGGAAACTTTGGTTTGGATGGAAATTATTCTGGAGATCATTCCTTTTTTTGTGAATTCCTGATGTCTGTTTTGTTAAGTGGTCCCTTGGAACAATTTCTGTATTTGATGCGTCAATTTTGTCATCTCTTACAAACACTCTTTTTCATACACATTGATTTATTTATGTGTTTTGACTTTTATTTGAAGGTGTTTTGCCTTTAAACTTTAAACAATTTTATTGTTTTCATATTAGGGGGAGCTCGTTCCTGACTTTTTTTTTTTTTTTTTTTTTGTTCTCTTTGTTATCGATTGCTTGCAACCACAGTTAACTTTCCTTTTTCTGACTTTACAACTGATTTTCAACTAAAAAACTTTGGAACTTTCTGATGTTGAAGTGATTTTTGATTATTTTGTTAATCCTCGATTCTTTCAAATCCGACCAATATTTTAAATTGCATAAACGCTTTGGTGATGATACTCTTGCTATTATTGATAGTTTTTTTTTTCGTGTTACCATTTTCAATCCCTATTTCTTGTACTTTTTCTGCTGCTAGATGAGGAAGTAGCGTTTTGATTTCATTTGGTAATTTCAGGACGCTTTTGACCTTTTTGAACGGTAGGCCTTCGACCTATCTCACCCACCTTTTGTGATTTGATTTTTCGAGTAGTATATTTTGACATTTCTTGGAAGTCAAAGAAGAATTATGTAGAATAGCATAGTCTAGAAGTTTGTAAGATGTGACATTAGTTTTTTAGTTTGTATGATGCCTATTATGAACTTACGTGTGTGGCAGATTGTGTGATCACCCTCTGTAATTGTTGCACAAAATATGTTGTGATAATTGATATAATTGTACCACAGCACCGCCCGCAATTTTATACGGGGTTTTTTGTGACTCCCCCCCCTACCGTATTATTTATTTTGTATTGATTTTTTTTTTAGATACCGTTTTATCCTTGTAAGACGCTTGTTATTTCGTTCCTATTTTTGAAAATCTTGAATTTGTACTTCTCCTACCCATATAACCTTGTATTATAGGTTATTATTTTTTTAAACAGAAATTGTAGAACATATTAGATTAAGCTATTTTTGGAACATTTTTAAATATACGTCACCATATCAAGATTATTGTAATTATTGATCATTCAGAAATTACTGTTGTGTCCTTAAGAAACCATTTACATCCTCCATTCTCAGGTACACCAAGCGCCCTTATGTGTATTACATTTCTCACAATGATAATTTTTCAACGGATTTTTATAAACCTGTTAATTTTTTAAAGTAAATAGCTTTCCTGCGTTACTCAAAAACTCTTTTTAACTTCAACACGAACATTAAGATTACAACATAGTGTTACAAGTCACACAGACTCAATCCGATCGACACTGTGTGATTTTTTTATTTTTTGTAGAGTATAAAAAATATGTTATAGAGTCATGAAAAACTTGTTGGATTTCTGTTTCAGTTGATCTATGTTTTAATCCCCAATTTGCATCTCTATATCCTTCACTTAAATTTTTATTTATGGCTGGCTATTTGTTGTCACTGCTATTTAATTTGCATGTTTAGTTTTGAGTGTCATCTAATTGCCTATCATTCCATATTAAACTATTTCTGTCTCCATTACTTTTTTTTTTTTCTTTTCAATTTACCAATGAGTTTTTTTTTTTATGATTAGGATTATTCTGGACGACTCCGTTATGAACTAGCGTTCCAAGGCTATTTGTTTGGCCCGTGTTACTCAATGTCAGGACTATCATTTTTTTTTTTTCCTTTATTAGCTTGCTTCATTATCGCAGCATAGTTCCAATTGAGTACTGACTCTTTCACCTTTTTTTTTTTATTCTTTGCAAGATGAATTGGCTTTAAACTCAATTGAGTCTCTTATGCTTTTAAATATTCAAAACTTTGAATTTCTCAGTATCTTTTGCAATATCTTAATGTTTTGTTCCGGATTTGACAATGCTATTTTCCCCGACCGTGAGGATTTTTTTTTTTTTTTTTTTTTTTTTTTTTCTTTTGCTTTTTCCCCTTTTTCTGTTTTATAGACATTTTTAAGTTTGTGCCTATTATATCCACATCAGCAACTCCTTAAATTCTTTTCATATCCAAACTTATATTTTTTTAGCAAGGCATTATGCCGTGTGTCAGCTTTTTTTTTATTAGGTAGCACATGGTTTTTGCTCATTATAAGCATCTCATCTACATATAGGCTTATTTAAAGCCCAACTTTCCTGATTTGGATGTATCTTAATGTAAACACCATTTATTCACATTTTTCATTTGATCAGTAAGTACATTTGACAACATGCGTTTGTATCCCAAAACTTTGCTAGCCAATGTCCTTTGGCGCTTGTTTTCAGTCCCATAAGTGGACTTACCAAGAGGTTTTTGCACCACGTTATTTACTTTTATCCAGGAAATACAAAACCCTCATTGTTGGTTTTATGTAAATTTTTATCTTCAATGTTTTAGTCGTCTCCATTAAGAAGGAGGTTTGCAACTCATGTGATGAATTATTGCAACGTGATACCCGCAGCTAGTGCAATTAACATCCGCATGCCCCGCATTTTTGTAATTCTCAGCTCCACTGGAGAGCTAGGTGTCTCAAAAATATAAAGACTTCACGCCCTGTCTAAACCTTTGCACAAACAAGTCTTGCTTTTATTATTGTGTTCATATTAGTTCCAATTTAGTCGTATATTCCTTTTATACGATCCTATTGTTGAACCAAGGCGTTTGTTCATGGAGGAAGAACAAACAACAAGCCCTTTTTTTCTTCTCCTTTTTCTTTTTTTTTTTTTTTTTCCAAGTATGATGCCTTTAAGATGACTTCATATTTCACTATCTTACAAAGTACTCCCTGTCCAGAGGTGAGTCCGCTAGGACAACACACTTGCTTCTTTGAATTTGTTTGCAGGTCACTTTCAAGAAGAAATGTTATAAAATTCTATCCAATAACAGTAGTATGATGTATTCTTGACGTTACTGTTTCTATCTTGGACTTTCGTTTCACTTTTGGTGCATTCTTCTTTTGATTCTTATTAGGTTGTCTTAGATCCCCAACTAGATGATCTATTTCGTCTTGAGTTTTTACTACTGGATATATAGTTCAATAAAAAGGTCAGCACTATCTGATCTTGCATTTATCGATAGATTTGAATTCTGGATGTTCACTTGATATTTTGAACCCAATCTTATCGGACCATGACTGTACTCTGTTGTCCCTGGCATTCTCACTACATGAATTTGCATCCCCAATCCACAGTCTTACCGGTCCTATTGTTTTTTTCTTACCCATTTAGCGATAGGAACCTTTAGGACGTTGGCTAGGGACATCCACTACACTTTGTAAATCATTTCAATGGGTTTTCTACCTTTCCAGTTTTAGATGGACTTTAATACATTGTCTGAGTGGGACTGGTTGAAGTATCTGATTTGCTGGTAAGGATTTGCTTCCCCCCACCAAGTTTCTGTGGGTAAACGAAATTATAAGTAATGAATTTATCACTCTCTTTTGTAAAGTTCGGTTTTGTTATTGCAATCATGTCCATTGACCCGGACGTTGTAGGGTTAGCAAGGTGTTTTTGATGATTATCATTTGGTCTAAACATATTCTGCAAATTTTGGATTAGTCGATTTCTCCCACATCTATCACTTCGATCATTTTGACCCTTTGATCTAATTGTTTCTCAACTTCAGTTGTATATTGCTATTCAATCGCAGTTATTATTGTTTCTCCTACTATTTAGAAATAGACATATACTTAAAATTTATAGTTGCACCATCGTCATAATAAAATGTTAGAATGACTTTTTACACCTTTACGGATTGATGTTCTTTGACTTCATTTGTCACAAACCCCTAATCCACGGTGATCATTATTCAAAAGGATTTGAATTCCTTTCAACAGTAGTTTTTTTTTATTCAGACGCTTAGCATACTTAGATCAAACACAAATTTGACATTGACTTCTTGCACTCAAAGTGGTTTTTAAAATATTTAAGTTACATCAGTTTTACAGACGGCCTTTTGTTTATTAACGTTAGGTTTTTTTTGTCCCAACACGTTCATGCCATAATAACATTTGTAGACTCATAGAATTTGGGTAAGAGACATGCAATTATAATCTTTCTTCATATCAACTGCAATTATATTGAGTGAAAAGGTCCATCACGAAGGTAGGCCTTTTACTACCTACATATCATTTTGACTTTACCGACTACTTATCCGAAACAAATACACATTTAAAATCCATTCTTGGTCAGAACGTTTGTGAATATGAAACACTAAATTCTTCTCACATTCGGGAAACATATGATTGACGTCCTATTCACCCAAACGTCACCACCTTGCCTTATTGGTCATCTTTAATAGGACTTTGTCAGCTTATCCACTGCTTTCCGCGACACATCGGAGTTTTGCCCAGAAATTTAATTTTTCATCGGTAAGGGTGGAGTATATGATGAAAATAATTCTTTCGCTTTGTACACCAAATCATGGCATGACTGGGCACTCAGAATCCTTCCTACATATTTTCCGCTGAATTTCCAATCCCAAGTTTTTTACATTCATAAACCATCCTGCACAGAGATCTGTTCATTTCTCCTTAGGATTCAGTCACATTCCTTCTTGATCCTTCTTTTTCTGGTCCGTCTTCTTAGGAGCCCCGGCATTCATTAGCCTATGACCACTGTTTACCACAATTCACCAAGCAGTTTCCATAAAAAAATTGAATTTCTTCTAGGAGGATTGCTGTTAGGGACCTGATTGCTTCTTTCTTTTTTCTTGAATTTTGTGGGATCTTTCTTCATACAAAATACTCCAGATATGGATTTTGATATCCTTAACAATGTGACTTATATATGTCTGCTTAGTCTTTATTATCACTACTTCGGATTCGCCCACCTACTATAAGGAGCCTTCAACCAGTCATATCCTTGCGTTTGTGTTTCAAATAGTTTCTAAAAGTCCTTCCACATTTGGAGGTTAACTTTTTCAATCATTTGCCCCCATGCCACTTGAAAAGCATCATTCACAATCATATACTCAAGCCCAGGAACTATAAGGATAAGGACCTGCAAATTCTTGAACTTGGATGCTGACAGTCTTAATGTCACATCTTATTAGTACAGAAATTTTTGGCATAAAGTAATTTTTTCTGCATTTCTGGGCCATCAGTCTGTTTTTTGTACTCTCTTTCTAAAGCATTCCAACGACGTTCTTTGAGGTTTTGGCATTAATTTTGTATCATACTTGTACCCCGTCATCTTGTTTTTAGACCACTCATAATATAATTTTATCACTAAAAAATTGAGTTTTTTGCCTGTACCATGCTCTCTGTTATCCAAGACATCGTTCATCAGCCTTTTGCGAGTTTCAGCAGACATAACAGTGAACATCCTCTTAGAGCACTCTGCAGGACTCTAATTGTGAGATCGAACCGAACATCTTTCGCGTAATTTCAACTGATCCAGAAACCTTGCAGGTTCCTCGTCCGGCGTTCTAATTTTAATGGCAGTAATTCCGACCCCCGATTACGTTGAATATTGACGGTTTTTCTGGTCGCCCCAAACACTTACTGTTCATCTAGATTTTGTTTGAATTTGAATTAATCATTTTTTCGTCACAAATGCGCAGATACTTAAGATTTTGAAACCTAAAAAAGTCAAAGAACAAATCTTTTACACATAACTCTCTTCCCCCCGCGGTGCTGTATTTAACTTGATAATACTCTTTTATGTCTCCTTTTTAATGGTTAATCGAATGAATTTGTTATAATTAATCATAGAGTTAGTAGAAAATCATTAAACGGTTCTTAATCTCCAAGAAATACATACAAATACAGAAACTGTTTTTTCCAAATTTCTTAAGTATTTGTTATTCCTCACCATAAACCTGTATGTATACAGCTTAATAAACAGAAATAAGAAACTAAGATGGGGAGGAAAAACAATTATAAAAACAAGACTTATCCGAGTCCCACAGAAACTACTGTGAGGTACTTAAGAAATGGACATCTTCTAACTGCTACCCAAGTGGGCCGATTAATTTCTCCCAAGATAATAATGGATGAAACCATGTTTTTTAAATGAAATAGTCCGCTTTTTTTTTTTTTTTTCTCTTTTTTTTTCTTTTTCCCCCTTTTTCTTTCTTTTTCCCCCTTTTGTTTACCTCAAACTTTCGTTTAACTTTTCAATGAACTTATAGAACATTGGACCAAGTTCACACAGACTCAGTCGATCGACACTGATTTTATTTGATTTGGAAACAAAAACTGCATTTTAGGAAGGAAAAATGTTTCCGTGTTTTGAACCAATGAATTCAAAAAATGTGATTCTTCCTCTATACACCATTTCACGCCAAGCAACATGTCTGTTCAGTGAAAGACAGTAAGACTTGATTTTTCATCCAGGAAGTTAGGTCTTTTGTGAACCCCAAAAAATAACAATTTTTTCGACAAAATTGTTGTATTGTAGGACAAATAACTAACTTTTTTGGAAAGTAATAGGACTCTCTTCGCGAAAGTAACGACCCCTTCTTTTTTTTTTCTTTTCAGAAAGAGTAACATAATTTGTCGATACAATTGTACCCCGTTGTTACCCGCAATTTTTAGAAGACCGATAATTAATTAAGGATTATTGATTTAACAAAAACTGCATTTAAACTAATTATTTTGTCCAAAATAAAATTCTATCATCAATACAAATCGAAGCCCCCCCGAAAGCACACGTATTTTGGGCCCAACTGGTTTCACGATCCCCCCTTTTGCGACTTTTCGTATTGAGGACGGTGCGAGTGGGGTTATATTTTTCTCCTAGCTCTTTAAGAAGTATGGAAAGTGTTCCTTTCTATTAAGGACAAACAATTTCCTCTTTCTTTTGACGATATGGAATTAAATGACTTTTTATTGACTTTGTAAATAACTTTTCACTTTCTATATCTAAATTAGTAGTGTCCACCCTCTCAATTCACATTCCTCTCTTTTGTCTTTTTTTCCATTCACACTCTGAATAATCCCACAACAAATTGAAAGAAACACTTTCAATTAGTTTTTTCGGTTAAATATTGAATTAAAATGTTTTTCCCCACACTATCCTCTTTCATGAAGAATATGGTTCATGAACTGGTTAGAGTTTGTGGAATCTTTGATACTATGGTGACCCAAACGTGATGAACTGATTATGCCTGTATTTATGTGTCGTAGGTCATTACTCATCATGCAATATAGTCAATTTTTCATGGGAGTTATGATGAGATGTGGAGACATACTATCTTTTTTAGACAATAAACGTGTTGACATTCATTGCGTTACGCTTTGATCCAACTAATAGATGTGTTTAATTGCTTGATAAACTAGTGAGATATGAGATTTGGTATATAAATTTATAATGTCTCAGCTTGGGTCTTCGTTGGAATCTAAATGGTTGATGATATTAGAAGTTTAACCACGTAGCGTTTTCAAATTGCCTTGTACTAACCACTATCATTTTCTTATCATTCCGTCATCTCATAGTATCGGCCCTTTCTGGCAAGATTGCGCGCAGTAGAGGGCAGCGCCGCCCTCTCCCCTTTCTCCACGATAATAGCTCTAGTAGCTGGGAGATTCCAGGCTCCCCCCCCTTTCCTTGCACGGCGTACGCTGCCCCCCAGCACCCCTCCACGCCCCCCCATATATCTTCTACCCCCCCCCGCCCCACACCCCAGGTTGCTCTTTCTACACTCCATTCCCCTACACCCCCCCTTTCCCGACGCCCACCCACCCCATTGTTTTAACCCTCGTGCCCCCTCCTTCTCCCCCGCTCTTATGATCTCTGTCTACCCTCTATCTAGCCCCCCCCCCTCCCTTCTTTTACCCCCACTTTTTGGTCCATGCCTGTCTGTCTCCGCCTGTTTCCTTTGTATCTACCCGCCTGGTCTTTCCTTTTCCTTACCCAACCGCCCGTTATTGACCCCCCCGCCACCCCATATCTCCTCGAACCAACCTCCGCGGTAGCCTTTTTCACCCCCGAATGTCCTCAATTCTTTTTCTATTCCCTCACAGACTTTTCGCCTTTCTCCCCCTTCTGTCCTAATCACTATGGGTTTCTCCTTGCGTCTTACGGGAAGCCGCCCGCCTTTTGGTTTCCTGTCCACACCGTTTCCCCATCGCGTCGCCTCCCTCTCTACAGTCTTTAGTTATCATTCCTGTATGTCGAACTTTAGGCCAAACGGATCGACAAAGTTCATTATCCCTCTTGAACCACACACTTGGTTTCCGGGTAAACAGTTATATTACTTTGAATCATATATCACGGTGTGGTCACTTTGTCCCCTTTTCCGGCCCCCATTTTAAAAACCCCCTCATTATTATCTTCTAAATCTTTTCTCCCTCTTATGGACCCCGCCCTTTGCACCTTCGAAATTTCGCCTTCTGCCCGGCTCTACCCTTATCTTCCCTTCCCATTTTGGTTTTTCTCTTTTTTTTTTTTCTTTCCCCCTTCCCTTTTTATTTTTATCCTTTTTTTCTTCCCCCCTCTTGTTCCGTTAGCCTGCACTTCTTTTCCCCGTCTTTTTTTCTTCCTTACTTTCCCTTCTCCCTTTTTTTTCTCCCTTTTTTCTTTTCCCTTCCCCCCCCTTTCCGCCTTTCGTTTTTCATTTTCCCCCCTCATTTTCTCTCTCTTTTTCCTCTCTCCCTCCTTCCCCCTCTCCATCCCCTTTTTTTTTTTCCTTTTTTTTCTTTTTCTTTTTTTTCTGTTTGTTTCCCGCCCTTTGTACCCTCTTCTTTATTTTCTTTGTTCACCTACCCATTTATTTCGGATATTTTTTTCTGGTTTCATTATACTTATTTGGTATTGTATCCCATACCCTACTTCTCTTTATCCTTTTGCATTCGCTGGATCATTAGTCGGATAATCCTTCGTAGCGATTGATTGGATCCTAGAGGGCGAATATTATCATTTTGCAGAGCCTAGACGGGTGATATGTTGTAATCTCTGAACTGTCATAGTCTCATTTATCATTTAAAGATTGTAACTTCCTGCTGAGACTTTGGAGTTTGTACGTTATAGTGGTATTAGATTCTCTTTATATTTATGCTATCCCGAATTTCAAGAAATTTGGTTTCTTTTTTTCAGTGTGTTTGTGACTTGACGCTTCTTCTTCGGAAGTCTCGTATGTGTGATTTCTTATCCATACTCTATTTGAAGTTTCAAATTTTGTGTTCCAAATTTTGTTGTCATTGCTGAACTTTTGGTTCGTGGACTTAATTACAATGCAGGCCTTGAAAATAATTGAACAAGTCTAAATATTTTATAACAATATCTATCGTAAATACTTGTAAAATCAATTATAATTAGGCTGCAAAACAGCCCAATTCAACTCTACTATTACATTCAAGACCAATTCAACATTAAAATCGCCATATGCACATACGAAAAAAAGGTGTAAAGTACACCTCGCATTAGAAAGAGTTAAATTAGAAAAAACTACATTGGAAAGATTTATATTTGAGATGTGTTCAAGTAATCTTAAGTTGTGAGTTGGGGTCAAACTCAACTACGGTTAATTTAATTTTCCTTAGTCCCAGGTTTATTGTTTGAATTAAAGTGGCTTTTCATAGTATATCAGATGAGGAAAATATGACCATTGAAGTTCAGATGTTTAGTTAAGAAAATTTTACCAAATATTAATGAGAGATATTGTTGATATGTCCTTTCTACTCCATCGCCGCCTTTTAAACATTGTCGGATTATTTTAGGGGTCTAAAACTGATTTTGGTCAATTCTCATAGTTACTAAAATACGCTTAGGGTTTTTAGAGAAAAGTTCAGGGGTCCTGAGGATTAAAACAGCAAAATTGCTTGCTGTCCCTTTGCGTCACTTTCCTACCACCCGCATCATTATTTTTTTTCCTGTTCCCCCACCCCTTTTCCCCCCCCCTTCCCCTCCCTTTTTACTCTCTCCTATCCCCCTCTTCTCCCCTCCTCCCCCTTTTCTTTCACATTTCTTCCCTTTTCTTTTTTTTTTCTCCTCCCCTTCCTAACCCCAGACCCCTTCACTTCTCCACCCCTCGTCCCACCTATTGTCCCCCTATTCTCCCGCCCCACCCCTTCACTCTCTTTGACCCACTATCCCCCACTCCTTTTCCCCCTTTTTTCTCTTTCTCCATCCCCTCTGCTCCCCTTTTTTTTGTCTTTAGCCTCCTCTTCCTTTTTCCTTCCTTCACCTTTCCGCTATCCCTTCCTTAATTATTTTACCGTTTTTAGTTCTACCTTCCCTTTTCCTCCCCCCCTTTTTTTACTTTCTTTCCTTCCCCCCCCTTTCCCCCCCCCCGATTTTTTTTTTTTCCCCCTCTTCTTCCCGTCTGCGACCTCTCCTCTTTTATCCACCCACGTTGTTTTCGTTTTTTCCCCTATACACCCGTAACTCTTTCGAATTTTTCCTACTTGTTTTTTCCCCCCCCTTCTTTGATTTTTTTTTTTTTTCCTTCCCCCCCCTTTTTTTTTTCTTCCTTTTTTTTTTTTCTCCTTCTTTCTTTTCCTTCTTTTTTCCTTCCGTTTCCTTTTTTTTTTTTGTATTTTCCCCACCTTTTTTTTTGATTTCTGGTTTACTCTCATGCGTTTCTTTACGTGTCCGTACATGTTGACCTTGAATTGTTCACCCTCACGTCAATATTTGCACTATTTTACCCATGGAAATTATGTCTTGATGTCGAATTGTTAAGGTTCTTGAATTTAATGGTTAGTCAATGTGTTTGAGTTCTGATTTTGGCACTTAATGGGTTTGCGAATGAGTTGAATTAATTGATAGTTTGTCGTGTTGTTTTGCTTGAACTATTATGAGTAATGAAATTCGTGAAATTTGACTTTAGATTTGCAGTGGGTATGAATTGATCCAAGTTTGGGAGGAGAGAAAAAGATCAGGCAAATAATTGTGCTCAGGTTCAGGTTTTCCCGCGGTTAGGCGCGTAGTTTTTCAGTCCACTCGGATGATATCAACCACGCTTTTCTATATAGCCTGATTGAGGAAACGGAAACAGATTCCTCTACCAAAATATTATTTTATTCCTCGATCAACATTATAATTTTATCTCCGATCATGCGAGTGTTCTCTTAATTGATGTATCACTCGTTGTTCTCAACTTACCGCAACAGTCTTTAATAGAATGGTGTGAACTATATATCCAAATCACATTCTTGAGTTTTTACATTCATGAATTCATGAGTAAAGTTAAGAGTAAATTTTCGAAAGATTTCTTTTAGTCATTTGAGAAGTCTTCTTCAAAGCTTTTTTAAAATACACTTGATTTTAGACTTGTATGTATCTTGAGTATGAGGATAGGGTATGTATCTTTGTTTAAAATAATAAATAAATATATGGTGAACTACAGTATTCTAAAGTGTAAATTCTTTTACATTAAAATGCGAGGTTAATAACTATTTCGACTTCCAAATGAGTCATGAGGCGTTTGTCGTATAATATCTTTTTAAGATGAACCCTTGGGGGAAGTATAATCTCAATAGTTTGAGGCTAGGGTAATGTTTTAAACATAGATCATCTGATGTTAAAGTATTAGGAGTTAGTATTGATCAACGATAAGTGGACTTGAGTTCATTAGCATAACTCACAACTTTTATAAACCATGTTGTAGGTGCAATGTGGATAGAAAGACTCATACTTTTTAGATGATTCTTTTTTTCTTTTAAGAATACCTTTGTAGATCCACTTAGTTGAGGAAGTCTTATATCCAACAAGGTATATGATAGTTTTAACAGCTTGGGCGAGACGATATATCGTCACATAGCTTATAGTGATGGTTGTCGGCTAGAGAATCTCTCAAATAAGAGTAAAAAAGTTTATTATTGTATTTTTATATACATCTGAATTATTATCTACCATTTAAAAAGCTTTCTTTAGAATGTATTTTTATTGTTATTTTTATATTGAACTGAGTTGAGTATTTTTAAAAATCCTTGAGTTGAGTTGAGATTAGGTGAGTATGTTCTTTCTTTTTATCAGTTCAAGCTTATGTATGCTCTTTATAATTCTTGTTGCATGCTCGTACATTTCATGTGCTAATGCCTTTGGCCTGCATCTTTCATGATGCAGATACAGGTAATCAGGGTCATTAACATGCGCTTCGTTGGTACTACTTGCAGTTCAAGTTAGCTTTGGCGAGTTTCCTCCTTCCAGAGGATTCCATTTATATCTTTCAATTTTGTTAGCATGTCGTGGATCTTGTCCTGACTACCATCATAGTTATTAGAAGCTTCATAGATAGACAATAATAGTTGAGGAATCTTTTCCATTTCCTTTGTGATGTTTAAAGACTTGAGTTGAATAGTTATGTTATTTAGTATTTCAGACTTTATCGGGTTAAACTATTTTTTTAGTAGTGATGTTGTTATGAGTTGAGTTATATTTGAGATTCATTTGTTATTGACTAAGTCTTCCGCTGAGAGTTGAGCCAGACTAAGGGTTCACTTGGGGTCAACAATGTTTCTTGAGTGTCGTCCACGTTTTGTAGGCTCGGTGCGTGACAGTAATCATGATATTTAATGCAATGCAACACCATGAAATTCTACACCTCAAATGTCAAATACTCGCAAAACCAAAAATACATCGAGATTTCGTGACGCATTGGATACTTGCAAGGTCAATATAACGATACGAACTATCTTCATGTGTCTGTGCGTATGATTTCAACAAACTATCAGAAAATTTTGTACCCTCAAAACTTGCCATGTAAGCTTGGATATACCTCTCGTTAATGAAAAGGGCTCATATAACCCTCCACTGTTCTACAACGACTCACGTACCCCCCCTTACCTTACAAATATGAGACTCAACATACCCTTCATTTATCGGAAGCAAAAATTAGTTTTAAATTTATTGTTTTGACTTTTAGTTTTTCTTAAAAATATTTAGGGTGTATAGATTATCTCAAACAAAGTTCAAGGCATATTTTAATCTTTTGTAACATAAATTTATTTTTTTGACTTATTTTTATTAGAATTAAATGGAGTTTTCTTTTTTTCTTATTTTATAATTTTTTTCATCAGTCTTAGTGCTAAGAGAAATACTTTTTTAAAACTATTTTTTGTCCCTATATTGTAATTTAATGGTTGTATTAAAGAAAACAAATGGTCATCATTTATAAGTTTGACAGAATATTAGTGAATTGAAAACTAACACTACCCCATGGTGTACCTCAAATATTGTAATGGCCTTGATTTCGTCATTACGAAAAGTCAATGAAAGAAAGAATTTGGGGCCAGAAAACTCTCGTAGTTACTTTGAATTACCCTAATCTAGTCCAAGATTTGGAAAGAAATCGAATTTCATAAGGTACAGAAAAATTCTTAGTAATGAATAAGATTTAATGTGAAGTTTATTTTTTCCATGGATTTGGGTGGTGTTGGGAAGTGGGTTGAGGGATAGATAGACGATTAACTAACACGTACCACTTTACTGAATCGAATTTGAATGAGTAGAACTCCCAAAAATGATATTTTCGTGAAGGGGTACATTCTGCCTCTGTCGGGACTAGTAGAGCAGGATTTTGTTTGCTAGAGCAGCGTCTCTGCAAATGGATGGATCCGCTGGAGCGGGCCAACGTGTTATAAAGTAGCTAATAAACCCTAAGACGACCATATTTGGTATTTTTTTTAGTTTTAGAGCTAAGGAGGCGACCCCCGACGAGTTCATAAAATTTTTCACCATTTTTTAGGTTAAAAGGTAATGTTTTAAATCCTCAAATTCATTTTATGATCCGTAGAACCTATTTTATTGGTAATTATCGATGGGAAAGGGTTTGAACCTAGAATTATGGTGGAAAAAGCCAAAAATTGGATATTATGATCTTGGGTTTGGTCTAGGGTTTATTGGGTTTGTTATAATCTGAAAATTAGATCTTTGATTGTTGATCATTGCGTCTTAATGTGAGACCTAGAACAAGCAGAAAGAAAGCCGAAAAGCCAAGGGAAGATTCAATTGTCTTATGGAATTCAAGCTTGGATCGAGGAGGTAGGTGATGTTTGTGATATATACTTGCTTTGACTGGGTGATACTGTAGAGGGAGGCCAGGGGGGCAAGAGGGAGCAGAGAGGGGGAAAGAAGAGAGAGAGGAGGGTGCAAGACCACGTAAAAGTGCCATGATATGTTTAGTCTATGAATTTGTGGATACTTTATGTGTGATTAGGATCGACTGTCACGTTCCCGCATACTAACTGGGATCGATTGCAATATTTTGACCTAAAAATTAGATCGACTTGCCATGTTCCGCATGCTAACAGTTTGAATTTGGGTTTCATGAGAGGACCAACTATGTGAGGAAGCATCTGAATTGTGATGTTGATTCTTATGATAGTATTGAATATGTTGATATTTATGCATGTGTTATAACGTTGTAATTGGTTGTTTATATTACATTAGTGGGATAGCCGCGGTGATCCTACAAGTGTATACGGTGATATGCACTGATTCTGCACTTGCTCCTTAATTTGTTTGAGTACAGGCCACTTCACGCGACTGTTGGCATGAACATGTTAGAAGATCAGTCTACATTCCGAATATTCAAGGTGACCCTTTAGTTTTTTTTCGGGTTGCTCGAGTTCTCGTTTGTACAGTCCATCTATTTGGGACTTAGACTAGCTTTTGAGATTTCTGTTAGACTTATGAATTTTTTTAGAGGGTTTTCGGACATTGGCACTTAAGGTTTTTAGGGGTTATTTTCGCATCTGTTTAGTTAATAATTGCACGTCTGTAACTTATTGTCTTAGATGGTTGATGTAGTTGCCCATAGTTTGGTATATTTAAGTGGTTCTTCCCACCCGTCAAACCGGTTTGGGTCGTGACAAAAAAATCTAAATAATCATTGAAAACAAAAAAAAAATCAAAAACATGTGTTTGAGGGTGGATTTTAAATGTACCATATAGAATTATATTTTTTTAAACAAGACATGATTAAAAAATTTAAACCTAAAATTAATTGTTATTCCATTCCGTTAGAGGAACAGGGTATATGTAAGTCATTTCTATATAAGTTGGGGTAAATATGAGTCACTATCATAACGATGAGTATATCAACTCTAAACGATAAAGTTGAGGGGTATATCAGACTTTTTCCCTTTATTTATACACAAATTTAATTTTAGAGAATTATGTTAAAAAGTTTTTTAAAATATCTGAAACTTCACGCCTAATCAAATTAAAAAATATGAAATAAAATAAGTGAAATATATTTAGGCTTTTTAGGCCACATATTTTGTGGCGCCGCCCCTGACTTGTAGTAGTTTTTCTTAGAAATGTCATTGATCATGGGAATAGTTATACTATAAAAGCATATTAAATTTTCAACAGTTATATTTTATAAAGCATGAATGCATGCAAACTATTGGATGGAGATGCTCCATTCTATTTAAATTGAATACATCGTAAATGGTATGCAGATAACCTCCATCTTATTTTTGGGATATTAGTTCACTGTCGTCCAAAAACTAGAATGTATATGCCCTTCACTTAAATAGAAGATTAGATAGGTACACGTGATTACAAATCTATCCATCGATTCAATGTTAGGTGGGGAAGAAAAGATATGACATGAGTATGTCAGTAGTATTAAAGGGTATATATGTTCTAGTTTTTAGACGGCAGAAGTACTTATGTTCCAAAAGTATGATAAAGAATATCTACATATCATTTACGATAGTTCGGAAGTATATTTGTCATTTTCCCCCTTAAATTAGGAGCACATTGGATGTGAGCCAATTCCAATGTTAATTTTTTTTTTGTTTCTTAACCACGTTCATTATCCGTATTAAAGTTTGTCTATTTTGGATTCACATCACGGAGGACCTTATTAAGAGGGAAGCATTTTATATCAAGAATTTTTTCATACTCAGAGCTCAAACTCGTGATCCATTTCCGGTCCTTTGGTGGTGGCTAATACTAATTATACTACTACAGTAGTACTACTTAATGCTTCCTTAACATTTTCAACGTGTAACTATTCATGCATTACCAATTAATCAAGATGAGGAGACAATAATTGACTAAGTTTATATATGCTACTAATCTAACATTTAAGTTGAAGTAATAATATCTTGAAAAATAGTTTCATAGTGCAACCGTAGTAGAATGCAAGTAGTTAGTAACACTTTTCCGATCAATGAATCTCCTGTTGTTTCTGTGTAAAAGTGCGAACAAATGATACGGGAATTGTGTTGACGTTATCAACAAAAATGCTCAATAGATACTTTGAAACTGGGGTGTGTGCTAATATACTTAATTTGGTGAATGGTAATAGTCGGGTTCTCCACCAAACTTCGCCAGCTGAAGTTTGATCCAGGGATGACGGACCTAGAGGCCCCGGTTTGCTTGTGCAAAGGCCCATTTTTTTAAAAAGCAAATGTGCTGGGAATTTATTTGAATGTACCCCTCTCTCTGAAAGTCTCCACTAAACAAGATGTGGAAAGAAATATCCGACTGGGCTCACTTGTTAAATACGACCCTCTACTGTGCCTCAAATTAATTTCAAGGGGTTAATAAATAAATAAATGAAATGTATCGTCGTGCTTATTTATGAAATTATCTATGCACGTCACGAACCTTTTTTAAAATTTTTTTTAAATACAAGTTCAACTTTGCCAGTATGCAAGTTACATCTCCGTTACATTAATAATACTATCAAATTAATAAATAAAACTACTCTTCATTACCTCTCCATGCTCTTCGTATATTCATACTATAATATTATAAACTCTACCTTTGAAGAAGCCATAGCTAGGGGAAATCTGCATAGATATCACTTAATAATCATTTATCATGTGTAATACTTGCTTAATTTTCAAATGCCCTACTATTATTTAATTAACACGTGCCAACATAAATTGCCTATTATTATTTAGCTTATTTATAGCAACCATACATTTCTAATGATTTTTCTTTTATGAATCTTATACATACGTTAATTTAATTAATTAGCTACATACCTTATATTAAAGCAACGGCTATTATATCTTCAAAAGCATGTTAATTAATTTGTATATTAATAGCATTTCTCACCTCAGAAATTTTGGTTATAGGAATTTTGTTGCATAAAATGTGTAGTTTTGTATATAGATATAGTCTATAGGTGAAAAATCTCCAGTGGGATATATGATAAATATATTTGTTATAATGCTTGTGTCTGTCTGTTTAGACATCACGACTATATTAGGGTCATTCAAATAAATAAATCATCAAAGACATTCCCACAACTATTTACATGTTGTTTAATTAAGTTGTGCATGACTTTAATAACATTGATTTTATTTTTATAATTAATTTAAGTTCTGAGAACAAGTATATTTAATTATAAAATGTAATAATACCTTATCAATATAATTACAGTAAAATAATAAGAGAAGTAATTGTTTATGCTTCATTTTTTTGTTTAATTTTAATGCTCTAATTTATTTCAAATATATGCATTTTCTTTTAATTTATGAAGTTGGTGTTGTATTTCGTTATATTGTACTTACAATATGTGGAATAATATTCACTTTTGAATGTAATATTATGTTAAAAATGAGTTACAAAATAAGCTATAAGTGGTTTTTCAAATTTGAAACAAAAATTCAAATTAAACTTGAATTATTGACGGCCAAACATTTTTTTTTCTATGTAATTAAAAAAGAACATGAAGTTGCTACAACATAGTTGGGATGACAGGATGATCAAGGAATTTATTTCAAGTCACCTACGATGCATCAGATAAAGCAAAATCATATGACAATTTCAATAATAACACGATCCAATAAATCTTTAAAAGAAATGATGAACTATGAAATTTTGTTAATCATATTTGAAGAAGAAGACGAGGAAAATACTTCAGATTACGTTACACGGGGAAAAACTATTTCTTTAATTTCTGCATATATAAAATGATGTTTGAGGTTGATAAATCAATTTTATTCTTAGATGTTATATTTTTAAATTACTTAAGCATTCTCATAATTGATAGTATTATCTAGCGCGTTATTATAACTTTATGATGATATAGATAACTAATTTTCTCCACTCTTATTTCTTTGATGCTTATTAATTAAACTAGCAACACGGAGAGCCCCAACGCAAAGTCATCATAGTGCATGTGTTTGAGAATGTTTGATCCAGTTGCGTAAATCAAACACATAAAACCCAAACTTACAAACACTACTACAAAAAACACTAAAAATTATAAACCCCAAATACATTGTTTCAACAAAAAGCAAGGAACAATAAACAACCCCAGAAAAACTCCAACTGATTAGCAGTAA
The DNA here is from genome assembly GCA_027704765.1 of Solanum habrochaites. Taxonomy (NCBI): domain Eukaryota; kingdom Viridiplantae; phylum Streptophyta; class Magnoliopsida; order Solanales; family Solanaceae; genus Solanum; species Solanum habrochaites. The sequence continues at coordinate 52,513,695 of JAKWJA010002491.1, read as the reverse complement.
TATATACAGACATGTTAGCCTCCAATGTTAAGTGACATCATGTGGGTAGTTTGATCATCCCAGTAAAACAAACAAAACAAACAATGCAAGTTTATAGCCACTACAAAAAACACTAATATCCAGCAAAGAAAATATGTTTCAACCACAAAGAATGAAAAAAGGAACCCCAGAAAAAACTCCTATGTATTTACGTCTAATAGACCTACATAGGTTAGCTCCAAAGTGAAGTCATTCATAGTGTAAACATATTTTATCATATAGTCAAACAAAAGACAATAACAAAATTATATCACTACAAAAAACACTAAAATTAGCAAAAGAAGACACATTTTTTCAACCACCCAAAACTGTAAACAAAAACAACCCACATAAACTCCCAAATGAATTATAGGGATAATATAAACAATTCATAGTCACTGCAATTCAAGAACAGCCGATCAGCTTGAAGCAATTTCCAAAAAGACTCTATCTTTATGATAAATAACCTTTACCCAGATGATCAATAAGTTGAATTAGCCAAAAATTTGAAGACCCATAATCACTTTTTCCACAATAAATAAGAAAAAATATGAAAAAAATCAGTTCTTGGGTACCTAAAAGCGGTGGAGTTTTAATCGATTTTTATCTCTTTTTCTTTAATTAAATTACTTTCTTCTTCTTTCTTGATAATTCTGCGTTGAATATTTACACAATATACACCTAGTTCAGTGTGTTTTACATATAAAAATACATGAAAATTAAAGGATTGCTGATGATAGATAATGATGAAAACACAGTAGGAAGGAAGCACTGCGGGTGGGGGTGGAAGTAATTATGTATATAAGAAGTTTTTAAGAGTAAACAAAACAAATTATATGTGAATAAGGTCTCTATTATCATCATGATTTGATTAGGAATGAGTTATTTTGAAATAAAATTTTTATTATATGTATATAAGATAACCTGTATCATTATTATAAAAAAAATAATAAAATAAATAATTTAAGACTACTTCATATCTACAATCAGATATATATAATAAAATAATTCTATATTTTATTTCGAGATTCTTATACGCTATTTTTATTAAACAATTTTTAAATACTTCGATGGAAATAAAATAATATATATCTAAATACATGAGGTATATAAGGTTAATGAAATTACTTTTTTATAAATAAATTATTATCATACATTTTTTTTTTTGGAGTACATGTATATGTAATAAAATTGGCACATACATGTGATACAATTGACAAGAAGATCAGAGAGAGAAAAATTGATGTCAAAGCAATAAACAAAAATTTATCATCAAAATAATTAATAAACACAATCTTATCATCAAAATAATAAAAAAAATGATGTAGAGAAAGTTCTTAAATATACATCTAAAAGAAATTGATGATGTGAGAGATGAAAATGATTAAATATACATCTAGATATTCTCTGTTTCAATTAAAAATTATAAAAGAATAAAAAATAAGTTCTTCCTCTTTGATTGAAAGATATATCTAAATTTTTTTGTGCAAATGATAAATTATAAATATAACACTTTCAAAACAAAGAATATAATTTCCCTAAATCGTATACTTATTAAAACTTTTTCCACTGTAACAATAACAAATCACGATAAATAAAAGGTATGTAATAAAGTAAAATCAATTTCGCTATGTATATAAAAATTATAATTTGATATACTTGTCCTACTTGAACCAAAATGATAAAACAAAATGATTTTTAGATCTATGGTTAATTTAATGATTGATCAATAATAATAATATTTTTGCTTAGAAACTGTTTTAGTTTTTTATGAAAATGTAAAAATTATAGATAAGAAATATACGTACCGATGTGTGAAAAAGAGAGAAAGTGATTGCTCATGACAGAACTCAACAAGATGATTCGGCTTCTCTCTCAGCAGGTCCGTTATATAAGAAATTTGTGACCTAAGGAATTATTATTATCATTATATTTTTTGTCGTCTATTGAAGTTAAAGGGATGATATCAATCTTATTTAATTTCATTTAGAAATGTAACTAAAAGAGTGTTAAGTAGGGACCAAATTTACTACGATAAGATACCCAAACTTTGTGGAAAGTTATTACCCCTCAGAGCTATGACTGAAGATATATTAAACTAAATTATATATTTCAGATTCTAAGGTGATGCACAAAATATAGTTCACTATTTTTGAGGGAGTAAAAAAATAAAATTATGAATATACTAGTTTATGCTGAGCCGATGTCCCATGCAATATTTATAGATTATACTGAGTTTATGAACACGTGCTTCGCACTATTGTCCCATGCAATATTAATAAATGATTAGGATATTATAATTCAAGGAAAACAGTGTTAATGAGTATACTAAAAATGGAGCAATCTCAAATAATATTATGACAATATTTCTTTATAGAAAACTAAATTAGCGAACGGACTAATAGAGAGTAAATATTAAAAAGAACTAACAATGAAAGAAAAAAATCAGACATACAATCGTTCTTAAGACTTTAATCATAACAATTATATTACCTGAAAACAGAATACAAAATCAGTACACTAAATTTATCGAAGTTTTTGTCCCTTCTCTCATATCCAATAAAAATCAAAAGCTTCTACATCAAGTCAAACAATAGTATAATCAAATAGAAAACTGAAGGGCATGACTGATGAATATACTAATGATAATGTCAAATAGGTAATTAAATATAATCTCGTCAATTAGTTAAACTGAAATCATATAAATATTGTTTTAAAAACTTGTAGTGGATACCACACCAAAATTGAAACAAGAACCTATAAATTCAATTAGCAAAATATGAAATATGAATACAAAAAATCTATTGTACAATCAAACTTTTTATATAGGAAGGAACTATTAAATTAATCAATTGGCTGTGTTCACTAGTCTCTATTATTTGAATCAGCGTCTTAATTCATTGTGTTTCATATAAACAATTATTAGGGGAGGAGATACTAAAAGTAAAAAATAAACACCCTACTTCAAAGATCTAAATGTACAAGATTATATTTATAACAAATTCCCAAAGTATTAGAGATTTCAAATAAAATTCAATCATTTATAAGGAGAAAGTGAAACAATTTTGTATTCAAATAGTATGGAAGAAACTCAAATTGAGTAATAAATATATAAGGAAAACTGAGATATTTGGTATTCAAAACTCAAAAATTAGTAAAATCCTATTGGATTGTAATTACAAATCGAAATCCTACTTATATTGATAAGAACAGTGAATGCGGTTACACCTTAAAGATCTGATGCCATAATAAACTACCAAATCTAATGAAAGTATTGAAATACAAATAATAATTAAAGATAGAAGAAGACGGAGATGAGAAACTTTAGGACTCTAGAAGAAAGATGAGACGAAAAAATATTTGCTTCAATATGCATAATCCCTAAATCAGTGAACTGTTGGCACCTTTGATGGAACCTTCTCAGTCCACTATCGACCCGTATCCCAAATTAACCGGACACTATTGCCTTGGCTAAGGAGAGCTTAAAATGATATTATCTTGAGGAGCGATAAAAAATTAATTGTAAAATTGCATAAACAATAATGGGAAAACCAAAAGATGATTGGGGATGCATAAAGGTATAATTGTCGATCCTATGAAAACGTATTCAATTAATTAAATGGCCTATAGGCATGAGTCTAAACAGGGGACAGAAAAAAAGCATTGATAAATTTTCCCTATAGGCATGAATTATGTATACTTACGTTGTTATGCAAAAAAACTATAAGCTAAATTTGTTAAGGTGAGGATGCTATTATACAAGTCGATAAACTTTTGAAAAAAGAGTTTAGATTAAACTCATTAACCATATTTTCAAATCAAGCAATCTATAAAATGAACCTTCAAATATTTTTTTACTATATGCCACATATACACCTTGAGTCTTCACAATTTAAGCCCCAACACTTATTTCTCAAAGACGTCTTAAAAAAAAGCCACATAAAAAAAAAATGAAGTAATTGAATAAATAAATAAAAAGGGTTCCAATACATTGATATTAAGCGGGGGCGGTTGATTTGGAAGTTGAAGTAAATTAGTATTGGAATTGATCAATGTGCTTCTGTTTACTGTGATTTTGTTTATGCTGGTATTAATACAATACCATATCTACGCATTCAAGAGCGCGTCCCATTTATTAATTTTAAAGAAAATGTATAATTACCCCTTTAATTTATGCCTAAAAGTTTAGAGATACACTTATATCATAATAAGATCTTATTATCTCATGATCTTATTTTATAAATAATTTTCTACTTCTTTTTTACCTACGTGACACTATCTTGTAGGATCAGCGCGTGTTGACATTTTTTTCAAACTAGTATCACGTAGATCAAAAAGAGGTAGAAAATTATTTATAAAATAAATTTAGGGGATTAATAGAACTTAATAAATAGAAGTGTTGTCCCTGAGATTCGAATATAAGTCGAGAAGAATTACTTTGCTTTTCCCCTTAATTTTATATAATTATCTTAAAAATTTAAATATGTCAAAAATAATTTTTTAAATTTTATACGAGATAAATATCAATTTATATACATTTATCTTCTTTAGATGTGAAACTATATTATTATATTAATCATTGACTTAAAACAAATTGAAAAGTGATTAATTAACGGTAGCCCATCCATAGCCCAAAGGTTAAACATATCTGCAACACATGATGAGTATCTCTCTAGAAGTAGCTAGAGTTTTATAGGATCGAGTAGTTTACTTCCTTCAGATTGTAAATAGATATAACAAATTATTTTCTCTGAAAATTACAATTTCATTTGATTTATTTTATTTTTTTACTTCTCATAAAAAATAAATATCGACTAAAAACATGTAATTTGACAGAGTAAAAATACAAAAGAATAATTAATTACTTTACCGTATTCATTTTATTTGTCTTTTTTTAATTCTCGCCCCTTAAAATACATTAATTAAAAATGATAGTTGACTATACTATTTGTTGATTTGATCTAATTATTAATTTTTCTTTTTTTAGATTATATATATATGCCTATATATATATATAGACTATATATATATATATATATAAATTATATATATTATGTTGTAATAAAATTATTTTAAATTAATTTTTGTAAGTAAGAACGACAATAAAGTGGTCTAGATATAGAGAGTATAATATGATTTTTCATTCTACACGTTACTTAAGAAATCATAATAAAAAAATTATTTTACTAATTCGCCCTTTAAAAACCTTCTTTATGCAAAAAAAAATTCCTATAAGCAAAATTTGTACGGTGAGAGATGCTATTATATAAGTCGATTAACTTTTGAAGATGCTGCTTTAATATAAGGTATTTAGCTAATTAATTAAATTAACGTATGTGTAAGATTCATAAAAGAAAAATCATTAAAAATGCATGGTTGCTATAAATAAGCTAAATAATAATAGGCAATTTATGTTAGCACGTGTTAATTGAATAATAGTAGGGCATTTGAAAATTAAGCAAGTATTACACATGATAAATGATTATTAAGTGATATCTATGCAGATTTCCCCTAGCTATGGCTTCTTCAAAAGTAGAGTTTATATTATTATAGTACCAATATACGAAGAGCATGGAGAGGTAATTAATAAAGAGTAGTTTTATTTATTAATGTAACATAGGAAGATGAGAACTTGCATATGCAAAGTTCATTTATTTAAATTTTAGAAAAAAGGTATCATAAGTACGACGATACATTTATTTATTTATTCATCAATCCCTTGGGACTTAGTGAGGCAAAGTAGAGGGTACGTAGTTTAGCAAGTGAAGCCAGTAGAATATTTCTTTCTACATCCGTTCAGTATGAGGCTCAGAGAGAGTGGTACATTCAAATTAATTCCCAGCACATTTGCTTTTATGGCTGTGCACAAGCAAACCGCGGCCTCTAGGTCCGTCAGTCCCTGGATCAAACTGCAGCATGGCAAAGTTGGTGGAGACCCGACTATTACATTCACCAAATTAAGTATATTAGCACACACACCAAGTTTCAAAGTATCTATTGAGCATGTTTGTTGAGAACCAACGCAATTTCCAGTATCATTGGTTCCACTTACAACAGCAAACAACAGGAGATTCAGTGATAGGAAAAGGGTTACTGAAGACTGACTTGCAATTGTTTTGGAAGCCATATTAAAATCTAGAGAATCGTAATTAGGACTAGTTATAATCTTATGATGAATGTGCATCTAACCATGGCTATTATACATAAATTTCTACTACTGTTGCACTTGAAAACTATTTTCAGATAGTTATTACTTCAACTTAAATATTAGATTGTTAGCATATCAAAATTAGTCAATTTATTGTGCCTCATCTTGATATTGGTAATGCATGAGGTTACATGTTGAAAATGTTAAGGAAGCATTAAGTAGTACTACTGTAGTAGGTTATAGATTAGCACCCAAAGGATGGAAAAGGAACATGGAATCGTTTGAGCTCTGGAGTAGAAAAGTTCTTTAATGTATAGGATTCTAGTGGTTGTGAGTTTAAAATAGAAGAACAATTTAATACGATAACGAAATGGTTAAGAAACGAAAAAAAATAATATTGGACTCGGCTCACCTCCAATGTGCCCCTAATTTAAGGGGAAAAGGACAAATATACTCTCGTACTATTGTAAATGATATGTAGATATTCTCCATTATATTTTTGGGACATAAGTATCCATGCCGTCCAAAAACTAGAACATATATACCCTTTATACTAACAGTCATACACATGTCATCGAATCGATGGATAAGATTGTGTCATGTAACTACTAATCTTCATTAAGTGAAGGGCAATATACGCTCTAGTTTTTGGATGACAGTGACACCAATTTTCCAAAAGTATGATGGAGGATGTAAAAACTAGCTCACAAATCATGATTGAGCTTCCATGAATGCAAACAATGGAGCTGGAGGAAGACGAAGAAAACATAGTTGTAATAGTAAAATGAAAGGGAGGAGGAAGAAAGTGTGATGAATGAATCAACCAACTACTTTGTATTGTGAGGATACCAGTATTTATACAAAGAGAATCAAATATCTACCAAAACTAGGGACTGTTCCTACCGAATTAGCTAACTAACTATTTTAAGTAATTAACTGAAATGGATTACTTAAAATGGTACACATAATTAATAACTAAATCAGTAAACACCCCCCCTCAATTGGAGGGGGAGAACACAGACAACTTGTTAAGTGACTGAGAATGCGTAATCAATTCACAGGTTTAGTTAGATGTCTGTCAGTGATTATCAGAAACTTATGTGATGTAGTGATATGAGGCCATGTCTGAAGTAAATTCCCTTCACACAAGTGACAATCAACTTCAATAGCAGTGCGTTCATGAAATACTGGATTTCGAGCTATATGAAGAGCTGATAACTATCACCCATTATACTCTATAGGTATTTGCATGGTAGTTGTAAGTCATGGGTAGAGCAATCTGATAAGCCAAAACTTAATTCTCCTGAAACTTCATCTAAGACCTATACTATGTTCTGCTGATGACAAGGATATGATCTCTTGTTTCTTAGATTCAAGATGAAGTGGACTGTTACCACATTAATACAATATAGCAACTTACGACCATTCTAGTGTCTGGACATGCAGCCCAGTCAGTCACATAAGCTTGATGCTTGTTGTAAGAATGATCTTTGGACCATAAAAATTCCTAGTGTGGATTTGCTTATAAGATACATCAGTAAAGAAATGCTGCTTGTGGCTGTAAAGTGGCTGTGTAAGATCTTGCAAGAATGGATGAGATGTGGTACACTATATGATGATGTCCATTCTAGTGTGTTAAGAAATTCAGTTTACCATGAGTTTCCTGTAAGTAGAAAAATTGGTTAGTAAAGGTGTTCATTCCTTTGTTTGGAGTTTGATTGCAGGATCAAGTGGAGATGAACAGATGCCTCATGTTTCCAATCTTGTAACATTCAACATTCAAGAAACAAATTTTATTAGAGAAATGATCAGTCAATATCTTTATATAATTACCTCCATTCCAATGAAATATGCAGCCTGCCTAAAGGCCTTGATTTTAAACTGTCATGAAGAAAATGCTTTGAGCTCCATTGATTTCAGAAACATTTCTTTCCTGGTAAGATCACAACAATCTACATAAACAACAACAAAAAATAGTAGAAGTATCAGACTTTTATAGAACAAGGAATTAGTCATCAAAGAATGTGTGTATCCTTTTGAATATAAACTCAGTCACTGGATAACATTGCCCTACTGGCTTGCTTCAGCCAGAATAAAGATTTATTCAATGGCATACCAATCCTGGTTATGCACTGCAAAGCCTGGAGGGGAACTTCCATGTTACAATTCTTCATGTAAATCTCCATGTATAAAGAAGACATTATTCACATCCAAGTTGGAATATATCCCAGCCTTCTTTAAGCGTAGCTAACAAAGCCCTTAAAGTTGTCATCTGATTACTGGGAAAAGGTTTTCTGTATAATTTCACAATTACAAACTTATTGAGTAAACCCTTCAATAATGTCTTGCTTTGAACTCTCAACCAGTTCCATAAGCTTTTATGCTTCACTTTATACACCCATTTACATCATATGTCCTTCTTACCACTAGGCAGGATTAACACGATCCCAAGTATGATTTGTGTGCAATGATTCAAATATGTGTATAGCTTGCTGCCAAAACAGGGTCTATAGCAGATTCTTCATTATGAGAAGGTTCATATATCATACTGATGTTTTCCAAAGTGTTGACTCTCAGAGGACAAGATCTCAGAGGGTATATGTTGGTGCTTTTGAGAATGCCAAGTAGCAGGTTAAGTGAAACATGGGTATATATAATTGATTTGTCATATTGTGGGTAGAATATAAGCATGTAGATAAGGGTAATTTGTGTGATCTAGATGGTCTATTGGGAATCATAATATAGCTCTTTGGGCAAAATTAGAATCAGTTATACATTATTGGGTGATAAACTAGTTATAGTGTTGGGTGATGTATGAGGTGGACTGTTACTTGCCACCACTATATTATTTTCCAATATGTTGCATAGAATGTGAAACAGTGTCATCATGCAAAGATCTATGAAAGCACAGAATGTAATACTGAAGGAAAAATAGATACATCAGATCAAAACAGCAAAAGGAAAAAACTTTCTTAAACTACATCCCTTGAGATATGTATTTTTCTTGTGGCTAGACTAAGAACCTTGTAAACCCTTTTGTCCCAAGGGGTAACCTATGAATATATGTGGGGTGGTCCTGCTTGAATTTTGTCCATATGAGTTTTGGGAAAGTTAGGGTAGATAGACAACCAAATGATCTCCATGATGTGAGTATGTTGGTTTGGTGTATATAGTAACTCATATGGAGCAATTCCTTTACATGGAGGTAGGAAAGGTCTATTAATGATATAAGTAGAACACAACACACACTAACCCTAATACTTAAGGAGGAACTTGGATTGAAAAGAAGTTGACCTGGAGGTTTCTAACAAGTATTTGTGTTTCTTTCCACCACCCCATTTTGCTGTGGGTGCTGTAAGGACAAGTTCTTTCATGTATATTCCTTTTCCCTCAAGAAAATACTTGATGAATCTGCATAAAAAAACTCAAGTCCATTGTCAGTTCTTATGGCTGAACATGGGTATTTGAATTTGATTCTCAATTCATGGATAAGAAATTTTGATGATGCTAAATTGTACTCTGACATGTCAACAATTGTGGTCATGTGCATCTATATAGTCATCAACAATGGTGATTAAAGTTATCTGGGTGTTTGTCGTGTTGTGTAACATGTTATATGGGACCCCATAAAATTATATGATAATTGAAAAATTTTGGTTAGATAGAAGATAGAAAAATGGATAGGATGATAAAAGGCATCGTTCTTGTCTTGCCATAGGACTATCTGTTGCAATGGAAATGTTTGTTTACAGAAAAGGTCTCAGGTATAGATTTAATTTTCTTCATTTTTCCAAAAGGTACATGTCCAAGTCTCTTATGCCACATTATCACATCATTGCAAGTTAGGAGTCATAAGAGAAGTATAGGAATGATTGATGAAGAACAAACAGAAGGCTGCTGTAATAGTGTACATGAGTGAGTAGAAACAAGATCGACTTAGAATTGAAAACATTTGATTTGATAGAGTGACAGAGGTAGAAGCAGCGAAGGAGCAGCACCAGGAGGAAACCAGTTTCATCAAGCATTTAGAACACAAAAAGTAAAGCCATCCTTGCTCACCAATACCAGAGGCCTCTTCATTGAAGTGGCCTGCAGGAATGCATGAAGAACAGGAAACACATAAACCTTTAGGCATGGATTTTGAAAGGCAATGAATTGAAAAACAAAAGATATTTGAAAATGATAAGAACAATACAACACTTGATGCAAAATACTGTCTGGTGCAAAGTATTACAAGTACCAATTTTCAGACTTTTACTCTATTAACCATTTTGGTAAGGAATTAACAAAGGAAATGGGAAGGATGTAATGTTTGTTAGGATACGATATCCAAAGGTCATCTGGTGAGAGTATCCTGAGTCAATATACCAAGATTCAGTCATTGTGAGAACATCGATAAGATAAATTCCCAAAAAAAATTTTGAAGAAGTACATGCTATCATACCTAAAAATTACATACCACCATTGTCCAATGTTGATTAGCAATCGATTTTCTCAGATTGGAACTGTGCAACAATCCACAAAATAAAACATATTGTTCTTAGTTAGTTGATGACCCATGGCCGACATTTTCTCCACACAATCCCCGTCCTCCAATCCTTACAAATACCTTTCCCCTCGTTTTCCCACTCTATTACACACCATGATACAACTTCCCCCAACACCGAACCCACTACCTCTCCATAAACACGTCACTACCCACCCGCCACACCTCACCTAATTCCAATCCCCTAGCTTTATTCTATCCTCACCAACCTCCATCGACTTCTGACCCTTATAATTACTCTTCCATCTGCTATACAATAAATAACATTCTTTCTTCTCCCTAGACTCTTACAGACCAACTCTACTCCACTCCTCTACCACCCTATGCCTACTCTTTCCCCATTTATTACACTTTTACCCCCATTGCCACTCTCTACCCCTTCTATCCCCCCCACCAGAAAAGTCTATCGATCACCCCCCCCCTCACCCTACCTTCTTCATTTCTGTATCTCCTTCCTCAGTGTCTGCACGAGAGTCTCCATCATTATTGCCTCTATCATGACAACCATGAAAATCAGCCATAAGCCCCTTTCATCTGTTGGAATCGAGAATTCTGATAGTATCCCTGGACTCATTTTGATAATTGCTCCTCGTAGATTGTTATTTGTCTGTTGTGGGATAGACCATGTAGTTTGTAGAATTATCCCTGATGTGTCAAGGCCTTCTGACAATAGCACCTATCACACGAGGTTTGCTATTACCATAGGAAAACAGTCTGAGAGTCTGAGAGAATTGCGTTTGAAATTAGCAATTGTTGTTCATGTTAGAGTTGTTATTAGCCTTAAGTGATTAGAAGAACTTGTTTCCCCTGAGCTATTTGCATTGCAAGCAGCAGACTCCTAATCTGTTGTCCTGAAGTACTTGCATTCAAGGATGTGGATTCCATGAAATTTTGACACTAGGTTTAATCTCTCTCTACTTCTAATCCTGATATAACAGAGAAAAGTTGTGCTAGAGAAGGGTTTAAGGATCATCGTGGGATATTCCTCGTATACAGTCATATAAACTTTATTCAACCCCATAAGGAATTGGATTAATCTGTATTCTGCTCCACTTAATACATATATCCTGCTTCCACAAGTGCAATTACAACTGCCATGAACTTTAATATTGCAATGTACTCAACTCCTCCCACCATATTTCTTCATTTTAGTGTAAATAAGCGAATATCCAAAGTCCCCTGTGATAGCTCATTGATTTACGTTGAATTGATATTAGCTTTGCACCATTAGTTTGATCATACGATCCTTCAATTCTTTCCATAATCATATGGAATCAAACACAGATTCTACACTTTCTGTATCTCTTTAGTTGTAATGAGTTAAAGAATCCAGGAGAAGTAAACCATGCTCGTCACCACCTTTCCAGTGACGAAAATGTGGTTGTTCCTGTATTTAGGCCTCTTCTTACAATCACCATTGATAAACCCAGCTTGTTTTTACTGAAAGAACTCTTTACAAACACTTCTCCCATGATCTACAACTATTCCATCAAAAGGATTGAACAACGAAAACCACCAGGATTATCGAAGGATGCCATCCAGTGGGTGAAAAATATCAATATTGTTATCACCATTGTTGTTCCAGAATCTCATCGAAATTGAAACATTCTCAATTGCCATAGCCAAAACCAGATCAATCAACACTCAAAAACACAAATGATCCGTCAAGAATTTCAACAAGAACCCAAATATTGGAACAAGAAAAAGAAACAGATATAAAAAAAAATGATATCAGAGGATGCAAACAGCATAAATTGAAATACTCCTTGCTCTGATACCATTTAAAAAACTAGCTCACAAATCATGATTGAATCCATGAAGGAAAAATGGAGCTGGAAGGAAGAAGGAGAAGAAGAAAAATACCGCCCCTGTAACTAGCCTGACACACCCTGAAAGGAGCCCAACAGCGAGAGGAAGAGAAAAGAAAGTGGATTGATATGAATCAAACCACCTACTTGTATGTGAGGAGACAATGTATTTATACAAAAAGAGAATTCAAATATCTAACAAAATTAGTGGATGTTCATAACCAGAATTAGCTAACTAAACTATTCTAAAATAATAACTGAAAAGGGCTAACTAAAAATTACTACATAATTAATTAACGAATCGTAAAAAAGAGGGATTACTACCTACCATTTATGATGCATTCAATTTAAATTGAATGGAGCAGCTCCATCCAATAGTTTGCATGCATTCATGCTCCATAATTTAACTGTTGGAAATTTAATAAGCTTTTATAGTATAACTATTCCCATCATCAATGACATTTCTAAAAAAAACTACTACAAGTCAGGGGTGGCTCCACAAAATATGTGGCCTAAAGCTAATTCTTAAAAATTAGCCTAAATATATTTCACTTATTTTATTTCATATTTTTAAATTTGATTAGGCGTGAAGTTTCAGATATTTTATAAAACATTTTAACACAATTCTCTAAAATTAAATGTGTGTATTATAAAGGAAAAAAGTCTGATATATCCCTCAACTTTAATGTTTAGAGTTAATATACTCATCGTTATGAAAGTGACTAATATTTACCCCAACTTATATAGAAATAACTTACATATATCATTTTTTCCTCTAATGGAAATGGAAAATAAATAAATTTTAGTTTAATTTTTAATTATTTTTTTAAAAACCAATATTAATTCTATACGAGGACATTTCAATCCACCTCAACACACATATGTTTTTAACTTTTTTTGGTGTCATGACTATTAGATATTTGGTCCCGACCCAAAAAGTTGGATGGGTGGGAGAATCAAATACTAAACCCAAAACTAACAAACTAAATCGAAATTAAGACAATTAAGTTACAGAAGCAAGTTAATTAACTAAATAGATGAAAAATACCCCTAAAACCTGAAAGTCAATGTACCAAAACTCTGAAAAAATTCATAAGTCTAACAGGAAATCATCTAAAGAGCTAGTCTAAGTCCGAATAGAATGGACGGTACAAAAAGAGAACTCGAGGCAGCCCGAAAAAAAACTAGCTCACCCTAGAATTCGAATGATCACTGATCTTCTAAGCAATGTTTATCAACAGTCGCGTGAAGATGCCCTGTGCTCAACAAAAGTAAGAGCAAGTGTAGAATCAGTACACAACCACCATATACTGGTAGGATCACGCGGCTATCCCACGAGTGTAATATAAACAACCAATTACAACATTATAAGATATGCATAAATATCAACATATTCAATACTATCATAAGAATCAACATCACAATTTAGATGCTTCCTCTCATAGTTGGTCCTCTCATGAAACCCAAATTCAAATTGTTAGAATGTCGAACATGGCAATTCGATCTAATTTTTAGGTCAAAACATTGCAACCGATCCCAGTTAGTATGCCGGAACGCGACAGTCGATCCTAATCTCACATCAAGATCACAAATTCAAGTCATGATTCCATGGCATCGATATTCATATATCTTATTTCAACATCTATGATCAATATTGCAACATGCATACATATACAAGTATCGCAACAAATCAAAGCAAGTGTATATCACAACCATCACCTACCTCGAATCCAAGTTTGAATCTCCTAAGACAATTGAATCTTCCCTTTCTGGTTTTTTTCTACTTGTTCTAGGTCTACAACAATTAATATACGCAAGCATCAACAATCAAAGGTCTAATTATTCAGATTATAATAAATCCAATACCCTAGACCAAACACAAGATCATAATATCCAAATTAAGGCTTTTTTCACCATAATTCTAGGATTAAACCCTTCCCCATCGATAATAACCAAGAAATAACGTGCTAGGATCATTTAAATGGTATGAGGAGTTAAAACATTTACCTTTTTAACTAAAAAAGGGTGAACCTGATGTGAAAAATGAAAATGCTATGAACTCGTCGGGAATCGCCTCCTTAGCTCTAAAAATAAAAAAAATACCAAATATGGTCTTCTTAGAGTTTATTAGCTACTTTATAACACGTTGGCCCGCTCCTGTGGACCCATCCATTTGAAGAAACGCTACTCTAGCAAACAAAATCCCGCTCCACCGGTCCCGGCAGAGGCAGAATGTACCCCTTCACGAAAATATCATTTTGGGAGTTCTACTAGTTCAAATTCGATTCTGTAAAGTGGTACATGTTCGTTATCGTCTTATCAATCCACTCATGTAATAAAATTCACAATTAAACCTCTTATTCATTACTAGATTTTTCCTATACCTTAATGAATTTGATTTCTTCCAAATCTGGACTAGGTTGGGTGATTTCAAGTTATTACGAATGAGTTTTCTGGCCCCAATTCTTTCTTCATTGACATTTTCGTAACGACGAAATCAGGCCGTTACAATTATTTTGATGGTCAAATGTATTTATGTTTCACTAATATTCTTGTAAAACTTAATATAGATGACCATTTTTTTTCTTTAAGTACAAAAATTAAATTACAATATAGGCAAAAAAATAGCTTTAAGATTTTCTCTTTACACTATGAAATGATAGAAAAAAAATAAGAAGAATAAGAGACTCAAATAATTCTAATAAAAGAAGTCAAAATATATTTTATGTATGAAAAAGATTAGAATATACCTTGAACTTTGTTTGAAGAATAATATATACCCCTAAATAATTTTTAACAAAACTAAAAGTCAAAACATAAATTTAAAGTTTATTTTTTCACTTCCGATAAATGAAGGGTATGTGAGCTCAATTTGTATCGGTAGGGGTACGTGAGTCGTTTGTATAACGGTAAGGGTATATATGAGCCACTTTCATAACGAGGGGCATATCAGCTCTGAATGGCAAAGTTGAGGGGTACAAAAAAATTTATAATAGTTTGTTGAGATCATACGTACAGACACATGGAGATAGTTCGTATCGTTATATGGACCTTGCAAGTCTCCAATGGGTCACGAAATCTCGATGTATTTATGGTTATGAGATGGTTATGAGAGTATTTGACATCTAAGGTGTATAATTTCATGGTGTTGCATTGCATTAAATATCATGATTATTGTCACGCATCGAGCCTACACAACGTGGACGACACTCGAGAAACATTATTTGCCCCAAGTGAACCCTTAGTCTGGCTCAACTCTCAGCAGAAGACTTACTCAATAATAAATGAATCTCAAATGTAACTCAACTCATAACAACATCACTACTAAGAAAAATAGTTTAACCCTATAAAGTCTGAAAATACTCAAACTAATATTCAACTCAATTATTTAACAATCAAAGGAAATGGAAAGATTCCTCCACTATTATGTTATCTATGAAGCTTTTTAATAATATTGATGGTAGTCAAGACAATCCACGACATGCTAACAAAATTGAAAGATATAAAGGAATCCTCGGAAGGAGGAAACTCGCCCCCCAAAGCTAACTTGAACTGTAAGTAGCACCACGACGCGCATGTTTAATGACATGATTACCTGGATCTGCATCATGAAAGATGCAGGCCACATGCACTAGCACATGAAATGTCGAGAATGCAAAAAGAATCTTTTTAAAGAGCATAATATAAGGCTGAAACTGATAAAAGAAAGAACATACTAACCTAATCCAACTCAACTCAAGGATTTTGTAAAAAAATACTCAACCTCAGTCAATATACAAATAACATTAAATACATTCTAAGAAATCTTTTTAAATGTAGATAATAACTCAACGCCATATAAAAATTACATAATAAAACGTTTTTCTCTTATTGAGGAGGATCTCTCTAGCGGACAACCATCACTATAAGCTATGTGACAATACATCGTCTTTCCCACGCTGTTAAAACTATCATATACCTTGTTGTATATAAGACATCCTCAACTAAGTAGATCTACAAAGCTATGCTTGAAAAAAAAGAATCATCTAAAAAAGTATGAGTCTTTTTATCCATGTTAATATACATGGTTTATAAAGACTTTGAGTTGTCTGAACTCGTCCACGTATCGTTGATCAATATTACTCCTAATAATTTAACTCATGATCTATGTTTAAAAACATTTCCCCATCCTCAAACTTTGAGATTATTACTCAAAGGGTTCTCTTAAAAACGATTATACTCAAAAACTCCTCATGGACTCATTTGGAAATTGATGTTTCCTCTCATTTTAAATGTAAATGCATTTACATTTGAGAATACTTAGTTTACATACATTTATTTTTTTAAAAAAAAGAAACTCCACTCTCCTCATCCTCATACTCAAGTACTCAAGTCATAAAACAAGTTTTTTTAAAAGCTTGCGAAACTTTCTAAATAAGGTAAAAGAAAAATCTTTCGAACTATTTAACTTAGCATGGAATTTATAATGTAAACACAAGAAGTGTGATTTGGATATATAGGATCACACAATGTCTATTAAAGACTTAGGTAGTTGGAAATAAGACACGAGTGAAGACTCAAATTAGAGAACACTCGCACGATGCGGAGATAAAATTATATTTTGATCGAGAAAATATTTTTGAAGTAGAGGAATCTGTTTCCTCTTAGCGACAGAGAAAGAGGGTGATTATCCGGGGGGATTGAAATTCTAAGCGCCTCCGCGACCTGGAACTGAGCACAATTATTTGCCCGATCTTTTCCTCTCCTCCCAAACTTGGATCAACTCATATCCACTGCAAATCTAAAGTCAAAATTCACGAATTTTCATTACTCAGAATAGTTCTAGCAAAACCACACGTCGAACTATCAATGAATTCAACTCATTCGCAAACCTTTGCCTCAAGAACTCAAAACAACACTGAACTTCTCAAGAACTTAACAATTCGACATCAAGCACGAATTCCTGGGTAAAATATCACATGATTGACGTGAGGGTGAACAAATTCAACAATACGGAACCTTACACACCTCGTTAAGATCAAATTCTTAGTGAAAATCCCTCGATGATTACAAGAAATTCTTGAGCGCTTGAATCATTTTTCTTTTTTCTCCCCTTGAACTTTTCTCTAAAACCCTAACTGTATTTTACAAGTATGAAAATTGACCCAAATCAGTTTTAGACCCCTAAAATATTGCTAAAAACGTTTAAAGCCGATGGGGTAAGGAAAATACCAAAATATCTCTCATTAATTTTGGTAAATTTTCTTAACTAAACATGCTGAAATTAAATGGTCATATTTCCTTTATCTAAACTCTAATTTTTTAGCAAACTTGACGGTGTTGAAAAGATGATTCAAAGATCTTTCATTTGATATCTTATGAGCCACTTAAGGCATCCTGTACTGAAAGTTATGACCGTTTGAAATTGACCCAAACTCACAACTTAAGCTTAACTTGAACAAATCTCAAATTAGATCTTCAAATAGTTCGTTCCTTAAATTAACTCTTTCTAAGGCCGGGTGGTTACAATAATCTTTTTTTCGTATTTGATTATGGCTTATTTGGTGAGTTGGATATTACGCGATATTGATTATCACGATTGATGAAATGAAACTGACTGATAATTATAATGTAGATTCGAAAAATTAAAGGATGGTTTTCTTATACACTTTTGTCATTTCTTTTTCGTTATCGGTCTATGAGACATATTAGGTAGTACATATTTGCATACTCATAATACACTTGATATACACTTTTCTGGTGGAGATCCAATTCCATATGATTGCATCACGTGGAGCTTCCAAAGTTGAATTGTCTTGATATACTATTCTGTTTTGCAGCCTAATTATATTGTTTTAGTATTTAGATATATATTTTATATGTTTAGATCTTGTCCATTGTTATTTAAACTGCATTGTAATTTCAGAACCCCAAAGGTGAAGTCTGATGACACCAAAATTTGAAAACTCCAAAATAGAGTATAAGATATAAGAAATAACACATACGAGACTTCCGAAGGAAAGTCAAGTCACAAACAATTGAATAGAAGAAAAAATTTCTTGAAATTGGATAGCATAAATATAAAGAGAATCTAATACAATTCTAGAATCTTACATCCCAAGTCTTAGAAAGGAAAACTAAATACTTTAAATGATAAATGAAGACTAATGGCAGTTCAGAGAGCAGTTACTTACCACAACTCTGCAAAATGAGAAATTCGCTAGATCCAATCAATTGCTACGAGGATTTCCCTAAGATCCGAATCAAAAGGATAAAGAGAAGTAGGGGTGGGTACAATACACGTGTACATGAAACTAAGCAGATTTAATAAATAAATTGTGAAACGTTCCCACATAACGCAGAAAAGTCCCTTTCCATCATTGGTGCCACCAATTTATAACGAACGACACAAATAAAGTAAACATAAGGCTACATACAATATTTAAATCAAAATATAAATAATTTACACAACACAACAAATCTTGCCAATGCGATACTATGAGATGACGGAATGATAGGATGATGTGGTAATACAAAGGTCATCGAAAACCTACTGTACTTCTCAAACATTTAGATTCCAAACGAGGATCCATTGGAGACAGTTTATATATCAATCTCATAATGTCAATAGTTTATCAACTTACCACCTAATTAGTGGTCAAAGATATAAGCAAGGTGTCACATTTTCTTTCTAAAAAGTATAGTATTTCTCCACTCTCTCATACTCCTATGAAAAATGATATATTGCATGAGGATGAATGCATTACAACACATAAAATACAAGGCATAATCAATTCATCACGGGTTTCAAATAATATCAAGTTCACAAACTCAACAAGTCATGAAACATATTCTTAAATGATAGAGGTAGTGTAGGAAAACATTTGAATTCAACATTTACCACTTAGAAAGTGTTTCTTTCAATTCAAGATTTTCAAAAATTAACTCAAGCTCTTAACTCGGGTATCTCAATGACAAATATAAAGATAGGTCACAAAACCTCTTGCTCGGGTAATTATTAATTAAATATCACAACATATTTGCAACAATTACAGATATCACACAATCTGCCACACAAACTAAGTACCATAAACAGGCATCATACGAACTAAATAATTCAACATCTATCAACTTCTAAGACTCATGCTAATTCTCATTTCATATTTGACTTCCTAAGAAATGTTAATTACACTTCTCAATCTAAAAGGGTAGATAGTCAAACCTACTTCAATGTCAAAAACTGTACTGGAATTACCTTATCAACGCACTTCCTCATCTACACAATCACCAGGATGATCCTCAACTTTCAAGAATAGAAAAAGTTCATCAAAAAGAGTTGAATGATATCTATATTGGTAGGATTTGAAATTGAGGTTAAAATAGTTCAAAAATCACTTCAACAATCAAAAGGTAAAATCAGTTTTTAGTTGAACATCAAGTTTTAAAGTCAGAGGAGTTCATGGTTGAAGAAATAATAATAAAAAAAAAAAAGAGCAAGAAACGAGCTCCAAATCATGAAAACATAAATTTTAAACTTAAGGAAAACCCTCTCAAAATCCACATTAAAATCAATATTTTAAAGTGTTAAGGATGAAAAAATTGACGGAGTCAATAAGAAATTGGTAAAGGAACTTACCATCATGAATTTGCACAAGAATGATCTCCAAATAATTGCCTCCCCAAAGTTCCCAAAGATTGAAAAAATGAAGGAAAAAAGCGAAATGCTATCAAATGGAACAAAATCCGAAATGCAAAGGGCAAGGTCAAAGGGTATCACATATCGCAAAAGCGACACACGGTTCGCAAATGAGAACCTTGAAAAACTTTAGATTCTCTATTGAATAGTTCAAGTGCTAGTGAAATAATGAAAGTTAGAAGTTCTCTAATACTAGAACCAATTATTTTCTTCATATTGATAGCATCAAATTTGTTACTCATTGTCTTCATCTTCTTTCCATTAGTAATTATTTATCAAAGTTACAAAATATAATACAAACTGTTATCCGAAAAATTAATTCATATTTTTCTCATCGAAATAAATATAGATTCGCCGAAATAGGGTGCAGGGAACGGGTTGGGTTGAGCATGTGCGTAAAACGACGAACAGAAATGGTGGATGAGAAATTGAAAATAGTTGCAGGGAAGGGAATATTGGGGTGGGGAAGACCATGAATCATCCTTCTATTTTTTATTTTTGTTAATTATTATTTTTTTAAAAATTTAGTTTAGTTGTATAAGTTAGAAAAAAATATTTTGATGGTTTTACGCACTTAAAGAGAGTGAACCACAAGTTTTTTGTTATATCAGTATTTTTTGTCCAATAGAATGAATTTTGAACAATTGAAGTGTTCAATAGGCATAATCTATAATTGAGATATTCAAATAAATATGCGGATAACTTTAAGGAGCCACATATATGACTTAAGTCTGGTACTACTGACATGCTGTCATTAAAATCTGAAAACCAGATATCTAAGGAGAGCTTATAAAATGATATTAATTCTTGTAGGCGTGATTAATAAATTACTTTTAAAATGCATAAACACATAATGGGATAAACCATTCATTATTGTGACTGTCTAAATTTATAGTGTTCATCATATAAAAACGAATTCAATTTAGTTAAATGGCCCGTAGGCATGAGGTCTAAACGAACAGAAAATGCATTGCAAATTTTCCCTATAGGCATGATATGTATACTACATGTTTTATACAAAAGAAATTCCTATAAGCAAAATTTCTATACCGACGGCAAGATATAGATGATTTCTTAGTGCTTTTTAGCATAAACTAGTGGATCTACTTAGTAGTTCATGTTCTATACCGACGACAAGGTATAGAGCGGTCCTCTTGCAACGTGAGGTAAGACGTTGTACCATCGCGTAGGCTCATAGTGATTGTTGTTGGTTAGAGAATCTCCAACGAAAACTATATTACTTTCATATACAAGTAAAGTTGAGTTTATTATTACATTTCCTTTAATGAACTAAGTGTTTACACTGTTTTACAAGCTTTATATATATAGCATGCTTCTTTACGACTTTATATTGAGTTATGCCTTCTTGAGTTAGTGAAGCCAAGGTAAGTTCATTCTTAATCCTTTCAAGCTTACTAGTTGTTGTTTAGCATCCCAACTCGCATACTCGTATATTAAATGTACTGATGTCAGTTGGCCTACATCGTCTTATGATGCAGACACAGGTAACCAGGTTCAATATCCAGCGCCTCGTTGATCCAGCTTGAGCATTCAGAGTCAGTGGTGAGCCTCCTTGCATTCCGGAGGACTCTTTAATTGCTTTCCATATTTCCTTTATAGAACTTTGTGGGGTTTGTCCCAAAATTCATCTTAGTAGTAGTAGAAGCTTCATAGACAAATAGATAGTCAGACAGTCAGTTTTGAGTCTCTCTTTATTGCGTCTCTCTTTATTTACAGATATATATTGTTTTGAGACTTAAGTGTCATTTTAGCCAAGACAATTATTTAAATTATTTCTCATGAGAATGTTTTTAGTTTTATAATTGAGTCAAGTAAAGTCTTCCACTGAGTCAAGTAAGCCAGACCAAGGGTTCGCTCAAGGCCAACAATGGTCAAGGGGTGCCGGCCACATCCAAGGTATAGGCTCCGGGCGTCACACTTTGCTTCTCTGTTTTTCATCCCATAAATGTTCTTTCAAATCGTGTGTTCATTCTATTCTTAATATGAACTCTTAAATCTTGAGAGGGCCTACATGTCTTCATTAAATTCCAAATTAATGTAAGATAAGAGGAATGCTTAAAGGTTATACATACACGTACCTATGTTGATTATTGGGTGTCACGCCCCGAGCCTACACTCTTGACATGGCCGGCACTCAATGACAATTACTGGCTTCGAGCGTATCCTTGGCCTAACTTATTTAACTTAGAGGAAGACAATAATCAATGACTATAATAATATAAACTTAACTGAACTTATAAGCATACTAACTGAGAATGTTGTAAAGTCTTAAAACATTCAACTAGCCAAAAGTGGCAACCCAAGTCTTAACAAATAGAAAAAATTGAAAAGACTAAAGGACTATCATCTGACCGTCTATCTATGAAACCTCTAAAACTGAGATGGATATTTGGACAGACCCCACAACATCCTAATAAAGAAACTACTGAAAAAATACAGTCAAAGGAGTCCTTCGGAATGCAATAGGCTCACCACTGAGTCTTGAGTGCTTAAATGGATCAACGGTGCGTCGGATGTCGATCCTCGTTAACTGCGTCTGTATCATAATATAATGCAGGCCAACTGTCATCAGTACATAAAGTGTATGAGTATACGAGTTGAAGTACTAACAAACAGAGGCTTGCTAGAGATTCTGAAAGAAACACTTACCTGACTCTTCTTATCTCATGAATGCTAAACTGAATTCATTTTATTATAAAGAAATTTAGAGCAGATGCAATATAAAGAAAAAAAACTTGTTTAAATACATGATGTTAACTCTGTGTATACAAAAGAATATAAAATAACTAAATGTATGTAAAATACTATAATTGATGTATATGAAAATACAATAACTTTTGTAGAAGATTCTCTAACTTAGAACCATCACTATGAGCCTAAGTGATGGTACAACACTTTACCTCACGTTGACAAGGACCATTCTATACCTTTACATCGGCATAGAACTTGAACTCGCTAAGTGGATCCACTAGTCTATTATAAAAAGCACTAATGAATCATCTAATAAGTATGATAATTTCTCTGCCTATGATGACTACATGGTATAGAGGGGCTTGAGTTAATATGAACTTGCATCCCTATATCAGTGCTCAATACTAATCCCAAAATATACTTAACTCATATGTTTATAAAACTTTTTCTCTAGTTTAAGATAATTGCTCAAACTTAGCTTAAAATATTTCTTGGAAATCATATTTTTCTATTTCCAAAAAAACTAGCTCAATGGCTCTCTTGGAAATCCCAATTTCCTTTCTTGTTTAAATGTGAAAAAGACATGTTTATACTTTTTTGGACATACTTAGTCCCCATATACTTCTTTCAGTAAAAGACTTGACTTTAGTTTGAACTTAACTCAAACTTAAGTCTTAAAACGAAGTTAAAAAGTTTGTAAAAGACTTACGAAACTTGAAATGAACTTATTCTCCTTATATTTACTCTTTACTCAACTTGATCTTTAACTCTTAAACAAAGCTAAAAGTATTTGCAAAAGACTAGGCGGAAAAAGCTGATTTGGGCGTGTCCTGAGCGCACCGCGCCAGTCCTCAAGTTCAGAGGCCTCATCCCTGATTATTGCAGTGGTGCCACCCTAGGCCATCTGGCGCAGATGGGGCACGCTGCGCCTTGCTTTGCCCAGGTGATGCCTGATGAATTTCTCAAGTCGTATCTGATCTTAAATCGTTCATTTCCGATTTATTTTCTTGAATTCACTTAGATTTCTGGTACTCACGTCATATATACAAGGATATAACCCAATGAATCCAAGAACAACACTTATATCATCAAAGAACTCCTAAATCTCAACTCATATTCAAGAACAATATTCAAGAACATTCAAAATCGAGTCTTTTAGGAATAAAAATCCACGCTAATCCAACATCTTGGCACCTGGGTGATGAAGGAAGGAACCCCAACCTGAGATAGACCCACGTACTTTTTTTAGGCATCACCCCCCGCAAAATCCTCAAGTTAATTCGACGATCTTGACGAATCTTGCCCTCTTTCTTCTTCTCTTCTCTTCTCCTTTCTCCTTAGCCCTAGCGTGAAAATTGCCAACTTGATCTAAAACTAACCAAATTCAGTCTTGACCCTTATTAAACTCCTAAAAATGGATTAAATTAATAGAGTAGTGAAAAGACTAAAACACCCTTTAAAATCTCAGAATTGGACATTTACTAAATCAAACAAGCGAACTTTCAAAGGGCATGAATCACTCGTCTAAACACTCGGCGGCTCTGAAAATATCAATCCAGGGGATTTTCAACCATATCTGGAACTACTCCTAACTAATCTTGATCTAGAAGTAATGGTAATTTGAAGTTGACCAAAAACTCACTTTTTTACTTACCTAAAATTTCTAGATTTCCTTTCACTTTCCAAAATAAGTATTTTCCAATTTTTTATAATTCCTTTCTAGTTCTTTGTAGTCGTGAAATGTTCATTGGGCTTGAAATATGAATTCATAAGTGCATGTTTTAAGAATGCAAATAAGTTCAATGTTTTGAAAATATTTCAATAAAGTAAAAGTACTTTCTTTGTAATTGGTGAATTGAGCATGAAGTTATATCAATTATTTTTTGAGCAGTATCGACCACCAAATTGGTTTAGAGTCTTTTATAACTCGAAAATCCCATACAACTATGTAGCCAGCGTAGGATATGATAACATTGATTCTTCATGCGACTCCTCGCTACCTTTGAGAAGGCCTATTAGATGGATCTATAGTCACAATATCATCATATACCCTTCCCCCTTCCAGCCATTATAGGATGACCCTTGCAACATGGAAAAACGTTGTATCATTGCTAGGGTCAAGGTAATGGTTTCCGGTTAGAGAAACTCCCCACAAAGTAAGTATATTATTTTCGTGTAGCTTTCACTACAGACCTTATTGTAAAGCTTAAATAGTTTTCACTTCATAATCATGTATTGATCCAGTTACGTTGCTTTCAATTATTCTAGTCAGTTATTTGTTTACTCTAGCCTATCACTTACTAGTACATTGATGTCATTCGAACTACATCATTTTATGATATAGATACAGCTGCTTAGGATCATCAATAAATGTTTTGTTGTTAGAGATCATTATTCAATCACAGATAGTATTTGTTGAGGCCTCCTTGATTTCGAAAGACTCCATTTTAATTAGGCTTAACAGTATTGGAGGTGTCGTGAGTCTTATCCTGACACCTATCTTAAATTGTTAGAGGATTCATAGACAGATAAAACTAGATGCTTCTATTGTTTTTCTAGGATGTTTGTCTAACTTATGATTTATATCAAGTAATTGCAGAATAGTATGTTAAGACTTTTTCGAATGTCTAAATATTCATCTAATTTAAAGCCTCCGCATATTGTTTAGAGTCATGTAATTTATTTAGCCAAGTCAAGGATTCACTTGGGGATCTGAAATGGTTCTTGAATGTCATTTACGTCTATGGTGTAAGCACGGATCATGACAACTTATAACACCAAATCTTGGGTGGTATTCCATCTTTCTGCATTCATTTTAGAAGATTTATTCTTGAGATTTTTACTTAACACTTACCTTTATCTTATTATATTAAATTAAATTGGTAAGATTACTAGTTGACTTATATATCGATTGGAAATATAGGGGTCATCACGACTTGTGAATTTCGTTCGTTACATTTATAGTATCATTTGTACTATGCATGTTAGGAAAAACATAGGAAAAAAACATATTTAATGACAGCTTGTTGAGAATCTCATGCAATGAACTGGTTATATGACTTGTGGTTTCAAGTGTTATTGTTCATGGTGTTTGTGATTATGTATGTATAATTGTTGGGTCGGGTACCATGCCTAGTAAGAAATATCTTTATAATTCGGTCAGATAACACATGATTATGATAATAATTTCTAGGTACCCGGTGATATGGAAAAAAATCCATATATAATTGACTCAGATACCACGCGATTACATTAACTAATTGGATGGTTGCTTCCTCATCGCGTACACTAGACTATAATTGAGTTTCTGGAATTCTATGAAAGAACAAGGTATGTGTTTGTAGTTTATGAGAGGGCCGGAATTTTATTTTTCATCATATGAGAAAAAACAAAATATTTTATGCAGGAAACTCCCAAATTACATGCTAGCACAAAATAAAATAAACATAAATTTGGACAAAATTGGTAATTGACATGGTGCAATATCTAAAATGGCTGCTATGATGAGCTTATTAAATCCCATAGGCAGGATGCTAAATGAGGTTAAATTATTAGAGGTATCATGACATCAAGTTGTTATAGTAGCATAGGCATGCTAAAACTAAATTACTCCTGTAGACATAATTTTTAAAGGAAAATTAACGTAAATACACAACTATAAGTTTAGTATTCTCTAATTTTTCCTTCTTTTTTTTAAATATTACATAATTCTCTTTTTTTTTTAAATTTTAGTAGAAGTTTAGAGATGCATAGCCTTCTCTCTCCTATAACACATACTTCCCTAATATCATGCCTATTTTTTCTCAATTAAAACACTCAATCTTCACAATCACTTTGTGAAAAAATTTTGATTATTAATTTAATTAAAAACGTTTGCACAAACATTTAAGATGAAATTTTTGAATTTCAAATTCAAAAAATTGAAATTCCTGAAAAATTGGACCATGGTTCTCTAGGTTATTCTTTTCTTCTTACTCCATATCCGTCTATAGTTCTTCGTCGTCGTTTGAAGCCATCATTTGTTGTCTTTTGGTCTGATGGTGATTCTTGGTCATTGGCTATATGAAAGCAGGACAGCTCTCGGGCGCGGGGGCGGCGGACGCCAGCAGCTCGGGCGGCGGGGGGGGGGGGCAGGGGGGGGAGGACAGACGAGAATGGATCATTTTAATAACTAGAAGGATTTTATGATTCGGACGAGAACATGGAAAGAAAATAGAAAAAGTCTTGCATTGACTTATGATGTTCGGAAGGATTCAAACAAAGATTTTGGCGATCATCTAAATCAAAAGGTTGACAAAATACACCCAAAAAAAAGAGAGAAAAAGAAGCAACAACCATTGTTGTTGAATTAGTTAAACATTTAGTAAGGGAATCTCATATTGTATCATGATTTTGAAAATTGTGTATCATGTATCAGAAAACGAAGTTGACAGAACAGAAGGAAGCCAGTGCGGGGAGAGGGGGGGGCGGGGTTGAGCTCGATGTGAATGGATGAATGAATAGATGGTGTATGCAGCAGAATTGTATCGGTAGCAAGAAATTTTTGAAAAGTATTATTAATGTATGCAGTCAATAAGTTTACATTCTATTTTCTTTCTAAATGCCACATCTCAAGTGAGCTTGACTATACATCTAGACTCAGCGGTGTATAGGTTACGATGCATTTATACAATAAATTTGAGTGTTATCATATGAGTTCTATGTATCCACGAGTTTTTGAAACATTGATTATCATGTATCAGTTCAATAAGTTAATAACTGGATGTTCTAGAAAGGTCTTCAAATAGATTGATAATAATCTTGATTTTTAAAATTTTGAAATTGTATCCAATTACGGCTGAAATTAATGCTTATTAATGAACTGTTACCGTAATTTAAGCTGATTTAGATAACACATTTAATTTTCCGTTCTTCCCCCGTTTAATCTTAAAAGTTTTAAGTTACTGTGTATTCATTTACCATGTATCACACCACAAACATTTTAAGGGTTATTAGAACATACTTAAATTGTCGGGACAAAGTAATTATATATACACTATGGGATTCCTGAAAGTTATACATTTTTATAAGAATGATAAAAATGTTGATAATAATTATACGGCCATAATTTCTACATAAATTTAACGTCATGGATATATTTACGAGGACATAGTACTGTAGGCCTTAAGTTATATGTAGTCCATTAAAGTTGTCCGCATGAATTGTTTAAACATTTTAACTAACGCTTGTATCTATTTAACACTTATGCCTCTTAAAATTGATACATATTTGACATTTTTTTTACTATCAGTCAAAAATATTAAATAGGTGATAACAACACTGCCATGACATACAGAGTAGGGAGGTGAATGACAAATTATAATTAAATGATAAACACATGCTTTGAATCCAAAAATTTTTCAAAAATGGTTATTCTATAAAAAACATCTAACTTAAAAAAAAAAGAGAGTTTCTAGAAAGAAAATCTACCCACCAATAAAATAATGACAGGTGACATTTAATTCAATATTTTTAAAAATCTCTATTTATAATTCAAAAATAATTTTATGAATATAAAAACGTATTTTTGTTTTTATTTTTTTTATTTAACCCCCATGTTCTCTTTCACTGATGCCGACGACAATTACGACGCAAACAAATCGGAGTTAATAGCTCAGATGGTCACTCAACTATGTACTTTTCTCTCAGAAAGACTCAACTTTCAATTTTAACTCAAAAGTCACTTAACTTTGAATTTTAACTCAAAAGTCACTCAATTATCC
This sequence comes from Solanum habrochaites, assembly GCA_027704765.1. NCBI lineage: Eukaryota > Viridiplantae > Streptophyta > Magnoliopsida > Solanales > Solanaceae > Solanum > Solanum habrochaites. Next base: position 52,485,026 of record JAKWJA010002491.1, on the reverse strand, counting down.
ACTCTTCTCTCAGAAAGTCACTCAACTTATTTTTTTTTAAGGAAAAAGGGTTTGATACACCACTCAACTTTGTTATTTAGAGCTGATATAATCCTTGTTATTAAAGTGACTCATATATACCCCTACTTATAAACAAATGGCTCGCATATACCCTTTTCCTCTAACGGAAATGAAAAAAAATAATTTCAATATAATTTTTTATTATTTTGCTAAAAAATATAATCCCGTATGAGTAAATTTAATCCTCGTCAAACATATTTCTTTTTGACTTTTTTTGGTATTTAATAACTAATTTAAAATTATATTTTGATAATCCAAAATTATGTATTGGTTCACTAATATTGTTGTAAAACTATGTAGATGACAAAATGTCTGTTTCGCATACAAAAATTAAATTACAATTATAGACAAAAAAAATAGTTTAATTCTTTTGCTTTAAACTAAGGAAGAAAGAAGAAAAAAGAAAAATAAGAAAAGAAACTCAAATATAGAATTAAATTAAAAGAAGAAAAAGATAATTTAGTATGAAAAATAAAAAAATTAAAATATAGCTTTGAACTTTGATAGAGAATCAATATAACCTAAAATTTTTTTTTGTTTAAAAAGTAAAAAAATAAAAAATATAAATTAAAAATTAATTTGAACCATTTATGACCGATACACTTGACCGGAACCACTGTGATAGATAATACGACCATTTTATGACCTCTTTCTACCCGTCTTTTGCGGTTCTCAATTGATGTTTCTTCTTCTCTTACTAAATTAATTAACCTTGGAATTTCTCCAATATTATATGCTTGAAATTTCTTTTGATTCGACCAAATAACATTAAATAAGAAGCCCATCTTCTTAAATTCATTGGAACATGATCCATAAACCCAAATAATGAATTTTCCGGGTCAAGTTTAATCAGCTGTTGTTTCAAACTGATAATCATTGAAGGACTCTGTAGTACTGTTGTCGTCTTGGTCAATGAAATTGCTCTGTTTTTTGCGACCCCAGATGGGTTCTTCACTTGCATTCACTTGATTATGGGTTGAGTAGAAAATGGTAGAATTGTATTCGTAGCCATTGATGAGTTTCAAAACGAGGCGATTTCTTCAACAATGATGTTTTAAAAAAGAACGGATTTTTTCTGAGAAAACGAACAAAATATCAAATTTTGAGCTAATTTTGAACCTGTTAATGAGTTTTGTGAATAATTTTAGTTCCTGAACATACATATTCAATTACATGAATTACAATTAAATCAATCATGAATCTTGTTCCTTCTCTGAAAAGAGTACCCATTCCTTGAAATTAATGTTGTTCAAATGATGTTTCTTCTTCCTCTTTTAGAAAGAAAAAAAACGTAGAGGAGGAGAAATAGTCATAAAATGGGTCAATATTATATTTTAGTGGGTCGCGTCAAGTAGAAGGGGTAGATGAAATTATTTTTTAAAATGGTTATTTTTTATTGTTTTAAAATTGGTTAATTTTTTTTGTTCACAAATAATTAATATAAAAAATTTAATTAAAATAATTAAATAAAATTGAGTTACTTTTGAGATAATGATAAGAGTGGAATAGTTGACGTTGAATTTGAGTGTTAAAAAATAAAAGTTGAGTGAATTTTGAGTTAAAAAAAAGTTGAGTGACTTAACTAGAGAAAATGCATAGTAAGTGACTTTTGAAATAAATGAAACTCAACACATAATTGAGTGACCATTGTAGTAATTCCACTAAAGCAAAATCGTGCCCTACCTCTTTCTTCTCCTTCATTCAATTTTTTCCGTTATATGATTTCTATTGTAACAGAGCCCAATTGGGATTTTTATTGATTGCAATGTTCAAGTGCTAGTGAATGAATAATGAAAGTTTTGAAATCGTAGTCTTCCGTAAAAAAGAATGTCTCTATTTCTTTTTAGTTTGTTTCTAAAGAATGACCCCTTTACTTTTATTCAACACTTTAAGTTTAACTTTCCACTTATCATGTTTAAAACCACAAAATTGAAGGGCATTTTGGTATTTTTGACATAACTTTAAAGAACCACAAGATTTAAAAGTCTTCTTTCTTTTCTTAAACTCCATTCCAAGTCAAACTTAATCATTCTCTTTGAAACGGAGGGAATATTAATTTTCTTCATATTGCTAGCATCAAATCTGTTACTCATTGTCTTCATCTTCTTACCATTAGTAATTATTTATCAAAATTGCAAAATATAATAACAAACTTTTAGCCGAAAAATTAATTCATATTTTTCTCATTGAAATAAATATAGATTCACCGAAATGGGGTGCAGAGAATGGGGAGGGTTGAGCATGTACGTAAAACAGAGGATGAAAATTGTAATGATCCGGAAGGTCATTTTTGGAAATTTTAAATATTAGTGTAACTTGAGTTAATAAATCGATAGTTAATGGACTAAAGTAATCATTTAATAATACTTTATAAATCATGGGTTAAAATGAATTAAATTGTTTAAGGTTTGTCACATTTAATACATAATTATTTTTATTAATTAAATAAAAGACAGAAAAAGAGAAAAGAGTCGGAGACCGACATGTAGACGCCGAAGGCAAGAGCACAATATCTTCATCAGCGTAACCGTAATATGTCTTATTCATCTAATGGCGTATGTGTATGTTAACAAGTATTAAAATGAACAAAAAAAAATATTGAAATAAAGTCTCACGTGTATGTATTGAAATATGGGGCTTAGTGGAGACAAACCAATTAATTATATTATTAATTTTGGTACAATTTTGGCAGGTGATTGGCATGTTGGTGCCATTGCTAACGGGTAGCAATTAATGGATGTGATGATCTAATTAATTGAGGAGATTAGATGAAAGGGGGGGTAAAAAGATGACAATGTAAGGATGACAATGGCCAGGGGGGGGAAGTTTTGGGTAGTTTTGGGTGCGTGAGAGCTACAGAAGCTGTGTAGCTTTATTTGTTTAAAAGATTTGTCTTCTAATTTTTGAGATGAATAAATTTTACATGTAAGTGAGTGCAAGGAGTTAAATATTGAATATTATATCATTATGAAAATTTGTAGAATGTATTATTTGGAAAAGTTATAACTTAATGCATACTTGAAATTAGAAAAATAAAGGTTTACCTCTTGACCGGAATCACGATTTGGGAACTTGTTACGCACTATTGAGTGAGTTTGGGTCTAGATAAATATCGGTATTGTTAGTTTCAAAAATCTTCTCGTGGGTACTTATTTGGAATAGATTGTTTGTGTTTGGGAAGTTCCACAAAACGGGAAACTCAAGTTCCGAAGTGATGTTATACTATTTGAGGCAAGTGGATTTCATAAACTCTTGTTAAGCATAAGAAATTCGTGTTGTATTTCCTTGAGGTGGATGTTGAGAATGATGTGGAGACTGTTGCCGATTTGTTGGTGTGGTATCCTTGTTGGCAAATCGATCGTTTTTGCTGTGATATCAAAATGGCTATCTCCTCAATTTTTTATTTTAGTATGTAATTCAAAACGGCATTTGAAACATGGTTGTGATATAACTAGCTAACCAAAAGGATGTACTGTACCATTTTTGCGGGTCGTATCGCGCGCCGCGATGGAATTAATATTTGAGGACGTTATCGCGCGCCGCGATAGTTCTATTATCGAGGGTCGTGTCGTGCGCCGCGACAGAGGCATGGAAGATATGTCTCCCATGGATCCGGAATGAGATATAGAGGGTGTGTATCGTTAGGGAAGACATTGAATCACTATACTTGACATTGCATCATGAATTGCACATATTATTATTGAGAACTTGAACCGTTTGTTTTGCTGGATCTTGTGATGTTTCTCATGTGAGCTTGGAATGTTGAATATGAGTTGTCGATTGAGAATGTGCAAAATGATAGAGGTGGTTATTGAGTGGAATGTTGTAAACTGTTAAGTGTAGCGTGGAGTGTTTTAGATAGGGCGTAAGGGTTGTACCCTTATTTTGTTTCACTTTTAATTGTGTTTTTAGAGGTTGCTTTTGGGTACCGCGTTGGTTTGGTTCACCCTTGATTCTACAAATTTGTAGGTCGGAGCCGGGTTTTTGTGTGATTACCTTCCATCTCTTGTTTCCGAGGCATTCTTGTGGAGATTGTGAGGTAGCTGCTTGTCATCTCAGCAAACTGTTACTATACAGTTTATTACTTGTTTTACTTTGAAAGACAACTTCCATTTTTAGCTTCTATTTTATTTCATTTAATATTTATATTAGAGGTTGTGCACGTGACAAATTGATTTTGGTGGATTGGATTAATGGACTTGGTTTCATAATAGGGAATTGTATTGGTGAGTGTTCATTTCTTCAGCACTTTGTAGATATTGGGTTTTAGGCTGACTTGTCTTGGTGGGATAAGACGAGTGCCATCACACCCATTTTTTTGGGTCGTGACAAAAATGGAGGATGGGAAATTGAAAATAGTTGCAGGGAAGGGAATATTGGAGTGGGGGAAGAGGATGACTCTTCCTTCTTCTTTTTATATTTGTTAATTACTTTTTTTAAAAATGTAGTTCAGTAGTAAAAGTTAGAAAAAAAAATGTTTTGATATTTTTACGCTCTTAAAGAGAGTGAACCACACGTTTTTTGTCATACCACTATTTTGTGTCAAATATGAATGACTTTTGAACAATTGAGATGTTCAATAGGCATAACCTATAATTGAATTATTTAAATAAAATATGCCGATAACTTTAAGGAATCACGTATGACGTAAGTCTGGTACTATTTAATACTATAGACATGTCGCCATTAAAATCTAATAACAAGATATCTAAGGAGAGCTTAAATTATATTAATTCTTGTATGCGCCGAATTAATTAAATTACTTTTTGAAAATTGCATATAAACCACATACAGGAGAAACCAAAAGATATTGTTGCCTGCTAATGTTATTGCGATCATATGAAAACGAATTCAATTTAATTAAATGGCCATATAGGCATGATGTCTAAACAGACATAAAATGCATTGTAAATTTTCCATATAGGCATGTGTAAAATTAGGTCTTAAATCTAACTCACACCCCAAAAGCTAGCTCAAAGGGAGGAGGATTGCACAAGTTATTATAAGGAAATCACCCCATCCATAACCACTGATGTCGGGAATTTGTAATTCTTGCCAGTTTAGCTTATATGGTGGTGGGCATCTGATATGGGGACCCAACATCGGGTGTTGAGAGGCCCCCTACTCCGATACCATGTAAAATTAGGTCTTAGACCTAACTCACACCCCAAAACGCTAGCTCAAAGGGAGGGGAGACTTGCCAGCTTATAAAGAATCCCACCCATCTCATTAACCACCCGATGGGTGTGGGACAGATGATATGATACTACAGTTTTATGCAAAAAAATTCCTAATAGGCAAAAATTTGTTTAGTTGAGAGATGCATAGGAACAGCGATAACTACTTGAAGATGTGCTTAATATTATAAGGTTATGTAGCTAATTAATTAAATTAAATTATGTGAATATAAAAAGAAAAGTCATAGAAATGTATTGGTTGCTATAAATAAGCAATAATAATGGCAATTATGGAGCAAGTGTAATTAAAAATAGTAGGCAATTTGAAAATTAAAGCAAGTTATTTACACATTGGATAAATGTATTAAGTTTAATCTATGCAGATTTCCCCTAGCTATGGCTTCTTCAAAAGTAGAGTTTATATTATTATAGTACGAATATACGAAGAGCATGGAGAGGTAATTAATAAAGAGTAGTTTTATTTATTACTGTAACATAGGAAGATGAGAACTTGCATATGCAAAGTTCACTTATTTAAATTTTAAAAAAAAGGTTCGTGCATAATAATCTCATAAGCACGACGATACATTTGATTTATTAACCCCTTGGGAACTAATGAGGCAAAATAGAGGGTACGATAGTTTAACAAGTGAAGCCAGTAGGATATTTCTTTCCGCATCGGTTTAGTATGAGGCTCAGAGAGAGTGGTACATTCAAATTAATTCCCAGCACATTTGCTTTTATGGCTGTGCACAAGCAAACCGCGGAATCTAGGTCAGTCGTCCATGGTGGATCAACCTGCAGCATGGCGACGTGGTGGAGACCCGACTATTACATTCACAAAGTAAGTATATTCCACACACACCAAGTTTCGAAAGTATCTATTGTAGCATTTTGTTGAGAAACCAACGATTTCCAGTTACTCATTGGTTCCATTACACCCCAGCCAAACAACAGGAGATTCAGAGACAAAGGATAGTGATAGGAAAAGGGTGTTACTGAAAGGGACTGACTTGGCAAGTTTTGGAAGCATATTCAAATATAGAGAATTTAATAAGCAGTTTATATTCTTATGATGATGATGTGCATTCTTAAACCATGGCTATTTATACTACATTATATACTGTTGCAGCTTGAAACTATTTGAGATATGATTACTTTCAACTTAAATATTAGATAGTAGCATACATTAAACTTATGTCAATTATTGTCTGCTCATCTTGATTAATTGGTTTTTAATGGGAATGATGAAAGTTACAGTTGAAATGTTAAGGAAGCATTAAGTAGTACTACTGTAGTAGTATAATTAGTATTAGCCACCACCAAAGGACCGGAAATGGATCTCAAGTTTGAGCTCTGAGTATGGAAAAGTTCTTGATACAGGGCCCTTCGCTCTTAATAGGATTCTACGTGGTGTGAGTTTAAAATAGACAAACTTTAATACGAATAACGAACCTGGATTAAGAAACAAAAATTAATATTGGACTCGGCTCACCTCCAATGTGCCCCTAATTTAATTATATTACCATTAATTTTAATATATATTACATGTATTCAATTTAAATAAGAATTTGACTAAAATTAGAAAGGAGCTCCATCCAATAGTTTGCATGCATTCATGCTCTATAATATAGTTATTGGAAATTTAATATGCTTTTATAGTATTAACTATTCCCATGATCATTGACATTTCTACAAACCAACTACAGGTCTGGGGCGACTCAACGAAATATGTGGCCTAAAGTTAATTCTTTTCTTAAAAAAAAAGCCTAAATATATTTCACTTATTTTATTTTATATTTTTTAATTTGATTAGACATGAAGTTTCAAATATATAAAAAACTTTTGAACAATTCTCTAAAATTAAATGTGTGGCACGATTCAGACCGTCGTGATTGACACCCACACTAACCCTCTGATGGGAGAGCCATTTCTACGACCTAACAAAAACTAGAACATTTAAACACACTGAAGCAAGTCTAAATGTCTAACGAAATATGGAGTTTCCATAAACTCGGAAAGTTTAACAAAAACAACTACCAAAACCATTGCAGAAAATAACTCCTAGAACCTAAAATTCATTGTACCAAAACTTTGTAAACCATTAAATCTAAGGAAAAGGGATGCAACCCCTAAACTAACATAAGAAAACCCTTACTAAATAGTCTGAGTCAGAAAAGAGTGGATTCAAACAAAAAAGATCCATGACAGTATGAAAGAACTGGCTTAGCTTTTGCATCCGGTCATCGAACAATAGTCTCCTAACTGAGGTCTATCAGGCTGAAAATGCCCTGTACTCAACAAGAAAGACCAAGTGCAGTATCAGTACATAACCAGAATGTACTGATAGGATCACGCGACTACTCCCATAAGCACAATATACAATCACTACAAAAAAGAATAGCATTTAGCGACGGGTGAAATCCGTCGCTAATCTATGGTATTTCGTCACTAAATCGGATTTGCGACGGATTTGCGATGAATTGTTGGTTGTTGCTATTTCGCTCGTTAGTAATCTCTTAGCGACAAAAAAAATGAGACCATCGCAAGTTTAGCGACATATTAGAGACGAATGATATCACTCGCCACTTGTTAGTGACAGACTGGTCCATCGTTATACTTATATAGTTCGTTGCTATTTCATAAGTGTAATTTCGTTCATTTAAATAATTTGCGACGAAGTTGATTGTCAATTAATCCATCACAATTAGTCTGTTATTGAGCCAGCATATTTGCCACTAAATATTTCTTGTTAATTCGTCGCCATATTTTTTTTATAGAAATGACCAAATCTTATAAATTGTTGTTAAAAAGTTTCTGTGTAAGAATTCATTTATTTATTTAAATATACTAATGCTGTGGAAATAAATTAAATAACATTTACTAAAAGTACCTCTAAAATACACAATATTTCTAAAAAACTAATACTTAGCCGGTTGTCAAATATTAGAAAAAATCCAAATCACATATTTTGGAGCAAAACATTTAAAAAAATCTTATAACTATCTTAAGAGAACCTTTGTTCATCAACTTTTGTAGTATTGCTTCACATTGTCATATCAAATTGATTATGTTTTCCCCATATTAGGTCTCTATTTTCCTGTAAATAAAGATAAAGAGGAAAGCGAAAGAACTAAAAATTGGAACAAATTATATTTAAAAGAAAGTGTAGTACATACAGAACCTTTTAGATTAACTAAATGTACTTACTTTTTAGCTAACATACATTACATTAAATTAGATTAAAAATAAGTGAATGATAAGTACATACAACAACACAGTATTCAAGAATATATGCTATAAGCCTACAACTATAACTAGTCCCAAAACACATGAGGAGCAAATTAGAAAGTAGAATATGGACCTAAGCTAAAACTTGGTCATGATCCCATAAGGAAAGAAAAAAATTTTTGACGTTCATTTATAATATGATACGGAAATTTTGACCCTTTTTTTGTTGTGAAAAAACTAAATAAAAAACAAATAAAGAACACAAGTAAGACACCTCAAAGTTCAGACAATCTTGGATGGATTTCAGAGTTCAAGACCCAACAATGTTAATTCTATTAAATGTCAAGAAAAAAAATAGCTACTGATCCCATTAATGCTATGGGTCATAACAAGAACTTTATGCCATAACTCCTTAGAAAAAAATCATAAAACAATTGAAATCGCAACAATAAGTCCCAACGATATCATCGTAACGTAACTACAAGAGCATATGCTTGTAAGATTGTTGTGTTATGTTGCCTTTTATCGATTGCTTAATGGTTACTAGCGAACATCTTGGATTAACCTAAATGGAGAATACGGGGGAAAATTATAAATGACATAACTTTGTGTATTACTTTTTTTTCCTTAATCTTCTTTTGAGAAAATTCTCCACTCTTCAGATCTTATCTATGGTGAATTACCTTTGCATTCTTATCTGATGACAAACTAAAATTAATATGATGGAATTCCTTGTGAGATGACAATAGCAGGAAATTCTCTTCGACATCCCAGTGATAGTCAAGGTTGACGGGGGACATGAGCTTCATGGCTCATTGAATGCGAAGGAAAAAACAATTCGAGTACAATATTGGACTCCAAATGATTGTACATGATACAAAAAAATAGGAATTAGAACCCAAAATAAGTATTTTATAGCAAACCAAATTAATCCAAAATCATTTCCTCAATAACAAACAATGAACATTCCAAGGAGGGAAGAAATGAAAAACAGCACAATGTACAATGACCTTAAAATATGTTGTGTTAAGAGTATAAAAAATTAATTCTAGATAAATTTAATCACTACTCATGATAAATTAATCGGATTTCTACTAATTCATCATATTTGACTCCTAAATAATAACAAAAAAAATATAGTCAAAATTAACAATCAATGTTTACAGTGAGCAAATAAAACAAAGAAATGAACACTCGAATACTACAAAGAATTAAGAAAGGGGTTCACATGGCAAAGACTTGATTAATAAATAAACAAAAAGACTCAAACTGTGACTAAAACATTCCAGCTTAAGAAGGCAAATCAGTTAGAGTTAACAAATCACAAACACATAAATCCCAAGCATACAACAAGTTCACGAAACACGAAACAGTAAGCTAAGAAAAAAAAGAAGAAATTAAACAAGAATTAGAGAGATAGTTTCTTATTCTAATTAGCAATTACATGTTTATTTTAAGATAGGTTTCAAAGTTTTCGACCTACACGGACAATTTGAGAGCGCTCATCAACAAAAGATTTTTCATCATGACCATGTGTATGGACGTGCAAATGTAACTCGCTTGGTGTTGGATCTCGATCCTTTAGCCTACAAAAAAGATAAATCACCTTTAAATACAATAATATATATTGTGTAATGTGTGTTTAGATACATGTGTATAGATCATACAACCTAAAGATAATACTTATATAATTTGTGAAATATATACTTACAAGTTTTCTGCGATATTCTCCAATTGAGATAGAGTCACCCGTGTAAGTACAACAACAACTTCACGCCCGCCAACATAATGATACACTTGGTATAACAAGTTATCTTTATACACCTAAATGCACCAGCTTCAATGTGAACTGAAAAGGGGGAAAGGGGGCATAAAGGAGACAAATATAAAATGGCTAACACAAAGTTGAGAGAATCAAGGATAATGAAAATGAATAGAAGAACACATTGGTCTTTGATGGATCTTATAGAAACGCCACCATATTGTAGAGAACAAACGTACATATCATTTTGAACTACTCGAATTGCTTCTGTTGATTGATATTATCCTATTTATAAGTTCCACTTGAAGAAGAAAAAAACAATCAAATCACATATTTTGATTGCTTACTATATCTCACAAACGTCAAGAGGTGGCATCTGACTTGAGTTAAAGAAAATCTAGTTAAGCTAACATCATTCTCATGAAAGCCATAGATTACTTGTTTTGGAACAATTGCTTTGATATATCTTTCAAGAAACAGATAAAACCGAATTATATAAGAATGTTGTCATTTTATTAATTTAAGCTCTTAGTGTTTCGATAAAAGATATGATAAGAATGCTTTATTTACAGAGCATTGAGGAAGAGTTTTCACCAAATCCTCTAGAGCTCCTATGACTGAAATTGTTGGTGTTTCCCTAGAAGATGTTTGTTTCCTAGGGTTGCTCGCTGATCTGGATGCTAAAACCGGTGCTCCCATGCTGTCACTTGCGTTAGCTAAAGTTGTTGTCCTTCTTCGCCGGAGAGGAAGGCAATTGATGGCGCTATCTTTGTGTTGATGCTGTAGCCGGACGAAGACCACCTGGTCGCCTAATTGCTCGCCAATTGGAGCTTCTACCAACGAAGGAGGTTCGGTGGTCGTCGCAAGTCTTCCGGAGCTCACCATTGTTGTTCACTACTCGTTATCCAGGCTGCAAAGGCCGAAAAAAAGAACGGAGAAGAAGGCAAACAAGGCCTGGTCAGCGGACTTGTAGAGGAGAGGAAGAGAATGAAGAAAATTAGGGATTTGGGATCTTTTGTATAAGATGGGAAAGCAAGGGTCTTAAAGCAGGACAATTGATAAATTCGAATGAGCGGATGAGATTGACTCTTGGAGTTTGATAAATTATGATGGACGGATGAGATTAAATGAGAGTAATGGAAATCTGAAATTTGAGTTTGCAACGGAATTAGTGACGAATTCTAAAATCCGTCGGTTTCAAATAAATATATATATTTAGAAAAGTTATATTGACAGATATTTTCGTCACTATATAATATATTTTTTATAAAAAGTATATTTGATAGTTTAGCAACCTTTTTTTGGTCACTAATTCCGTCACCCAATATTAATTAAATTTGTCACCACTACTTTGTTACTAAACATCTGTAGGGGAAATTAGTAGGACCCCACCCCCCCCCCAAATTTTCGCGCTAATATTTAGCGACGGATTATATATTCCGTTGTAAATGTGTTGCTATATTATAAATGAAAATATTATTTGTTAATTTTGCAACAAAATGTTTATTCCATCGCAAATCTGTCATTATATAGTGACGAAATACTATTCATCACTAATATCCGTCGCTAAATATTGTTTTTTTAGTAGTGAACGAACAATTACAACACAATAAGCACACTTAAATAAAATATAGTTCAGTTATCATTTTAGGAGCAACATACAATTTTCTAATTTCAATGAAAATAAGATATAACACAATTATCACAAATAGTCTCATGGAACCCATCCCCCAAATTATTATTGTTTCAAAACTTAACACCCGATTTAATATGTGTCGAAACATGATATTCAATCTAATATATGTGTCGAAATGTGACACCCGATCTAATACATGTGTCAGAATGTGACACCCGATCCAATCAACACAACCACAATTATAATCACATCTATCATGACTAATACTCAATCATACAAGCAAGAAACAAATTCGTGACATATATTGTTCACACATCATCATTTCATTAGATTGGTTCACATTTCCCTATTCACACACATGCCTGTAATATGAAGTAGCAATCAACTGACATATATTACACAAACAGGAAATCAAACCATTACCTACCTCAAACCAAGCTTGAATCCTCCTAATACACTTGAGTCTTTCCTTTTCGGATTCTTTCACTTGTTCTTGGTGTTACGGGAGGAGTGGAGGAATGGGAAGGGTGCGGAAGAAGGAGGGTGTTGAAGCGAGATGCGGGAGAAGTAATGAGGACAGTGAGAAGGTGAGGGGAGGTGTGGGAGACCGCACGGAAGAGAGGAGCAGAACGGGGAATGGGGGGTAATCTGGGTGGGTGAGGTATGGGAAGAGTGGGAAGATTGGGGGAAAGTAAAAGATATATGTTGGGTCGGAGGACTAGGGGATCGTGGGAGAAAGTATGTGAGGCTTGGTGGGGGAATTTGAAGTAGGGGGAGGGAGGAGGGCTTTGGTATTTAATGGAGTGGTGGAGTACGGGGAGGTTTTGGTTGGAACTTACTTGAGCCTACACCTTGGAAAGTGCCCCACCGCTCTAGAACCATTGCTTTGCTGGTTCCCAGCACCCTCGTACTAGCTGGCTAGAAATGGAAGACTAATTCAAGCATACAAAAGCTTAAAACTAAAATAAATTCAATAAACTCAAATCCTCAACCTCTTTAAAAGTCTGTACAATACTCAAAATAAAAGTAAATACAGAAACTCCTTAACTCTATCTATCTATGAAGACTCTACTTTACAGAAGGATATCGAGATAAGACCCATGACCTCTCAAAACTACTAAATGTAAGATAAAGGTGAAGTCCTCCGAAATATTAGAAGTCTCACCAAAGGTGACTGGAATATGACATGACCTCAACGAATTGCTTGTTGATGATCCTGAATACATGTATCTGCATCACAAAATTATGCAAGATAAATGGCTCTATACGTGGAATGTACGAGCATGTAAGGGGAATTCTAAAGCATAAATATATGTTTGAACTTGATAAAAAGGAAACATACTTACCTTTTATCAACTCACTCAACTAATCTGAAGAATAAGATACTAAACTCAAAGATATTATACTCAACTCAAAGATACTCAACTCAACTCAAAATACTCAATTGTAACTTAAGATAAACCAACAAAAGAGGTGTTATATACGAAAAACTTTTTAAATAGTAGAAATTAACTCGATGTATTGAAAAAAATACAATAGTAACTCAATTTGTATGCAAGGATACAAGATAAATCTACTTGTATATGAAAATACAAAGTAAAATATGTAAATAATCTCCAAGTGACAACCATTACTATGACCTATGTGATGATACAACATCTCGGCCACGCTGTCAGAACTACCTTATACTTTGTCATGTATAAGACCTACTACTAAGTGGATCCACTAGTCTATACTAAAAAGCATTAAGGAATCATCTGCAAAGTATGACCCTTTGTACCCACGTTAACTACATGGTTTATAGGGCTTGTGAGTAATCTGAACTCTCCCCCATATCGGTGCTCAAAACTACTCCCAAAATATACTAGCTCATACGTTTAGAAACATTTTTTTTTCTGTGGTTTGAGATAATTACTTAAAAATCTTTCTGTTAAAAATATGGTACTTAAATTGCTCAAAACTCTTTTGTAAATCTTAGTTTTCTCTTATCTTAAATGCGAGAACATTTACTCTTGGGAACAATTAGTTTCCATATATAATTTTAAGGAAAATGAACTCAACTATGCTCTTTCTCAAAAACATTTCAAAATCATATTATAATATGATCATTGATGACTCGGGAAGTCAGACGTCATAAACATTGATGGTATATATAGATACCATACTACTCATACAATGATGGCATATTCGATTGTCATACTAATCATCTTTAAGAAAACTCTTTTATCAAAACTTATCTTTACTTTCTCAAAACTTACATTAAGAACTCAAGTGTTGGCTTTAAAAAGCTTTCTAAAACTTATAACTCAAATCATAGGGTTCATGTAGAATTATTAACATGGACGACTCAACTTAGGGATCTTAATAGCAATAAAGAATCTTAATATTTAGAACTTAAGGCTCAGTGATACTACTCATATCTAGACTCCTTGAATCATAGGGTTTATGCGAAATTATGGACATGAACAACTCAACTCAAGGGCTTCATGGGTAACATGTAGTAGTCTCATAAGTAGGAATATAATCTCAAAACAATTAGAAACTTAATGCCTAAAACTTAAAATTAGGAGATACTACTCCTCTCAAAGATTCTCAATGTATGGAGTTCATGCAGAATTTATAGGCATGAAAGACTCGACTCAAGAGTCTTCATAATAACATGAAACTCATGTATAAGACTCTTCTCATTCTTATACTTACTTCCTCAAAACTTAGTCCAAAACTAAAGTGCTCGCTTTGAAAAAACTTCTTAAAATTTATAACTCAAAATAGGGTTCATACTGAATTATAGACATGAACGATTTAACTAAAGAATCTCAATTAAAACATGGAAAGTCAATAATTAGGAATAAAATCTTTAAAATAACTATGAACTCAAGAACTCAAATCAACTTATCTCATGAATGCTCAAATCTGACAAGAATCCTTGATTTCTCTTTTATTAATTTGAAAGAAGATGTAGGGTGTGAGGAAGAACTAGTAACATTAAAGAAGAACTTGATTAGAAGCCTTAAAATCCCAGATTGAAAGTAAACAATCAAGAAAACCTTCTTTGAGATTCTTGAATTAGTTTCTTGAAATCTTTATGTCCAAGAATTATGATTTTCATTAGTGATTCACAATTGTATGGAGGAATTTGAGTTGAAAAGAATGAATTCTTGGAGAAAGGCTTACCTTAAACAAGAATCTTGAAAAAGATTGAAAGAATCTTTCCTTAGGGTTTTGCCCTAGGGTTTGAAAGAGAAGAGAATGATGGATTAAAAGATGAAAATCTTATATTTTTTAGCCTTTTATTAGTCAAGAAATTTGTTTAGGGTTTTTTGGGGGTAAAAAGAAAAAAACAATGCTTTTTAATATTTTCACGTCGGCTAATTCGTGACAACACTGTATCAAATTACTAAAATAGTCATAACTTTTTACTCAAAAATCAGATTTACACAAAATTGATGGCGTTGAAAAGTAGATTCAAATACGCTTAATTTGATAGGTTATGACCCACATAACTCTTTATATTCTTAGAGATGTTTGAAATTGACTCAACTAGAAACTTACATCAAAACTTAATTAATAAGGAAACTTCAAGAACACTTATCAAGAACTCATCAAGAAATTAAATTGCTCAATATTTATGGATAGATTCACAAAAGAAACTTATGATTGGTGTGTGGATGAATGATACCTACACTATGGAAGCTTACATACGTCAAAGAACTAGGTTTGTGGTGAAATCTTGAATTTCTTGAATGAACGCTTGAAACTATGAACTTTTTCTCCTGTTGAATCTTCTCTCTAAAATTCTAAATTTGGGAATGAATGAAATTGATTCTAACTAGTTTAGACTCCTAAAACCTTACTAAAAACATTTGAATTCGATTGGGTAAGAAAACACCAAAATACCTCTCATATTTGTGGGTAACTTTCTTTATTTGGACAACCCGACTTCAAACGAGCATATCTTACTCATACGAGCTTAAAAATTAGCAAACTCAGTGGTGTTGAAAAAAGGATTCTAAGACCTTTCATTTGAAATCTTATGGGTTTCCTAACTCATCCTGTGCTAAAAGGTATGATCATTTGAAGTTGACCCAAAACTTTAAAGAACTAAGGAATGACTTGAATGAATATCTTTATTTTTTTTGAGAATTCAAGGTGATATATCTAATAACCTTAACTCTTAAGAAAAATGTAAAATTTCTTGGTAAAAACTTACTTTTCGAAGAATTATACAAGTCTTAACTTAAAAAAATTTTGGGGTGTTATACTTGGTCTATAAACAAGTATTTTAACCAAGGATCAATAAACAAGGTCTAATTTACCTGGATAATAATCTTAATAACCCAAGACCGAACCCATAATCCTAATGTTCATGTAGGACTTTTTCCCACCATTAACTTCATGCCAAAATCCTCTCCAATGATAATTATCCAAGATTCAAAGTTCTAGGAATCAAAATACAGATTAGAGGAGTAAAATCCTTACCTTTAGCACTAAAAATCGTGGAAAACTGTCAAGAAATCAACTTGGATTGTCTCCCATCTCTTAAGAATGAAGTTTTACAGGAAAAAGTGATTTTGGAATTTTTTCCTGACTTAAGTCGTGATTGGCCCGCCATTGCGGGATCCAACCCACCACATCGACCTTGCCATTACGGGAACAATCCCGCCCTGACGGCTTGCACTGAGACAAAAACTCGGAATTTAAATTTCAAGCTCTCATTTCACAATACATCTTCAACCCTACACGTTCAGAAACTATCCTTTCATACTAAGCTCAGTTTCAAATGTTATACTCTCCCGAATTCGATTTCGTAAAGTCGTACAAGCTCCTTAACGTCTTGATTATCCGCTCATGTGATCAAATTCATAATTAGATTCTAGATTCACTACCAGATCTCTCTAGACTTCCCCAGACTCAGATTTCGTCCAAGTCTGGCCTAGCCTAGAAATTTCAAATACTACAAAAAAAAGGTTTTCTAGGTCAAATTTAATTCCCGTTGGCTTTTCCATAACAAAGAAACATATCGTTACAATGTGTGTACAAAATATAAAAAAAATATTTTTTAATCGAACATGATATTTATTTAGAAATATTTTAAATTTCGTAAGCAAATTTTAATTTTCACATGATTTATATGCTACTAGAAATAACAAAAAGGACAAAAAAAAGAGATGAACTGCTTTGCTTTTTTGGTCAAAATCGACGAAAAAGTTGTGCGTTCCAATGGGTCGCTTTTTTAGTTGACAATTTTCAAAAATCAACTGGAAGAATTGCAATAAAACGACTAACATCATCGTTTTTTGGAATTTTTTTTTTTTTTGAATAATGCATTGTATGTCACGTGTTGGATGTGTTCTCTCTCACGCAAATCATGTAATCTTTTACCCAGGAATTCATTGTTGATGTCAAATTATTGAGTTCTTGAATTTAATTGGTAATTCAGTGATGATTTGAGTTCTTGAGGCAAGAGTTTGCAAGTGAGTTCAGTTAATTGATAGTTCTTTGTTTGGGTATCGCTACAACTATTTTGAGTAATGAAAATTCGAGAATTTTGACTTTAGATATACGATGGGTATGAGTTGAATTGAGTTTGGGAGGAGAGGAAAAGATCAGGCAAATAATAGTGCTTAGGTCCGCGTCGCGGAGGCTCTTAGAATTTCAGTCCCCCAAATAATCACCTCTTTCCGAGTCGCAGAGAGGATACGGAGTCATCTGCCTCAAAAATATTTTGCGACCAAACACTACAACAAATTCGATTATCAGGGATAAATAATTTCGTCATTAATAAATCACATTTCGTCATTAAAAATATTGTGTGACGAAAAATAATTTGTCACTCAGTCGTCTCTAAATGTGTGTCACTAAAAGTAGACCAAGACCAATTTAGTGGTGTCGTCGCGAAAAGTAAGTATATTAACTACAAACAGAAAAATCGTCACCAAATGCTTAATCATTTGGTAAAAAAATTTTTAACTTGTTGTAAAACGTATATTTTTTGTAGTTAATAGTAGTGCTATCTTTCTGTCAATAAAAAGGTATACTACCTACAAAATAGACTCGGTCGACTATTATTTTACTTCATCAGTGACGAAATCAATTGTAATCAAAAGTTATATATATTTTGTAGCTGAAAAAAAATTAATTTCGTCCTAATGATAATATTTTTATATCCAAAACATTATTTTGTTTTTATATTATATATATATATATATATATCTATATCTATATATATAATATATATATATCCTTCCTCTCCCCTCCCCCACCCACCCCCCCTCCCATCTCAATTTTTTTTCAATATTGGGCCAGGAGCTCACACCTTATGCTACTCGCGGAATCAAATCAGAACTTAAGTTTGAATAGAGAGTCTACCATCAGACCAACTTCCTCTGTTCATATTTTATTTATTTTATACTTCATTTCACTTTTTCAAATTTAACTTTTGTAGAACTATATCTATATGATTATTTATGCTCATATCAAATGATTAAATTTCCCACCCACAATTCATTCACATGTAGATTTATATTAATTAAACTGTGTATTTTTTAATATTTTAAATATATTCTGTTCAATTTTCTCATTTATTTAATTAATTTTTGTAAATTTTCATACTTACTTTAGTACAATATAGATTTTTATTTTAAAATCCTCCTTTTGTTTTTATAAAAAAATGAATAAGCAGATCAAGTTTGGAACATCGATACGAATACTATAGTAACTTCATCATAATATATCTAAAATCCCTCGTTATTTATCATTTCTTTTTATATGTGGCTTTTCATTTTTAGTTTATTTTCACAATTTTCACACGGATTGAAAATTAATAGAAAATTCCATGAAATTTATTGCACCTTTGCAAAGTCAAAAGTTTATAATTCATGTTATCGCGGTATAGTACTCTACATACGTGAGTGGCACTAATAGTTACTATGTACATATTTAATCGACAAAACCATATAGATCTACTTAATCTATTTAGTTTAAAACCAATAATAATCATCCAGCACAAAATTCGCACAAAGACTACAAATTATTTTTTTATCGTGCTTATCAATAAAAGTGTGTCAAATAAAAAACAAAAGTTTTAAACTAATAAATATTAGTGATCTATTGGTAGAACCATGCTTACTCACAATATTTTTAACCCAGATTGTATTTTCAAATGATGCATTTTGTAATTGTGTAATTTAAGAAAATAGGTGTATTTGATCGTTTTTACAAAATCGACCAAATTCATTGGTTTTTATATTTTCACTTGTCAGTTAACGAATGGACTATGTCTTCTTCTTATGAAGCACTTGTATTATTCTTTTTGTTAGTTGTCATTTGTAATTATGAACATTTGTAGCCAAAAAAATTGTATTTAGCTATGCATTTTTTCGTAGCAAATAGTTTAATTGTTCACTAAAAATTTTAAGTCATCGCTATTTAACACCTTACATATTTTGTGACAATTTTTTTGTTGTCACTAAATCATATATTGATTAGAGACAATGAAATATTTGTCACCAATTATTTATATTATTAGTGACGAAATAAAAATTATAATAAAAGATACATTTTCATAGCTAAAATTTATAATATTTAACTACAAACTCTAATTTGTGGTTATTTTAACAACATATTTTTTAGATGAATTTTTTTTTGTCCAAAATTCAATAAATTATTAGTGACGAAATAATGTGTCAAATGATAACTTCGTAACTAACACTATTTAACAAATGGCGCCAAATATTTTTTTGGTGGGAAACTTTTGTGAACAAAAATTAGCGACGAATTCTTATGTTTTGTCACTAAAAGTATGTGTCTCATATATTTAAGCACGAAAAGTAAATTTTATCACTAAAAGCGAATAATTAATGACGAATTTGATGTTATAGCTAATAATTTCGTAGCTATATATCATATTTGTTGTAGTGAAAATCTAATTCCATCTCCACATCGCACTAGTGTTCTCTAATTTGAGTCTTCACTCGTTGCTTATTTCCAACTACCTAAGTCTTCAATAATCACTGTGTGATCCTATATATCCGGATCATACTTCTCGAATTTACATTTCAAACTCAAGATACAGTTAAGAGTAAATTTTGAGGGAATTCTTTGAGTCATTTTGAGAATTCTTTTGCAAACTTTTTTTTAAAAATTATTTTAATATTTGAGTACTTGAGAGGATTATGGTAGTTGAGTTTCATATTTTTAAAAAATGAATATATGGGAACCAAGCATTCTCAAGAGTAAATTCTTTTACGTTTAAAATGAGAGGAAACATCAATTTTCAAATGAGTTCAAGATAAGTTTTTAGTATAATCTCTTTTAAGAAAATCTTTTGAGTAATAATCTCAAGGATTGAGGATGAGAAAATGTTTCTTAAACATATGAGCATGAGTTATATTATTGGGAAGAATATTGAGCACCGGTATAGGGACGACTTCAAACAAACCAAATTTGTCACGACCCACTTTTCAATCGTTATGAACGTATGTTCCCAACCAATAGGTCGCCAACCCAACCTATTAACCCACTAAACCACAATGAGTAAAAAAAAAGACTAACACTTCGCAAGAATCTCCAAACATTGGAGTTCCCTTATAAGACGAAATGCGCGAAGCTAAAATATATCACCCCAAGAATTGGTGTCTTAAGTACAAGATCTTCTAGAATACGATGCAAGTCTGAAACTAAAATGACAAATCTATCTTTACGTATTCTGTTAAACCATGTATGTCAACGTAGGTAGAAAAGGTCATAATTTTTAGATGATTCCTTATTTACTTTAAAGCATAGCGTATTAAATCCACTTAGTTGAGGATGTCTTATACTTAGGCAAGGTATAGGATAGTTCTGACAGCGTGGGCGAGATGTTGTATCATCACATAACTCGTAGTGATGGTTGTCAGTCAGAAAATCTCTCAAATAAAAGTAAAAGAGTTTATTATTGTATTTTTAGATGCAACTGAGTTATTATACGCCTCTTAAAAAGCTTTATTTATAATGTATTTTTATTGTTGTTTTTATATTGAACTGAGTTGAGTATCCTTGAGTTGAGATGAGGTGAGTATGTTCTTCCTTTTTATCAGTTCAAGCTTATATATGTTCTTCAGAGTTCCCCTTGCATGCTTGTACATTTCATGTACTGATGTTATTTGGCCTACATATTTCATGATGCAGATAAAGATAATTAGGGTCATCAACAGGTGTTTCATTGATACCACTTGCAGTTTGAGTTAGCTTTGGGGAGCCTCCACCTTCTGAAGGATTCCATTTATATCTTTCAGTTTTTTTAGGATGTTGTGGGTCTTGTACCGACTTTCATCATATTTATTAGAGGCTTCATAGATAGACAATAGTAGTTTAGGAGTCTTTTCCATTTTCTTTGTGATGTTTAAAGAGTTGAGTTGATAGTATGTTATTGAGTATTTAAGACTTTATTGAGTTAAACTATTTTTAAGTAGTGATGTTGTTATGAGTTGAGTTACAATTGAGGTTAATTTATTTTAAGTAAATCTTTTGTTGAGAGTTGAGTCAGCCCAAGGGTCCGCTTAGTGCCAACAATGGTTGTCGAGTGTCGGCCACGTCTAGGGTGTAGGCTCTGGGTATGACAATAATCATGAGGTCCAATGCAATGCAACACCATGAAATGATATGCCTCAGATATAAATTAAGTACTTTCTCAACCGTATATACACTATACTCTCATAAATGCATTGAGAGAGTTCGTGGTCCATGGGAGACTCGCAAGGTCCATATAACGATAAAGATGATTTCCATGAGTCTGTGCGGATGATCTCAACGCACTATAAAAAAAAATTATACCCCTCAACTTTGCCATTTGGAACTGATATATCCCTCTTTATATATGTGGGTCATATATACCACTACCTTATACAAACGGCTCACATATACCCATGCCATTACAAAACGATATCACATATACCCTTCATTTAAAGAAAGTGAAAAAATTAGTTTAAAATTTATATATTTTGACTTTTAATTTTCTTAAAAATTATTTAGGGGTATATATGATTCTTCTAGCATAGTTCAAGGTATATTTTAATCTTTTTCATACATAAATTATTTTTTGACTTCTTTTATTATAATTATTTAAGTTTATTATTCTTATTTTATTTTTTTCTTTCATTCCTCTGTGATAAAGAAAAAAAACGTAAAACTATTTTTTGTGGCTATATTATAATTTAAAACTAATTTTTTGTCTATATTGTAATTTAATTTTTGTATTGAAGAAAAGAATTTGGTCATCTATAAATACGTTTACAGAATTTAAGTAAAAAACATTATACCTGTTAACCATCAAAATAATAAATCTAAATTAGTCATTGAAACAAAAAAAATCAAAAAAATAGATATGTTTAAGTAGGATTAAATATACTCTTATGGAATTATATATATTTTTTTAAAATAAAAATTAAAATAATTTTTTTTCATTTCCGTTAGAGAAAAAGGGTATATGTGAGTCATTTTATATAAGTAGGGGTAGATAAGAGACACTTTTATAACGATGAGTATATCAACTCTAAATGACAAAGTTGAGGGGTATATCGGACTCTTATCCCTTTATTTTATACACACATTTAATTTTAGAGAATTGTGTCAAAAAAAATTTATATATTTGAAATCTCATGCCTAATCCAATTAAAAATATAAAATAAAATAAGTGAAATATATTTAGGTTTTTTTTTTTAAGAATTAACTTTAGGCCACATATTTCGTTGAGTCGCCCCAGACTTGTAGTTGGTTTGTAGAAATGTCAATGATCACGGGAATAGTTAATACTATAAAAGCAATTAAATTCCATTGGAAAGGTCTGATATAACCCCTCAACTTTGTGCATTTTAGAGCTGATATACCCCTGTTATTAAAAGTGGCTCATATGTACCACCTCTACTGTGTTAACACATGGCTTCACCTCTAACCCTTTTCCTATAACGTAAATGGCAAAATAATAATTTTAATCTAATTTTTGTATTAATTTTTTTTCTAAAAAATATATCTCATTGAGTACATTTAATCCCGTCAAACTATTTTTTTTTTGACCTTTTGTTTGTTTCAATACTAATTTATAATTATTTATTTTTGATAATCAATTTGAGTTTATGTTTCACTATTTCTTGTCAAAAACTTATTTGTAGATGACTAATTTTTTCTCTTCAAAGACGAAATTAAAATTACAATACACACAAAAAAAAAAGTTAATTTGTTTTCTTTTAAACTAAGGAATGAAAGAAAACACATAAGATAAGAAACTACAAATAATTATAAGAAAAAAAGTCAAAAATCATTTTATATATGAAAAAAAATTAAAATATACCTTGAACGCTTTGATAAAAGAATCTATATAACCCCTAAATAATTTATAAAAAATTACAAAGAATATAAATATAAATTTTTAAACTAATTTTTTAACTCCCGTAAATGGAAGGGTATATATGAGCCATTTTGTAAACTGGAGGGGTATATGTGTGCCGTTGTATAACGGTAAGGGCATATAGGGAGCCCACTTTTTATAATAGAGTGTATATTAAGCTCCAATGACACCTTTGATGGTAAGATTAGAACCTTTTTTCCCAATTTCCAATAACTATATTATGGAGCATGAATGCATGCAAACTATTGGATGGAGCTCCTTTCTAATTTTAGTCAAATTCATATTTAAATTGAATACATGTAATATAAATTAAAATTAATGGTAATATAATTAAATTAGGAGCACATTGGATGTGAGCCAATTCCAATGTTAATTTTTTTTTTGTTTCCTAACCAAGTTCGTTATTCGTATTAAAGTTTATCTATTTTGGATTCACACCACGTACGACCTTATTAAGAGGGAAGCACTTTATATCAAGAATTTTTTCATACTCAGAGCTCAAACTCGAGATCCATTTCCGATTCTTTGGTGGTGGCTAATACTAATTATACTACTACAGTAGTACTACTTAATGCTTCCTTAACATTTTCAACGTGTAACTATTCATGCATTACCAATTAATCAAGATGAGCAGACAATAATTGACTAAGTTCATATATGCTACTAATCTAATATTTAAGTAGAAGTAATAATATCTAAAAATAGTTTCAAGTGCAACAGTAGTAGAATTTAGTATAAATAGCCAAGGTTAGATGCACATCATCATCATAAGAAATATAAACTGCTTG
The DNA here is from genome assembly GCA_027704765.1 of Solanum habrochaites. Taxonomy (NCBI): domain Eukaryota; kingdom Viridiplantae; phylum Streptophyta; class Magnoliopsida; order Solanales; family Solanaceae; genus Solanum; species Solanum habrochaites. The sequence goes on along the minus strand of JAKWJA010002491.1, from coordinate 52,460,989 downwards.
ATTAATATTCTCTAGATTTGAATATGGCTTCCAAAACAATTTCAAGTAGTCTTCAATTAACCTTTTTTCCTATCATGAATCTCCTTGTTTGGCTGTTGTCAGGGTGGGAACCATGATACTGGAAATTTTGCGTTGGTTCTCACAACATTCTCAATAGATACTTTGCAAACTTGGTGTGTGTGCTATATCTACTTCAGTGGTGAATGTAATAGTCCTGTCTCCACCACTTTGCCATCTGCCAGTTTGATCCAGGGACTGACGGACCTAGAGGCGCTGCGGTTTCTTTTGCAAACGCCATAAAAGCAATGTGCTGGGAAATTAATTGAATGTAACCACTCTCTTACACCCACTCTCTCTGAGCCTCATACTAAACAGATGTGGAAAGAAATATCCTACTGGTTTTACTTGTTAAACTACGTATCCTCTACTTTGCCTCATTAATTTCCAAGGGGTTAATAAATAAATAAATAAATAAATAAATGTATCGTCGTGCTTATGAAATTATTATGCACGTACGAAACCTTTTTTTTTAAATTTAAATAAGTGAACTTTGCATATGCAGGTTCTCATCTTCCTATGTTACATTAATAATACTATCAAATTAATAAATAAAACTACTCTTTATCACCTCTCCATGCTCTTCGTATATTCGTCCTATAATATTATAAACTCTACTTTTGAAGAAGCCATAGCTAGGGGAAATCTGCATACATATCACTTAATAATCATTTATCATGTGTAATACTTGCTTACAAATGCCCTACTATTATTTAATTGACACGTGCTAACATAAATTGCCTATTATTATTTAGCTTATTTATAGCAACCATGCATTTCTAATGATTTTTCTTTTATGAAACTTATACATAAGTTAATTTAATTAATTAGCTACATATCTTATATTAAAGCAGCATCTTCAAAAGTATGTTAGTCGACTTGTATAATAGCATCTCTCACCTTACAAATTTTGCTTATACGAATTTTTTTTGCATAAAACATGTAGTATACATATCATGCCTATAGGGAAAATTTTCAATGCATTTTCTGTCTTTTTAGTCATCATGCCTATATGGCCATTTAATTAAATTGAATTCGTTTTCATATGATCGACAATATACATTAAGACAGTCCCAATAATCTTTTGGCTTATCCCATTATGTGTTTATGCATTTTAAAAGTAATTTATTAATCGCGCCTACAAGAATTAATATCATTTAACCTCTCCTTAGATATCTTGTTTTTAGATTTTAAAGGCAACATGTCTTTAGTATTGTATAGTAACAGACATAAGTCATACGCGACTCCTTAAAGTTATCCGCATATTTCATTTAAATAACTCAATTATAGATTATGCCTATTGAACATCTCAATTGTTCAAAAGTCATTCTTATTGGACACAAAATAGTGACATGACAAAAAAACTTATGGTTCACTCTCTTTAAGCGCGTAAAACTATCAAATTTTTTTTTTTCTAACTTATACCACTAAACTGAATTTTTTTAAAAATAATAATTAACAAAAATAAAAGAAGAAGGAAGAGTCATCGTCTTCCCCACCCCAATATTTCCTTCCCTACAACTTTTTTCAATTTCTCATCCTCCTTTTTCATCCTCTGTTTTACGTACATGCTCAACCCTCCCCATTCTCTGCACCCCATTTCGGTAAATCTATATTTATTTCAATGAGAAAAATATGAATTAATTTTTCGGTTCAAAGTTTGTTATTATATTTTGCAATTTTGATGAATAATTATATTGGTAAGAAGATGAAGACAATGAGTAACAGATTTGATGCTATCAATACGAAGAAAACTAATACTCCCTCCGTCTCAAAAAGCATGATTTAGTTTGACTTGGAACGGAGTTTAAGAAAAGAAAGAAAATTTTTTAATCTTGTGGTTCTAAATTAAAGTTATGTCAAATATACTAAAATGCCCTTTAATCTTATGGTCTTAAACGTGTCACGTGGAAAGTTAAAGTTAAAGTGTTGCATAAAAGGAAATGGGTCATTCTTTAGAAACAAACTAAAAAGAAAATAGAGACATTTCTTTTTGTGAAACAGAGAGAGTAAGTTCAAGTATTAGCTAATTTCTAACTTTCATTATTTCACTAGCACTTGAACTATTCAATAGAGAATCCAAATTGCATCTTTACATAGAAATCATAACGGATAAAATTGAATGAAGGAGAAGAAAGAGGTAGGGAGATGATTTGCTTGAGTTAATACTACATATGGTCACTAAACTATGTGTTCAAATTTCAATTTTACTTCAAAAGTCACTTAACTATGTACTTTTCTCTCAGAAAGTCACTTAACTTTGAGTTTTAACTCAAAATACACTCAACTATTCACTCTTCTCTAAAAAAATCACTCAATTTATTTAATTATTTTTAATTAAAATTTATTTATATTAATTATTTATAACAAACCAAAATTTTAAAAAATAAAAAATACCATTTAAACAATGCAATGACTCCTTCTACTTGACCCGACCCACTAAAATATAATATTGACCCATTTTATGACTATTTCTCCTCGGCGTTTTTTTTTTCTTTCTAAAAGAGGAAGAAGAAAAATCATTTGAACAACATTTATTTCAAGGAATGAGTACTCTGTTCAGAGAAAGGAACAAGATTCATGACTGATTTAAATGTAATTCATGTAATTGAATCTATATGTTCAGGAACTGAAATCATTCACAAAACTCATTAACAGGTCCAAAATTAGCTCAAAAATTGATATTTTGTTCATTCTTTTTTAAAACACCATTGTTGAAGAAAACACCTCATTTTTTAAACTCATCAATGTCTACGAATACAATTCCACCATTTTCGACTCAACCCATAATCAAGTGAATACAAGTGAAGAACCCATCTGGGGTCGCAAAAAACAGAGCAATTTCATTGACCAAGACGACAACAGTACTAAGTCAATTCAATTGAGTTATCAGGTTTACGCTGATGAACGTGACCCAAAAAATTCATTATCCGGGTTTATGGATCATACTCCAATGAATTTAAGAAGATGGGCTTGTTATCAAATGTTATTTGGTCGAATCAAAAGAAATTTCAAGCATATAATATTGGAGAAATTTCAATGTTAATGAATTTACTAAAAGAGAAAGAAGAAACATCAATGGAGGCAAAAAAAAAAAGGAGGAGAAAGAGTCATAAAATGGGTCGATATTATATATTTAGTGGGTCGGGTCAAGTGGAGCGGGTCATTAAATGGTTAAATGCTATTTTTTATTTTTCAATATTTTAATTTGTTATAAATAATTAATATCAACAAATTTTAATTAAAAAAAAAGGAAAAGGGTCTGATATACCCCTCAACTCTTTGTCCATTTTTTTTTTTGGAAGCTGATATAACCATACCCCTCGTTATGAAAGAGGACTCATATGTGTTTTATGCATTTAAAATATTATATTAATCGCGCGACAAGAATTAGGATACATTTTATAAGCTCTCCTTAGATATCTTGTTTTTAGATTTTAATGGCAGCATATATTTAGTACCATATAGTACCAGACTTAAATCATATATGCGGCTCCTTAAAGTTATCCGCATATTTCATTTGAATACCTCAATTGTAGGTTATGCCTTTGAACACTTCAATTGTTTAAAAGTCATTCCTATTGGACATAAAATATTGACATAACATAAAAATTGTGGTTTACTCTCTTTAAGTGCCTAAAACTATCAAAATAATTAACAAAAATAAAAAATAGAAGGATGATTCATCGTCTTCCCCACCCCAATATTCCCTTCCCTGCAACTAGTTTCAATTTCTCATCCACCATTTCCATTCGTCGTTTTACGCACATGCTCAACTCACCTCATTCCCTGCACCCATTTCGGCGAATCTATATTTATTTCGATGAGAAAAATATGAATTAATTTTTCGGATAACAGTTTGTTATTATATTTTGCAACTTTGATAAATAATTACTAACGGAAAGAAGATGAAGACAATGAGTAACAAATTTGATGCTATCAATATGAAGAAAAACAATTGGTTCTAGTATTAGAGAACTTCTAACTTTCATTATTTCATTAGCACTTGACCTATTCAATAGAGAATCTAAAGTTTTTCAAGGTTCTCTTTTGCGAACTGTGTGTCGCTTTTGCGACATGTGAGACCCCTTCTGACCTGCCGTTTCGAGATTTTTTCCATTTTTATCATTTCCTTCATTTTTTCAATCGGGAACTTTGGGGAGGCAATTATCTGGAGATCATTCTTGTGCAAATTCATGATGGTAAGTTTCCTTTACCAATTTCTTATTGATTCCGTCAATTTTTTCATCCTAAACACTTTTAAATATTGATTTTAATGTGGATTTTGAAAGGGTTTTCCTTAACTTTAAAATTTATGTTTTCATAATTTGGAGCTCGTTTCTTGCCTTTTTTTTTATGATTTCTTCAACCACGAACTCCTCTGACTTTACAACTTGATTTTCAACTAAAAACTGATTTTACCTTTTGATTGTTGAAGTGATTTTTGAACTATTTTAACCTCGATTTCAAATCCTACCAATATAAATATCATTAAACTCTTTTTGATGAACTTTTTCTATTCTTGATAGTTGAGAATCATCCTAGTGATTGTGTAGATGAGGAAGTGCGTTGATAAGGTAATTTCAGTACACTTTTGACATTGAGGTAGGTTTGACTATCTCCCCCTTTTGATTGAGAAGAGTAATTGACATTTCTTAGGAAGTCAAATACGAAATGAGAATTAGCATAAGTCTTAGAAGTTGATAGATGTTGAATTATTTAGTTTGTATGATGCCTATTATGATACTTAGCTTGTGTGGCAGATTGTGTGATATCTGTAATTGTTGCAAATATGTTGTGATAATTGAATAATTACCCGAGCAAGGGGTTTTGTGACCTATCTTTATATTTGTCATTGAGATACCCGAGTTAAGAGCTTGAGTTAATTTTTGAAAATCTTGAATTTGTTATTCTTACAATAACCTGTATTTATAAGGTTATAACATAGAAAATAAAATAAGATGAAGCAGAAAAAATAAAAATACAAGAATTAATCTGAGTCCACAGAAATTACTGTTGTCCTTAAGAAATTTAATCCCCGCAGGTACCCAAGGTTATTGATTAATTTCGCCTCACAAGATAAAACGATTAAACCTGTTAAGATAGCGGTACCTCTCAAACTCTGAGAATGAAGCGGGAGTGGTGAGGGGGGGGAGATTCATTTCAACTACCTTAAGAACAACAACAACAGTCACACAGACTCATCGATCGACACTTGATTTTATTGAGAGAAAAATTAATGCAAGAGCATGAAACTTTGGATTTTGTTTCAGTTACCTAGTAATTCCAATTTGCAATCACTATATCCTTCAAAAACGGCTGGATATTTGTTGTAAATGTAAAGCATAGTTTTGAGTGTCATCTAAGTATCCCAAAACTCTCTTCATTACCCAACCCATGGATTATGAATTAGATTACTTCTGTATCGACGCAGTTTTACTGATAGCGCAAGCTACTCTGGTCGTGTACAAGTCATGACGTACATTAAAGCTTGCAATATGGTAGCATAGTCCACTTGACTGACTTTTCACCTTTATTCTTTGCAAGATGAAGGTTTACATCAATTGTATTCTTATGCTTTTAAAATTCAAAATTTTTAATTTTCAAGTACTTTTTGAATATAATGAGTTTGAGACATGCCTAGAAGAACCGTTAGGGAGTTTAAGAATTTTAATTCCTATATCACCATCAGCAACTCCTAAATCGTTCAATCAAACTTACTAGCAGCATAGCTTTGTAGGTTTTATTTAGCAATGTTTTTGCTCATTAGAAGCATCTCATCTACATATAGGCATAAAAATAACTCCTTATTTGGAGTATCTTTATGTAAACATTTATCAACCTTTGATCTTAAGTCCATTTGACACATGGTTTGATCAAACTTGCATTTCCATTGTTTTGGCGCTGTTTAGTCCATAAGTGATCTTAAAGAGTTTGCACACTTTATTTTCTTACTTTACCAACCAGGAAACTTACAAAACCTCAAGTTTTTGTTCTATTTAATTTTCTCTTCAAGCTCTCCATTTAAGAAGGGCTGTTGTTCTGTCACATCTTTGATGAAATTTCAAGACCGTATCCTGCAGCTAGTGTATTACCCTCCGAATTGAATGTCATCCTATTCACGGCGAGTATGTGTCAAAATAATCAAGACCTTCTTTTTGTCTAAAAACCTTTGCCAACAAGTCTTGCTTTATATTTGTCAATAGTTCCATCGTCTTCATCTTCCTTTTAAGATCCATTTGGACCCAAGTTTTGTCCCTGGAGGAAGATCAACCCAACTCCCAAGTATGATTGCGTAAGATTGATTCATTCACTATTAACAGCCTCCTTTCCAAGAGGTGAGTCGTCTCAACAACATTGCTTCCTTGATGTTTTGAGGCTCACTTTCAGAGAAATGTTATAAAATCTATCAATAAAGTATATTATTTTGACGTTTACTTTATCTGGGACCTTTCGGCATTGGTTCAGTCTCTTGTGGTTCTTCTTAGGGGGTTTAAGCCCCCACTAGAGGACTCAAGGCGAGTTTTAATACGGATATATATTTCAAAAAATTCCCGCACTATCTGATTGGGCATTAATTACCGTATGATCATGAATATCTGGATGTTCATGACTTATGAACCAAAAAATCGACATGCCTTACTGTTTGTGCATAATACAATGAATCACAATCCCCGTCTTAGGTCCCTATTTTTACCCTCTTAGCATAGGAAATAGACTTTGGCTAGACACCACTACACTTTGAAATATTTCAAATTGGGTGTTCTACCTTTCCATTTCTCATATGGAATTACATTTGTCTTTGAGTGAGGCCACTCTGGTAAGTATCTGATTTGCTGTAATGATAGCTTCCCCCCACAAGTTCGGTGGTAACCTGAACTTATAATTATGCATTTATACATTTCTTTTAAGTTCGGTTTTTCCTTTCCTGCAATTCCATTGTATGGAGGATTGTAGGGAGCTTAGTTTGATGGATTATTCCATTTTCTAAACATTTTCTCAAATGGATATCATATCTCACACCTCCTATCACTTTCGATCATTTTGATCTTTTTATCTAATTGATTTTTCAACTCTTCAGTTTTATATTGCCTTAACTCGCAATCTATTGTTTCACATCCTTACTTTTAGGCAAATGACATAACACTATCTATGCAAATCGTCAATAAAAGTTTAAATACTTTTCCCCACCACGTGATGATTTGAACTCATGTAACAATATCAGTGTGAATCAATTCTACAGGATTTGAATTCCTTTCAACAAGTTATAAAAAACGCTTATGCTACTTAGTTACAACACAAATTTGACATTTTGATTTATTGCACTCAAATTTGGGTAAAATTTTAGTTAACTCAGTTTTCCACAAGGTTTTGTTATTAACGTGTCAGGTGTCCCCAAACGTTCATCGTCCATAAACATTTGACCAGCAGGAATAATAAGCAAAAGTCTTTAATCCCTATCAACTACTTGCACTACTTGAGTTTAACAGGCCCTCACTAAGTGCCTTTTCTACATACATATCCTTTTTGCTTACTACTTTCACTTTATCAGAACAAATACACATTTAATCCATTCTGGGTCAGAACTGATTGAACTAAATTCTTTTCTCAATTCTGGAACATATGAACCTATTCAAAGTCCACCACCCTGCTTAGTCATCTTTACTATGACTTTGTCAGTTCTTCCACCTTTGCACATCGGAGTTTGCCCATAAATAATTTTTTCATCTGTAATGCTGGAGTATTGAATGAAAAATAATTCTTTGTTTGCACAAACTGGCATGAGGCACAGACTCTATCCACCATTCTCTTGGATTCCAACAAAGTTACATTCTAAAAGCATTGCACAGAGATCGTTCATTTGTCTTAGGATTCCAGCCAAATTTTCCTTGATCCTTCTTTTTCTTCTTGTCCTTCTTAGGACCCCCGGCATTCTTAGCCCTATGACCCCATTGTTTCCCACAATTAAATCAGTTTCCCCTTGAATTTCTCTTAGGAGACTGCTTTTTGGGACCTGATTGCTTTCTTTCTTTTCTTTAATTTTGTGGGAATCTTCTTCAACAAAAATTTACCTCCAGATATTGCTGAATTACCACTGGACTCTATTCTGCAGTCTTATTATCCTATTTCTATTCTCAACCTTACTATACGATCTTTTCAACAGTCATATCCTTGAGCGTTTGTGTTTCAAATAGTTTTTAAAGTCCTTCCACAATGGAGGTAACTTTTCAATAATTGGCAGCCACTCTCCACTTGAAAAGCATCATTCACATCAATCCTTAGCAAGGAGATCATGGATTATGACTGCACTCTTGAACTTTGGATGACGACAGTCGTACTGTCTAACCTCTTATATCCAGAAATTTGGCCATAAATAATTTTTTTTCTTCTGGTCATCTCTGTTTTGGTACTTCTCTTCTTTTCTAAGCATCCAGAGTTCTTTTGAGGTTTGCATTACTGTACATATTTATCAGATCCATCTTGCGACCACTCAAAATATAATTTTACACAAAAAAAAATCTGAGTGTGTCCCATGCTCTGTTACCAGAATCGTTCATCAGCCGGAGTTTCATCAGACATAACAGGAACATTCTCATTCATGCACGTTCAAGACTCATGTGGTGAATAGAAGAACATCTTTTGCTTCATCGTACCTCGACCTCCGAAAACTTTGCAGGTTTCTCACAGTCGGCGCTAAGGCAGCATTTGAACGATTATGTGCACTGATGTTGTCGCAACACTTACTGTTCCAGCATTTGTTTGACTTGAATTACTCATTTTTGTGTTTTTCTGTCAGCACATGTGGCCGATTAAGTTAAGTATTTGAAAATACTAACAGTACAGACCAATCTTTAACCCAACTAAACTGTTTCTGATTTAACCGATAATTTTTTATGTCTTTTAATGTTCATCGATGAATTTAAAATTCAGTCTATAGTAGAAAACCATAAAGGGTTTGAAAATCTCCAGAACCTCAAATACAGAAAACTGTTAAATTTCTTAAGATTGTTATTCCTTACAATAACCTGTATGTATAATGTTAATAAACATAAACAGAAATACGATGGACGTGCAAAAAAGAAATATAAATACAAATTAATCCGGGCCACATAAACTACGTGTATCCTTAAGAAATTTAATCTCTTCCCTGTACCGCCCAGGTTAGGGATTAATTTCTCCCCAAGATAAAATGATTAAACCTGTTACAGAATAGCGGTACCCACCTCAACTTCTTTACCTCAACGAACTTAAGACAGGAACCCGTCACACAGACCAGTCGATCGACACACTTTGATTTTTATTTGAGAGAAAACTAAATGTCAGATAAGGGAAAAATTTTTCAGTGTTTGAAAAAACAAAATTGACTTCCCTTTTATAACCATTTTCATGCAAGCAACATTTCTGTTCAGTGAGCTGTTCAGACTATTTTTATCCAGGAAGGTTAGTCTTTGGAAAAAATAACAACTTTTCGAAAAATTCTGTCTGTTAGGAAAAATACTTTTTGAAGTAACAGACTTTTCGGGAAAGTAACGACTTTTTCAGAAAGAGTAAACACTTTTGGAAGTTACCGTTACCCGCAAATTAATAAGATAATAATTGTTAACATTAACACCCAGAGGATTTATTGATTTAACAAAAACTGATTAAATAAATTTTGTCCAAAAAAACTTCTTCATCACTTCAATCGAAGCCGGAAGCCGATGCAAGCCGAGCGACGCGATGACGACGGTGGCGAGTGGGTATCTTTTCTTAGCTCTTTACGACAGTCCATGGAAGTGTTTTTCCTTCTATAAGGACCACAAATTTTTCCCTTTCTTTCTTTTGCCGATATGGATAAATGACTTTTCATTTGCACTTTGTAAATAACTTTTCATTTTCCCTCCAAAGTAGTTCCCTCACTTTTCATATTCTCTCTTTTCTTTTTCCCATTCACACTTGCTAAAACCCAACAAAATTGAAAGAAACACTTTCAAAGTGGTAAATATTGAATTCAAATGTTTTCCTACACTATCTCTATCATTTAAGAATATGTTTCATGACTTGTTAGAGTTTGTGAACTTGATACTATGTGAAACCCGTGATGAACTGATTATGCCTTGTATTTTATGTGTTGTAATGCATTCATCCTCATGCAATATATCATTTTTCATGGGAGTATGAGAGAGTGGAGACATACTATCTTTTTTAGAAATAAAATGTTGACACCTTGCTTATATCTTTGACCAATAATTAGATGGTAAGTTGATAAACTATTGAGATTATGAGATTGGTATATAAAATGTCTCCAGTGGGTCCTCGTTTGGAATCTAAATGTTTGAGAAGTACAGTAGGTTTTCAATGACCTTTGTACTACCACATCATCTTATCATTCCGTCATCTCATAGTATCGCATTGGCAAGATTTGTTGTGTTGTGTAACTTATTTATATTTTGATTTAAATATTGTATGTAGCCTTATGTGTTTACTTTATTTGCATCGTTCGATATAAATTTGGTGGCACCAATGATGGAAAGGGTCTTTTCTGCGTGCATGTGGGAACGTTTCATAATTTATTTCTTATATTTGCTTAGTTTCATATACATGTGTATTGTACCCACCCCTACTTCTCTTTATCCTTTTGATTCGGATCTTAGTCAGGATAATCCTCGTAGCGATTGATTGGATCTAGAGAATATATCATTTTGCAGAGTAGAGGTGATATTTTACTCTCTGAACTGCCATTAGTCTTCATTTATCATTTAAAGTATTTAACTTTCCTTTCTGAGACTTGGATGTAAGATTCTAGAATTGTATTAGATTCTCTTTATATTTATGCTACCCGATTTCAAGAAATTTTTTGTTCTTTTCAATTGTTTGTGACTTGACTTTCCTTCGGAAGTCTCGTATGTGTTATTTCTTTTATCTTATACTCTATTTTGAAGTTTTCAAATTTTGTGTCCAAATTTTGTGTCATCATGACTTTAACTTTTGGTTCGTGACAATTACAATGCAGGCTTGAAAATAAATTGACAAGTCTAAATATATAAAATATCTATCTAAATACTAAAACAATATAATTAGGCTGCAAAACAGCCAAACAACTCACTATAATTTCAAGACAATTCAACATAGAACGCTCATAATCAAATACGAAAAAAAGGTGTAAATGTAACACCTCGGCCTTAGAAAGAGTTAAATTTAGAAAAAACTAATTTGGAAAGATCTAATTTGAGATTTGTTCAAGTTAATCTTAAGTTGTGAGTTTGGGTCAACTTCAAACGGTCATAACTTTCAGTACAGGATGCCTTAAGTGGCTCATAAGTTATCAGATGAAGGAAATATGACCATTTAATTTCAGCATGTTTAGTTAAGAAAATTTACCAAAATTAATGAGAGATATTTTGATATGTTCCTTACTCCATCGGCTTTAAACATTTTTAGTATTATTTTAGGGGTCTAAAACTGATTTGGGTCAATTCTCATAGTTCTAAAATACGCTTAGGGTTTTAGAGAAAAGTTCAGGGGGAGAAAAAAAGCAAAATGATTCAAGCGCTCAAGAATTTCTTGTAATCATCGAGGGATTTTCACTAAGAATTTGATCTTAACGAGGTATGTAAGGTTCCGTAATGTTGAATTTGTTCACCCTCACGTCAATCATATGATATTTTACCCAGGAATTCATTCTTGATGTCGAATTGTTAAGTTCTTGAATTTAATTGGTTATTCAATGTTGTTTTGAGTTCTTGAGGCAAGGGTTTGCGAATGAGTTGAATTAATTGATAGTTTGTCGTGTTGTTTTGCTTGAACTATTATGAGTAATGAAATTCGTGAAATTTGACTTTAGATTTGCAGTGGGTATGAATTGATCCAAGTTTGGGAGGAGAGAAAAAGATCAGGCAAATAATTGTGCTCAGGTTCAGGTCGCGGAGGCGCTTAGAATTTCAGTCCACTCGGATAATCACCCTCTTTCTATATAGCTGAGAGGAAACAGATTCCTCTACTTCAAAAATATTTTCTCGATCAAAATATAATTTTATCTCCGCATCATGCGAGTGTTCTCTAATTTGAGTCTTCACTCGTTTTCCAACTACCGAAGTCTTTAATAGACATTGTGTGATACTATATATCCAAATCACACTTCTTGAGTTTACATTATGAATTCATGAGTAAAGTTAAGAGTAAAGTTCGAAAGATTTCTTTTAGTCATTTTGAGAAGTCTTTTGCAAAGCTTTTAAAATAACTTGTTTTATGACTTGAGTACTTGAGTATGAGGATAGTGGAGTTTCTTTTTAAAAAAAATAAATAAATATATGTGAACTAAGTATTCTCAAGTGTAAATTCTTTTACATTTAAAATGCGAGGAAACATCGATTTCCAAATGAGTTCATGAGGCGTTTTTGAGTATAATCTCTTTTAAGAGAACCCTTTGAGTAATAATCTCAAAGTTTGAGGATAGGGAAATGTTTTAAACTGATCATGTGTTATAATAATTATGATTAGTATTGTCAACGCTACGTGGACGAGTCAAGATCCTCAAAGTCTTTATAAACCATGTAATGTCAATGTGGATAAACTCATACTTTTAGATGATTCTTTTTTTTTTTAAAGAAACCATTTGTGATCCACTAGTTGAGGAAGTCTTATATCCAAACAAGGTAATATGATAAGTTTTAACAGCTTGGCGAGACGATCTCTCGTCACACGATAGCTTATAGTGATGGTTTGTCGGCTAAGAATCTCTCAATAAGAGTAAAAAAGTTATTATTGTGATTTTATATACATCTGAATTATTATCCTACCATTTAAAAAAGCTTTCTTTAAATTATTTTTTATTGTTATTTTTTATATGAACTGATTTGAGTATTTTTTAAAATCCTGAGTTGAGTTGAGTTGAGAATTGGGTTAGTTGTTCTTTGCTTTTTTATCAGTTCAAGCTTATGTACGCTCTTTATAATATTCTTGTTGTGCTGGGCTCGTTACTTTCATATGCTAATGCCCTTGGCCTGCATCTTTCATGACGCAGATCCAGGTAATACGGGTCATTGACATGCGCTTTGTTGGTATGACTTGCAGTTCAAGTTAGCTTGCCGAGTTTCCTCTTCCAGCGGATTCCATTTATATCTTTCATTTTTGTTAGCATGTCGTGTATCTTGTTCCTGACTACCATCATAGGTTTATTAGAAGCTCATAGAATAGACAAAATAGTTTGAGGAACTCCTTTTCCTTTCCTTTGTGATGTTTAAGACTTTGGAATTGGAATAGTTTTATGTCTTTTAGTATTTCAGACGTTATCGTCTCGGGTTAAACTATTTTTTTTAGTAGTGATGTTGTTATGAGTTGAGTTATATTTGAGATTCATGTTATTGACTAAGTCTTCCGCTGAGAGTTGGCCGACTAAAGGGGTTCACTTGGGGGTCAACAATGTTTTCTTGAGTGTCGTCCACGTTTGTCGGCTCGGTGCGTGCCAGTAATCATGATTTTAATGCATGCAACACCATGAAATTCTACACCCTCAAATGTCAAATACTCGCAAAACCAAAAATACATCGAGATTTCGTGACAGCATTGGATACTTTTCCAAGGTCAATATAACGATACTAACGTCTTCAGTTCTGTCGTATGATTTCAACAACTATCAAAAATTTTGATCCCCTCACTTTGCCATTTGGAAGCTGATATACCTCTCGTTTATTAAAATGGCTTCATAATACCTCACTGTTTATACACCGACTCACGTACCCTACCTCTACAAAATGAGCTCACAGACCCTCATTTATCGGAAGTGAAAAAGTAGTTTTAAATTATGTTTTGGACTTTAGTTTTTCTTAACAATTATTTCAGGTGTAATATTATTTTCAAACAAAGTTCAAGGCATATTTTAATCTTTTTCATACATAAATTATTTTTTGACTTATTTTATTAGAATTAATGGAGTCTCTTATTCTTATAATTTTTTCCATCATTTCTTAGTGTAAAGAGAAAAATTTAAAACTATTTTTTTTCCCTATATTGTAATTTAATGTTTGTACTTAAAAGAAAAAAAATGGTCATCTATTATAAGTTTTACAAGAATATTAGTGAAACCTAAATACATTTGACCATCAAAATAATTGTAATGGCCTGATTTCGTCATTACGAAAATGTCAATGAAGAAAGAATTGGGGCCAGAAAACTCATTCGTAGTAACTTTGAATTACCCAATCTAGTCCAGATTTGGAAGAAATCAAATTCATTAAGGTACAGAAAAATCCTAGTAATGAATAAGAGGTTTAATTGTGAATTTTATTCCATGAGTGGATAGATAAGACGATAACTAACACGTACCACTTTACTGAATCGAATTTGAATGAGTAGAACTCCCAAAAATGATATTTTCGTGAAGGGGTACATTCTGCCTCTGTCGGGACTAGTAGAGCAGGATTTTGTTTGCTAGAGCAGCGTCTCTGCAAATGGATGGATCGCTGGGCGGGCCAACGTGTTTAAAGTACTAATAACCCTAATACTACCATATTTTGGTATTTTTTTTTTAGTTTTAGAGCTAAGGAGGCGACCCCCGACGAGTTCATAAAATTTTTCACCATTTTTGAGGTTAAAAGGTAATGTTTTAAATCCTCAAATTCATTTTATGATCCGTAGAACCTATTTTATTGGTAATTATCGATGGGAAAGGGTTTGAACCTAGAATTATGGTGGAAAAAGCCAAAAATTGGATATTATGATCTTGGGTTTGGTCTAGGGTTTATTGGGTTTGTTATAATCTGAATAATTAGATCTTTGATTGTTGATCATTGCGTATATTAATTGTTGTAGACCTAGAACAAGCAGAAAGAAAGCAGAAAGGGAAGATTCAATTGTCTTAGGGAATTCAAGCTTGGATTCGAGGTAGGTGATGGTTGTGATATATACTTGCTTTGATTTGTGTGATACTTGTATATGTATGCATGTTGCAATATTGATCATAGATGTTGAAATAAGATATATGAATATCAATACCATAAAATCATGACTTGAATTTGTGATCTTTATGTGTGATTAGGATCGACTGTCACGTTCCCGCATACTAACTGGGATCGGTTGGCATTGTTGACTAAAAATTAGATCGACTTGCATGTTCCCCGCATGCTAACCAGTTTGAATTTGGGTTTCATGGAGACCAACTATGTGAGAATCTCTGAATTGTGATGTTGATTCTTATGATAGTATTGAATATGTTGATATTTATGCATGTGTTATAACGTTGTAATTGGTTGTTTATATTACATTAGTGGGATAGCCGCGTGATCCTACCAGTATACGGTGATTATGCACTGATTCTGCACTTGCTCTTACTTTTGTTGAGTACAGGCATCTTCACGCGACTGTTGATGAACATTGCTTAGAAGATCAGTGATCATTCGAATTCAAGGGTGAGCTAGTTTTTTTCGGGTTGCCTCGAGTTCTCGTTTTGTACAGTCCATTCTATTTGGACTTAGACTAGCTTTTTAGATGATTTCCTGTTAGACTTATGAATTTTTTTAGAGTTTTGGTACATTGACTTTCAGGTTTTAGGGGTATTTTCGCATCTGTTTAGTTAATTAACTTGCTTCTGTAACTTATTGTCTTAGTTTTGATTTAGTTGCATAGTTTGGGTTATATTAGTGGTTCTCCCACCAGTCATAACGGTTTGGGTCGTGACAATAATAAATCTAAATTAATCATTGAAACAAAAAAAAATCAAAAACATGTGTTTGAGGTGGATTAAATGTACTCATATAGAATTATATTTTTTTTAAAAAGAATGATAAAAAATTAAACTAAAATTAATTTGTTTTCCATTTCCGTTAGAGGAACAGGGTATATGTAAGTCATTTCTATATAAGTTGGGGTAAATATGAGTCACTATCATAACGATGAGTATATCAACTCTAAACGATAAAGTTGAGGGGTATATCAGACTTTTCCATTATTATAACACAAATTATTTTAGAGATTATGGTTTAAAAGTTTTTTAAAATATCTGAAGAACTTCCGCCTATCAAATTAAAAAATATGAAATAAAATAAGTGAAAATCATCTTAGGCTTTTAGGCCACATATTTGTGCGCCGCCCCTTGAATTGTAGTGTTTTTCTTAAAATGTCATTGATCATGGGGAAATATTTATATCTATCAAATCATTTAATTTTCACATTATCTTTTATAAAGCATGAATGCATCCAAACTATTGGATGGAGATGCTCCATTCTATTTAAATTGAATACATCGTAAATGGTATGCAGATAACCTCCATCTTATTTTTGGGATATTAGTTCACTGTCGTCCAAAAACTAGAATGTATATGCCCTTCACTTAAATAGAAGATTAGATAGGTACACGTGATACAATCTTATCCATCGATTCAATGTTAGGTCGGTGGAAAAGATTATGACATGAGTATGTCTATTAGTATAAAGGGTATATATGTTCTAGTTTTTGAGACGGCAGAAGTACTTATGTTCCAAAAGTATGATAAAGAATATCTACATATCATTTACGATAGTTCGGAAGTATATTTGTCATTTTCCCCCTTAAATTAGGAGCCCATGGTTTGAGCCATTCAATGTTTAAGTTTTTTTTTGTTTCTTAACCAAGTTCATTATCCGTATTAGTTTGTCCTATTTTGGATGTCACATCACGGAGGACCTTATTAAGAGGGAAGCCATTTTATTCAGAAGTTTTTCATACTCAGAGCTCAAACTCGTGATCCATTTCCGGTCCTTTGGTGGTGGCTATACTAATTATACTACTAACAGTAGTAACTATTAATTGCTTCCTAACATTTTCAACGTGTAACTATTCATGCATTACCAATTAATCAAGATGAGGAGACAATAATTGACTAAGTTTATATATGCTACTAATCTAACATTTAAGTTGAAGTAATAATATCTGAAAATAGTTTCAAGTGCAACAGTAGTAGAATTGCAAGTCAGTCTTCAGTAACCCTTTTCCTATCACTGAATCTCCTGTTGTTTTCTGTTGTAAGTGGAACCAATGATACTGGAAATTGTGTTGGTTCTCAACAAACATGCTCAATAGATACTTTGAAACTTGGTGTGTGTGCTAATATACTTAATTTGGTGAATGTAATAGTCGGGTCTCCACCAACTTCGCCATGCTGCAGTTTGATCCAGGGACTGACGGACCTAGAGGCCCCGGTTTGCTTGTGCACAGCCATAAAAGCAAATGTGCTGGGAATTTATTTGAATGTACCACTCTCTCTGAGTCTCATACTAAACAGATGTGGAAAGAAATATCCTACTGGCTTCACTTGTTAAACTACGTACCCTCTACTTTGCCTCATTAATTTCCAAGGGGTTAATAAATAAATAAATAAATGTATCGTCGTGCTTATGAAATTATTATGCACGTACGAACCTTTTTTTTAAAAATTTTTAAATAAGTCAACTTTGCATATGCAAGTTCTCATCTTCCTATGTTACATTAATAATACTATCAAATTAATAAATAAAACTACTCTTCATTACCTCTCCATGCTCTTCGTATATTCATACTATAATGATTATAACTCTACCGTTGAAGAGCCCTAGCATGGAAATCTGCATAGATTCACTTAATAATCATTTATCATGTGAATACTTTTGCTTAATTTTCAAATGCCCTACTATTATTGAATTAACACGTGCCAACATAAATTGCCTATTATTATTAGCTTGTTATATAGAACCATACCTTTCTAATGCTTTTTTCTTTTCGAATCTTTATACATACGTTTACTTTAATGAATTAGCTACATACCGGTATCCTGAAAGCAACCGGCTTTATATCTTCAAAAGCATGTTAATTAATTTGTATATTAATAGCATTTCTCACCTCAGAAATTTTGGTTATAGGAATTTTGTTGCATAAAATGTG
This sequence comes from Solanum habrochaites, assembly GCA_027704765.1. Classification (NCBI taxonomy): domain Eukaryota; kingdom Viridiplantae; phylum Streptophyta; class Magnoliopsida; order Solanales; family Solanaceae; genus Solanum; species Solanum habrochaites. The sequence continues at coordinate 52,443,060 of JAKWJA010002491.1, read as the reverse complement.
TAGTATAGATATCATGTCTATAGGGAAAATCTACAGTGGACTATTATGATATAATATATTTGTTATAATGCTTTTTCTGTCTGTTTAGACATCACGACTATATTAGGGTCATTCAAATAAATAAATCATCAAAGACATTCCCACCACTAGTTACTGTTTTTAATTAACTTTGTGCAATGACTTTTAATACATTGGATTTTTTTTTTATATATTAATTTACGTCTGAGAACAAGTAATTTAAAATTATAACATGTTATATACCTTATCATATAATTACAGTAAAATAATAAGCGAAGTAATTGTGTTATTGCTTCATTTTTTGTTTGTTTAATTTTAATTGCTCTAATTTTTTCAAATATAATGCATTTTCTTTTAAAATTTATGAAGTTGGTGGGTGTAGTTCGTTATATTGTACTTACAATATGTGGAAGATATTCACTTTTGAATGTAATATTATGTTTCGAATGAGTTAAAAATAAGCTATAAGTGGTTTTTTCAAATTTTAAACAAAATTTCAAATTTACCTTGAATGTATGACGGCTAACCTTTTTTTTCTATGTATTAAAAAGAACATGGAAGTTGCTACACTAGTTGGATCTACCGATGATCAAGGATTTATTTCAAGTCACCTCACGAGCATCGATAAAGCAAATCCATAATGACATTTCAATAATACACGATCCAAAAATCTTTAAAAGAACGATGAACTATGAAATTTTGTTAATCATATTTGAAGAAGAAGACGAGGAAAATACTTCAGATTACGTTACACGGGGAAAAACTATTTCTTTAATTTCTGCATATATAAAATGATGTTTGAGGTTGATAAATCAATTTTATTCTTAGATGTTATATTTTTACATTACTTAAGCATTCTCATAATTGATAGTATTATCCTAGAGCGTATTATAAACTTTATGATGATTATAGAATAACTAATTTTCTCTCACTCTTATTTTCTTGATGCTTATTAATTAACTAGCAACAAGGAGAGCCTCCAAAGCAAAGTCATCATAGTGGCATGTGTTTGAGAATGTTTGATCAGTTGGTAAATCAAACACATAAAACAAACTTACAACACTACAAAAACACTAAAATTATCAACCAAATACATTGTTTCAACCAAAAAGAATGAAAAATAAAACAACCCCAGAAAAACTCCCAACTGATTTAAGCATAATATATACATGCATAGTTTAGCCTCCAATGTTAAGTCATCATAGTGTTGTATGTTTGATCATCCAGTAAAACAAACAAACAAACAATGCAAGTTTATAGCACTACAAAAACACTAATATCAGCAAAGAAAAATATTGTTTCAACCACAAAGAATGAAAACAAAGGAACCCCAGAAAAACTCCTTATGTGATTTAAGTATAATATACCTACATAGTTTAGCCTCCAAAGTGAAGTCATCATAGTGTAACATATTTGATCATATAGTCAAACAAACAGACAATACAAACTTATATCACTACAAAAAACACTAAAATTAGCAAAGAAACACATTTTTTCAACCACCAAAACTGTAAAACAAAACAACCCCACATAAACTCCCAACTGATTTAAGCATAATATAACCATTCATAGTCACTGCAATTCAAGAACAGCCGATCAGCTTGAAGCAATTTCCAAAAAGACTCTATCTTTATGATAAATAACCTTTACCCAGATGATCAATAAGTTGAATTAGCCAAAAATTTGAAGACCCATAATCACTTTTTCCACATAAAGAGAAAAAATATGAAAAAAATCAGTTCTTGGTACCTAAAGCGGTGGAGTTTAATAATCGTTTTTATCTCTTTTTCTTTAATTAATTACTTTCTTCTTCTTCTTGATAATTCTGCGTTGATATTTACAACAATGACACCTAGTTCATGTGTTGTTACTATACAAATACATGAAATAAAGGATTGCTGATGATAATAATGAATGAAAACACAGTTAGGAAGGAAAGCCCGCGGTGGGGGTGGAAGTAATTATGTATAAAGAAGTTTTTAAGAGTAAACAAACAAATTATAATGTGAAAAGTCTCTATATCATCCATATTGATTAGGAATGAGTATTTTGCAATAAAATTTTATTATATGTATATAGATAACTGTAATCTTATTATAAAAAAAATAATAAAATAATAATTTAAGACTACTTCATATCTACAATCAGTATATTAATAAAATAATTCTATATTTTTTATTTCGAGATTCTTATAACGTATTTTTATTAAACATTTTTAAAAATTCGATGAAATAAAATAATATAGGGATGATGTTTAAGGGAAGGGTTGTACGTGATGGTCTTCTCCTCTCACATTCTTTCTCTCACTTTTACATTTCCCTGTCCTTTTTCTCCCTTATTATTATCATAACATTTTTTTTTTTGAGTACTTATATTGTAATAAAATTGGCACATACATGTGATACAATTGACAAGAAGATCAGAGAGAGAAAAATTGATGTCAAAGCAATAAACAAAAATTTATCATCAAAATAATTAATAAACACAAATTTATCATCAAAATAATTAAAAAAAATTGATGTGAGAGAAATGATTAAATATACATCTAAAGAAATTGATGTGAGAGAAATGATTAAATATACATCTATATATCTTCTGTTTCAATTAAAAATTCTAAAAGAATAAAAAAATAATTTATCTTCCTCTTTGATTGAAAGATATATCTAAATTTTTTTGTGCAAATGATAAATTATAAATATAACACTTTCAAAACAAAGAACATAATTTCCCTAAATCGGATACTTATTAACACTTTTTCCACTGTAACAATAACAAATCACGATAAATAAAAGGTATGGTATACAGTAAAATTAATTTGCTATTAGTATATAAAAATTATTTGATAGACTTGTCCTACTTGAACCAAATGATAAACAAGATTTTTAGCTCTATGGTTATTATGATTGATCAATAATAATAATTATTTTTGCTTAGAACGTAAGTTTTATGAACATTTTAAATTATAGCATAAAGACTACACGTACCGATGAAAGATAACAGTGATTTGCTCATTGAACAGAACCAAACATGATTCGGCTTCCTTCTCTCAGAGGCCGTTTATTAAGAATTTTGGTGACCTCCGTCTTATTATTATCATTATTATTTTTTGTCGTCTATTGAATTTTAAGGATTGATATCAAATCTTATTTTAATTTCATTAGAAAATGTAACTAAAATGACGTGTTAATTATGACCAAATTTACTACGCTAAGATACCCAAACTTTGTGGAAAGTCTATTTACCCCCTCCCGAGCTATGACTGAAGACTATATTAAACTAAATTATATATTTCTAGATTCTAAGGTGATGCACAAAATATAGTTCACTATTTTTGAGGGAGTAAAAAATAAATTATATATATACTAGTTTATGCTTCGCACGATTGTCCCATGCAATATTTATATATATACTAGTTTATGAACACGTGCTTCGCACTATTGTCCCATGCAATATTTTATAAATTGATTAGGATAATTATAATTCAACGAAAACATGTGTGTAATGAGTACTAAAATGGAGCAATCTCAAATAAATATTATGACAATATTTCTTTTATGAAAACAAATTCAAGAAGACTAATAGGAGTAAAATCTGTAAAAACTAAACATGAAAGAAAAATCAGCATACACATCGTTTCTTTACGATTTAATATAACAATATATACATGGAAAAGAATAAACCACTCAGTACATAATTTATCGAGTTTTGTCACCGTTCTCTATCATATCCAATCAAAATTCAAAAGTCCCTTCTCCATCAGGTCAAACAAAGTAGAAATCAAAATAGAAAAACTGAAGTTTATGAACTTATGAATATTAATAATTATAATTCAGAGGTAATTAAATATAATCCTCTGTCACTTAGTTTAAAACTTTAAATCATATAAAATAGTGTTAAAACTGTAGTGAGATACACACCAAAACTTGAAAAAAGAAATATAAATTCAATAGCAAAATATTAATGAATACAAAATCTATGTCGTAAGCAGATCAAACTTTATATCTGAAGGGAACTATAAGATAATCATATTGGCTTTGTTCGAGCTTCTCTAATTTGAATCATCTCTTTATTAATTGTGTTTCATATAAAAACATTATAGGGGAGGAGAATACTAAAAGTTAAAAAATAAACACCTACTTCCAAGATCATACATGTCCATAATTATATTATACACTTCACACAGTATTAGAACTTCAAATAAAATCATTAATTTATTAAGGAGAAAGTGAAACAATTTTTTATTCAATAGTCTTGGAACACTCAAATTAGTCTATAATATATAAGGAGAAACTGAGATAATTTTTTTACTCAAACTCAAATTATTTAAAATCTATTGTATATACAAATGAAATCCCACTATATTGATAGAACAGTTGAATTCGGTTATCAACCTTAAGTTCGGATTGCAAAATCAAATAACCAAATCAAATCATGGAAAATTGAAATACCAATAATTAAAGATAGAAGAAGAACGGAGATTAGACATTAGACTCTAGAAAAGATGAGACGAAAAAATTTTTCTTCAATATGCCTAATCCCTAACTCAGTGACTGTTGCAGCATTTTGGATGGAACCATTCTCAACGTTCCACTACTCGACCCTATCCAAATTAACCTGACCCTATTGCTTGTTCTAGGCTAATAGCCTTGTCATTCCATAACTACTAGTGTGACCTTGATAATCCCACTTAGTTGAACTTAGGTTCAAAACGATGTATGTCCCTAAACTTTGATTGAAAGGAGTGTGTCATTGGCTTGAATCATGAAAGATCCCGTAAGTGACATTCTTAACCTAAGTAAAGCTACAAAATCAAAACAGAAGATGAATTAATATACATAACCACTCCAAATACTTCATAATCATCAAGAACTTGCCAATTTGAAATAATCAATATTATACAACCTCAGAAATGAATCAGTCTATAACATATTTTAAAGAAACTAAATAAAATTACTTACTCTCTTTTTGAAACTTTAAAACCTCATATACAAATCAAATTGATGTAGTAATCTTGATGCACCCAAAGTTGAGAAGACAATATGACAATAGCAATATAATTAAGATGTGATTACATATACATCATGAATCTAAAATTAAAGTAAGGTGAATATTTGTATTTATAAAATTTTAGAAAATCATCTTTATTCAATATAGGCAAAATGAGAAACAAGAGTTTTAAAGAAACAATTAAGTGGGTTTTTAAAAACATATAATTATCTTTTTACCTTCCATTTTCGTTAATGTCTTAAATGTTCACATTTATGGTAATGTATTTCAATACTTTTTTTTTGAACTTCTTAAAACCCTGATTTAGTTCGGAAAGGTCTTAAATAATGTAATGGTTGACTATGATAAATCAATGTCACGTGATTGACTTTTCATATTTTCCAGTTTTTTGTGATTGTTAGCAAGTTTAGAGGTAATTACAGTTGAATATCAATAATGAGATGCTTATAATTTTTTATTTTGTATATTGATAAATTTGTAATTTAACTTACACTTTAGACTTTCCATGTTATATAATACTATTTTTCTACACGTGCCATTGCACGTGTATCCCATGTTTATTTAAACCAAACATTTCAAAAACATGTATAATTAGTTTAGATAATTGATGCATTATCAATATTTAAAGGTTAAAATGATGTTGTCTGGTAAAACATTCAACTAAGGTTGCAACTTTCAAAGATCCATAGAATCCAAGAATTCCGATTGTCTTGATAAAAAAATTTTCTTTTAATCATGTGGGATAACACTTATTTTTATTGGTAAAAAAAGATTCACTACTTCACTTATATGATTTGTCCAGATAGTCAATATTCTAACACTATATTTCCTACAAATGAAAGAAGTTAATTAAACAAACCAATATTTTAAATAAGAAAAAAAAAAACCATTAATAAAAGATTACATAAGAACTATAAAGATGTGAAATATAAGGTGTAATGGATTTATATTTTCTATTCATTTATAAAGAGAGAAAAATTGTTGTATAGAAAGGTTGTGAATGAATGTATTTAATTGGTAGAAGCTAAAAGTTTACATTAATCAATTAAGAAGTGAAAAATAATAAATTGTGACATCTAACCATTGGCACTGGTCGTCATTAAATATTGATATTGTATTAATCTCTTCTCTCCATATTTTCTAAACCTCTCTCTTCATATGCTCTAATATTAAGTTTTTTAATCTAAAACCCGTAATTGTTTTATGGCTCAAATTTTCAGCAATTAAGAAAAACAAATTGTAATGCAACCCCATAATAATGGCAAAAGGCAATACCATAAATGCACTCAAATTATTACGTAAATTTAGGTATGTTAAAAAAAATTTATGTTGATAGAACTTAATTACTTTAATAATAATAATAATAATAATTATTAATCAATATATAATAATATAATGATATTATTGGTAGACTCAACATTAAGGTTATTTGTATTTCACTTTTCAACTTATAATAATAAAATAAAATAATATTATAATAATCACCAATAATAATAATATAATGGTTCATTATTGTGTAACTCAACTATATAGGTTATTTTGGTATTTTAACTTTTAACTTTTTTGTTCCCACTTATAATAATATATGATTAGTAGAGGTTCGATATCTCATTAGGGTTGTAAGATTTAACCCCCTCCTTATAGTTTTCTCTTTAAGCTTCTTTTTTTCTTTATTAATAAAAAACTAGCGTTAAGCACACATTACCTAGCAGAATTGTATTAAAATAATCAATATTGAAAATCAATTAAATATATAATTAATATATTTAGTTGGAAATTCAGTATAAAAATGGTTTGATTGTTAGAAGCAAAGGTGCAACATAAATAAGCTTTGGTGTCTCTTGACAAGGGTTTGAATCCCGGAAACTATAATTAACCAACTTTTTGCTCTCTATTTGTCTCTTTCATTTTTGGTAACTAACAAAATAACTCCTACACGCAAAGGCGGAGCAAGGTGAGATTCATGGGTTCAGTCGAATTTAATAGTTTTTTCATAGATTTTATATTGTATTAAAAAAATTAAATATATGTATATTCATTTATAAACCCCTAACAAAATTGATTAATATATCTAAAGAAATTTAGAACTTCAAACTCTTAATCTTGACTTTGCGTCTGCCTACAAGGCCTTATTTTCTCTCTTTTTCTTTTTTATTTGAGATAATTGAGAATTAAAAATTTCAATTTGAATACATTTCTGTGATTTTCAATGATCCTTCTGAGCTTTTATTGTGAAAGGGGGATTTCATCCATGCCATTAATTTCTTTAATCATTGCATAATTTCCCTAGAGAGAGTTTAATTTTGTGGAAAAAATAAATTATAATTCTTGTTTTTTCCAAATTGGTGAAGTAATCTGTTAAACTGTTAGCAATGTTTTATATGGGTTCCTAATGGGGTGTCAAAAGTGAACTCAAACATAGATAATTCGTCGAAAATTTTAAAGGTTAGACTCAAGATAATTTGAATTATGTTCATTCTTAACTCATTCAATATTTAAAACTTTTAATTAAGATATGTTCCTCAACTTGTTTCTCATCTTCCTATGTTACATAAATATACTAGCATCGAATTAATAAATAAAACTACTCTTTATTAATTACCTCTCCATGTTTTTCGTATATTCATACTATAATATTATAAAGGGAAAATTACATGAGATGACAAACATCTCTATGCAATTAGTTAATAAGGGTATAATTTAATTTATTTACGATCACGTTAATAACACGTTTTAATTTTTTTTGTCATAACTAATGAACCCCTATTATTTGTATATATAATAAAAATAGAGCATCCAAAGATTTTTAATCTTTTATTCAACATCAATTTGTCTCTCTTTATTCTCATTCCATTATCTTTTCCTAAAATTGCTTCTTCCCTTTTAATTTGAATTTCCATTAAATTTTTGGGGGGGGGGGGGGGGGGGACCTTCTCCCTACGATGTTCTTCCACTTTCGCACGTAACCGCCACCAAAATTCATGACTTTCAATATTTTTTTTTTATTGAGTCTCTTCTACAGACAATTGTATATGCAGATGATTATTAGGTTTTTCATATTTTTTTTAAATTTTTATTTTCTTATCATATTACAAATCTTTCAACTCAGAATGGATGGAATTTCTTCTCCATCTATGAGGATTACGAGGAGGTATTGTCAGTGAATGTTCAATGTTTGTTGATTAATCCACCTTAGTTTCAAATGGAGTTTGGTTAACTCAGGATTATGGGTCATGTAGGTCTATGGCAAAACATAACAAGTTTTTAAGTTGAACAATTTTTTGAAGATTTGAGATCAGAAAAAAATGACTCCAATAGTAGCAATTATAAAGTCATCAACAACGCGAAATCTAGCGGCATTCATTAAGATTGTCAAAGGGTGGAAGTAAGGAGAAAAAAGTCATAAACATTGATTCAGAAGAGATTGAACCTGCCTCATCAGAACTGGGACAAATCTAAAGAAAAAAAATTTTATTGTCGGAATATCAGGTAGTGAACATATAACAAATTACAAAGTTATGTATATAGTGGTCTGTATTGTATATAATATATACAAGAGTGTATTAAGAAACAGTACTTTAATTGTATATTCTATTAGTTGTATACTAATTACTAAAGTGGGTAATAGTGGGTGTTATTAAGTAACTTATACAAAGTCTTATTGAGGCAATAGCTATTTGTATACAATTATTTAGTTTGTATAAAAATTTTTGTTAAAATCACTCTATAAGTACATTAATAAATTCGTCGAATATACACAAAATTATGAACATAATATAATTTTATATATAATAAACGTTACACCACTCAATATAGAAACATGTTTCAAGGCTTACTATATATACAAGTACAAATGAATATAGATTACAATCAGTGTAACATAATTTTTGTTAAAAAAAAAAAAAACATGAAAATTGAAATCACATATGCCACATATTATCTATAAATCTATACCAAAATTTTGTTGTAAATTATACAAATTTATAGATATATACAGTTTATAAAAATTAAAAGAATATATGATGGTCATATACAGTTTAAAACACAAAAGCAATTACACACAAATATTGTCTAAAGTTTATACAATATTTGATTTTGAACTGGTATTGTCTTTCTATAGGTTTAGAATTATTTTTTGGAGAAAAATCTTTGATTTTGAATGTTTTGCTTAAATCATGGGATTATGTGAATTTATTGTTACCATTTTTGCGCTACTGTTACCATTTATTGAAAAAAATATTTTTTTTGTATAAATTTAATTTTTAAAAAATGTTTTATATAAATTTAGAGTCACCTAACAAACTAAACTATACCCGTGGAATATAATTATGTAAACTATACCCATGAAATGTAATTTCATAAAATTCGTTTGCCATATATGAAATTTTCCCTAAGGAAAAATTACACGGATAAGAAAACTTATACTATTAGTTACTCATGATGGCTATAGTTTTTTATAATTACCACTCACGACTAACATTATACATTAATTACGTGGGCTGACTTTGAGTTTGTATGATTAGTCATGTTTGTATATGTATAATTCGACAGAATATACAAATAAATATGTATAATATACAATTTTTTAGCCTATATACATATACAATTCACCTCTCTCCCACTCTCTGTCATCTCTCGCTCACCTCTCTCCTACCTCTCTCAATCTCGCTCCCTCTCCAAATTTTGCTTGCCATTTATACAAATGTAAATGTATAATATACAGTTATATACAATTATATATACATATACAAGTCACCTCTCTCCGAAATTCTGCCCTCTCTCGCTCGCCTCTCTCTATTCTCTCCTCTCTCTCCCAGTCTCTCTTGCCTCTCTCCTCCCTCTCCCAATCTCTCTTGCCATATATACAATTACATATGTATAATATACAATTATCTATCCAATATACATATATAATTCACTTTTCTCCCACTCTTTTTCCTCCTCTCTCTCGCCTCTCTCCTCTCTCTGTCAGTCTCGCTCGCCTCTTTCCTCCAAATAACAATGTAGCTACAAATGTAATTATTAAACTATAGTTATAGAGAGTAATTAATTATTTTAAGTGGCTACATGTGAAAGTTTCTCATTCTTTAAAGGGAAAATTTTCAAAATATCAATATTTTAACATTTGAGAGGGTTCATTAACAACACTATCAATATTTAGTAAAAATGTCAAAATTTAAGTATGTTATGTATTTTTTTAGGTGCTATTATTCTTTTATTCAAAAATACAAGGACCGAGCCACTACGCCCGAACTTCTTTCCACTCAACTACTGTTCTCTACCAACCTATAACTCAATTTCAATTAACCAACCACTTCAAAGTGGACCGCGCTAGAACCATTTCAGCGTATTCACGAAACACCCGCTAACCGTCTTTGCTCCCTACCTGTTCAACCCACACGGACCGCTGCCCCACGCGACAAAGACCAATCAACACCTACTTAAAGTGCTTCGCCTATCCCATCCCGTTCCGACACCCAATTCCATCATATCACACCCCCTCCCTTACACCACATCACCACCAGGCCGCGCGAGCTTCACCCCCTCCCCCGGCCCCCGATCATCAGGCCGCACATTACGATGCCACCCCAAGCTCACCAAAACCATCGTAAACAAATACTCTACCATAACCCCCCCCCCTACTTCCTTAACCTTTCGGCCCAGTGCCCCAACGCTCAACTAGCACTACCCACCTGGCCACCCCACCGGCGTCACCCTAATCACTGGTTCCGCTAAGTACGCCACCTTCTGGCACCTCCCCCAAACCCACTCCAACACAATTTCCTTCACTAATCCCCTCACAACACCCATAATACCCGCGTATTTACACCCAGCATCCGCCCCCCCCAGCACATTACTATCTCGGTCCTTACCTTTCTACTAAACATCATCTCAACATTCGGATCCGCCGACACCGACAGTTCTATCCCTCTCTAATAACAAAGCAGATCCGTACTTCATCTAACGACCTTCCGCTACTCTTTAGGTCAGCTTCCAGGCACAAATCCTTCAAATACCCACTAAGGAAGACCTAATGGCAACCCCCCATCCCCCCTAAACACCTACGTCCCCCAATAATTCTTTCACGAGGACAGTCTATTCCCTCCTCCCCCTCTCCCCCACCCTTCACCCCCCCACCCCTCACATATTACTTTAGCACTTTCTTCCACAAGATACCTACGTTGATAAGCCGCCAAGCACCTGAACATCACAATCGACTCGCGAAAACACGCAATGCCTAGTCCAACCCGTACAGAGAGTAAGCGCGAAGGGTGGTACTCACGTATTATAACTCGGCGGTAACACGACATAATAGAATAACCAGCAGCGGGGATTTGGGACTCAGACAAGCCTCTTGATGGTGCGTTCAATACGAACTATAAACAACGAAGGACACCAAATAGGCCCAATGGTAGGACCGAATCTTTCTTTCTTCCTGTTTTTATTTCTACCATTTTATTATCAAAAATTAAATATCCAATTTTCACCAATAATTAGTATGAAAATCACGAAATCAAAAGATGTAACACATGTATAAAATTTCAACATCAATTTTTCACTAATTGTTGTTATGAAATTATATAATAAAAAATTTTAATATCCAATTCTCACTAATTATTGTTATGAAAATTTATGATAATACATTATAGTGTTTATCTATCAAATTTAAATTTTTCAATTTAGAAAAGGATAATGCACAAAGACCCCTTCAACAATGCCCGAAAATTTGTAACGACCTTGTTAGTCGTTTGAGCAGCAATTTTTGATTTCTGGAAAAACTGGCTGAGTCGACGGAATGGATACCACTGGGACCGTAATGGCAAGACGGACGGCACCATCGAGGGAGTATAGTTTCAAAACACTTGAATTTAGAAATTTGGTACTGAGAGCGGACTCTCTGAGACGTCAGACAAGGTGGACAGACGGACCGTCTCCGTCATGACGGGCCGTCACAAAGCTTTAATGAATTGGAGGTCTCTGAACCTTGTGACGGAGGAGCAGCAGGACGGACCGTCGCAGGCACGACGGGCGCGTAACAGGCCTGGCATTAACCCTGACTGGGTCGGATTCTGTTTTAAATATTTTTAAGGGGCGTTTTGGACTATTCCTGCTTACTTATAAAGTAGTGGTTTAATGTAAATAATTAATTACTTGGGGGTTTTAAAAGTGAGAACCTTGAAACAGGTAGTGGGGTATTTTATCATCTTTTCTACTAATTATATGTAATTAGGGTTAAAGAAAAAGGAGTTTTGAATAAGAAAAATTAGAAAGAACAGAGAGAGAGGGAGAAAGAAACGAGATGAGAGAAGAAGAGAAGAAAGGAAAAGCAAAGACTTTTGAAGATTAGCATTGCATTGGATCACGAATTTCTTCGGTGGAGGTAGGTTATTGCGTTTTATGCTATTCATCTAGTAAACTCTTAATAGCGAATGATATGTATTGGGTAGTATTGTAAAACTCTCTATATGCTTTATTGTGTGTAGGCATGAGAGTTTATAATATAGTTGTGTGAAACTAGCATGATGAGTTATATATAGATAATTGTGATGAACTAGTATGATGAGGCTGTTGAATCCTAACTCTTCAATTTACTTTGTTAATGATGATGCCTTGGTATAAAAGAAGGCTTGATGAACTAAAGTAATGAGATTAGAGGATCGGGTTGTCAGTTCCGGCACCAGGATAGTATATGGATCGGAGGTCAGCGTTCCGGCACAGGATAGAATATATGGATCGGGGTGTGGGGTCACATTCCGGCACCAGGATAGAATGGGATCGGAGTTCCACGTTCGGCCACCAGGATGAATAGGATCGGAGTGCCAGTTCCGCCCAGGATAGAATGAGGATCGGAGTGCCACGTTACGGCACCAGGATTAGAATGAGGATCGGAGTGTCACGTTCCGGCACCAAGATAAATGAGGATAGGAGTGTCAGTTCCGGCACCAGGATGAATGAGGATCGGAGTGTCACGTGCCGCACCAGAGATAGAAAAGATAATGAATCTTGAAATATGTTAACATACTTCAATCCAAAGAAAAAATGTTCCAAAAGAGGATGGTATGGAGGCTGAGTTCCTCAGGGATGTGGTTGGTTTGTTAAAATGATTTTTATACTTGTTGCTATCACCTGTTAAGAATATTAGTTGATGTTATGGTTATTATTGAAAATATTTGCTTTCATTGAGTTGGCCGATGATACTAACAGACTCGTGTGTTGTTAGACCCCCTACTTGTTAATTATTTTTTGTTATTTGTGGAGTGCAGCCAACGTACCATCGTCTTCATAACCGCAACTCTAGCCAGTCTTAATCAAGTCAGATTCAGGGTGAGATAATGCTTCTTAGCTTGGATGGATCATCTTCTTCATGGTATTGATGCCTTGAAGTTCGGCATGGACTAGCTTTTGATCTATTTTAGCTTTCTTAGATACTCTTAGATTAGTATTTGAGGATGAGGTTGTTGTGGTGATGACTTCCAAATTTGGGGATGATAAGTATTGATTTTAGAGTTATTTAATTGATTTCGTCAATGAGTTTAAGTCTTGCCGCATATATTTGTTATTGATGGTTGAAACTGGTGGGGTTTAGATTGGTTGGTTCGCCTCAATAGTGGGATAAGGTGGATGCCACTCGCCACACGTTTTTGTGTCGTGAAGAAATCTCAGAGGACAAACTTATATTATACGAAGAGTCCTATTACCCCTGAACCTTATTTTATCTCATAATTTTCTACCCCTTTGGGAATCATATTGTGGCATATCTTGGGGGTTACAGCGCTTCTGTTTGACTTTTTTTTCACAAACTAGGTCACGTTAGGCCGAAAAGGGTAGAAATAGAAAATTAATTATAAATAAGTTTTACCTACCCTTCATGAGGGGTAAGAGGACCTTTCGGATAGTATAAGTGTGTCTTGGAATTTCGGGCAAGGTTGAGGGAGTAATGATGAATTTTTTCCATTAGAAATTTGAACACTAAGAATTTTACATCTGTGTATTGGCATACTTTTCTCAGTGTATTTATTTTATTTTTTAGAATTTCGTATCCTTGTTTAAATTGTTTTTATTCCAAGATGTATACCATTTGTATCTGTACTCATTCTAGTTTTCATGTTATATTTTGTGTAATGAAAGTTGTATTTCTTTATTAGTTTGTATTCATTCCAATATGTATGTCAAACAAAGAAATACATTTGTATTCGTATATTTTTTTACTATGTATTTATTTTTCTCTTAAGAATCTTATTTTCTTTTATAAGTCATAGTCATTCCGATATGCATATTATTTATATTTGTATCCGAGTACAAATATAAATAAACTAAAAGAAGTTGTTCTTCTTATAAATAAATTACATAACTAGTTGTCATATCTTTGGATGAATACAAATTAATGACAAGTACAAGATTCATAAAATATGCAACATGAAACTTTTAATAAATACAAATATTGATAGTATACACAGTGATTTGAATACAAATTGAAAAAGAATACCAAATTCTAAAAAAAATATATAATAAAAAAAAATTAATAGAAAATTGTTTGAATTTTTTTTAATTATCGGTTCTTCGTCATCTTTTCAAGATTCTCACAAGTGACAACGAATTCTACATTGGCGTTATGAAATTTGAGGAAGATTTTGACAAACCAAAGGGGTCTTGTTAAATGTTCTATCCTTTTCTTCCCTCATTTAGCAGTGGGATCCTACAGTATCCGTTTATCTTGAGTAATTAAATAAATAAAGGATAAAAAATCACTAGAAATTGGTTGTTGATTAAAGGATTGTACCTCTTAGCAAGCCGTTGGATTCAGTTATTGGAGAGTAATCTATAACGGAGATGAAAAATATTAAACAACATTTAGATTTCAACAAAATAAAAATCAGAAAAGAAATCTGAAAATAAGGATAAAGATTACGGCTACATTAATCAAAGGGATTCTTGTTGATCCAATTTTTAATAAAAAAATGATCAAAATATATGGCAGAGAAATATTGACAACTTAAATGTTGGAGAAAAATCAGAGAAGATAAATATGAGATGGATAATTTTTTTAATGGGAGAGAGAATTACGAATTTGAAAAGATAAATATGAGAGAATGTTTTTTTTTTTAAAAAAAGAAGATATATAGAATCAATTGAAAAAGGGAGAAAAATAGGAAGAAATTAAGATACATAAAATTTTAAAATAATGGCATTTTTGACATTATTACTAATATTTATAAAGTATGGATATTTTTACTAAATATGTTTTTTTTTACTAGTATACTAATTTTTCCTTCTTTAAATGGGAAAATTACACGAAAAAAAACTTATATTAATAAATTACTTAAAATAGCTACTTTTTGTTTTATTTATCATTCGCCACCAATTTATTGTCATAATTAATGCTGTCAGTTCAGTATAAGCGTGCCTTTTTTACTCGATTTCACACGCTACTTGTGAGTCTCTTCATATTTTTTCTTTTAGCCTTTTTTACCTTAAATTCAAAATTTCATTCTCTCTCTCAATTTTTTCTCCAAGAATTTTTAGATAATTGTTTTGTTGCTTTCATACTTATTTCATTATTTTATATTTGTATATTACTGCATATTTTTTTGTGCCTTTTCAATTTTTTGCTTTGCTACAATTAAAATCACGGATGAAGAAGAAACACCTTCTAAGAGAATCACTATACAATCGAATCAACAGTCTTATGATGATTTTCCATCTTTTTCGTTGGATTTAACTCAAGTTTCCAAAAAATAATAGGATATGTCGACGTCTGATAATACCCCATTGAAGATGCAAGAAGTCATGCATGTTGCAAATTCAAAAGGAAAGACAAAAAAAAGCGGATACAAATGTTTTGACTTCAAAGAAGAAGCAAAGTAAAATAGATTGCATCTACAAGCAATAAACAAGACAAAAATCAGTTTATCTTTTGATTTTAAAGAAGAAGAGTAAAGTAAAAAATATTGCATCGTCAAGTAATAAAGAAAATGTCCAATCTGATTCAGTTGAACAACTACATTTTGAAAGAATTGAGGTATACAACTCTGTAAAAGAGGCATTTTGTTTAAAAATAACTCCCTCAATAACATAATCAACATAACAGTTTGAATCATCCCTTTTTTCAGAATGCATTACCAAGATAGCGATGGAAGACATTCCTGTATACAATTAAATATAAGTTTTAATCAATTATTATTAATCTATTTATACATACATCAATTTATATAATTTTACAAATCTAAATTATATAATAACTAAAATTATACAATAATTAACACAATTCAATTCGTCTAACTATTTTATACAATTAATCACTGAAATAGCTCAATTATCGAACTACATATATAAAAGTCTACGTTTATACAGACACTAACTTATACAAACACTAACTCCACATAAACTACAACTATCAATGAATTATACATATTCAAATCGTAATTCAACTAAAACTAATTTATACAATTTTACAAATCTAAATCACTTTATACAAACTAAATTATACAATAATTTATTTTATACAATTAGTCACTTAAATAACTCAATTATACAACTACAGATATAAAAGTTTACATTTATACGAATACTAACTTATATAGACACTAACTCCAGATAAAAAATAATTATCATTGAATTATACATATACGAATCGCAATTCAACTAAAATTAATTTATACAATTTTACATATCAAAATCATTTTCTGAAAACTAATCTATACAATAATTAACTTTATAGGGATAATACCCAAGTACCCCCTCAACCTATGCCCGAAATCTTAGAGACACACTTATACAATACTAAGGTCCTATTACCCCCCTGAACTTATTTTATTAATAATTTTTTACCCCGTTTCGGACTACGTGGCACTATCTTGTGGGCCCAACGATGGTTGATTTTTCACAAATCAGTGCACGTAGGCTAAAAGGGGTAGCAATTTAGGGTAAAAATTTTAGAATTAGAAACTTACTTATAAAATAAAGTTCAGGAGGGTAATAGGAACCTTTAGATAGTAGAAGGTGTCTCTGGATTTCGGGCATAGGTGGGGGGGGGGGGTGGACTGTGACATTATCCCAACTTATACAATTAATCACGAAATTCGGCTCAATTATTCCAAACAAACATGAAAGTCTAAATTTATACAAACTATAATTATACAAATAGTAACTCAACGTAAACTACAAGTATCAATGAATTATACATATTCAAATCGCGACTCAACTAAACTAATTACACAATTTTACAAATCTAAATCAGTTTATACAAACTAAATTATACAATAATTAACTTTATTCAATTAATCAATGAAATAGCTCAGTTATACAACTGCAGATATACGAACACTAACTTAAACAGTCACTAACTATACATAATCTACAGATATCAATGAATTATACATATTCAAATCGCAATTCAACTAAAATTAATTTGTATAATTGTACAAATCAAAATCACTTTATACCAACTAACTCACAGTAAACAATTGAAGCATACATTCAATCAAAGCTCCGATTATCAATTTCGATTTGAATTATGAATAAATAGTTTATACAATTGAAGCAGTTTCTTTGACCTAAATATCAATCGATTCAACCAAATCTTCAGAGCATCAAACATAAAAGAGATGAAATTCATTGTATTATGTATCTTTTGTATAATCAACGATGAGATCAATTAACTTGTTCTTGAATTGTAGTCGCCGATAATACGATCTTAGAAGAAAAATGAGTTGCAGGCGGCGATTTTGGATCAGAGGTACTCAATTCTGTTGTAGAAGAAAGATATAGCGCGTATAAAATTATAACGAGCGTGAATTGAGGGATTTTATACCCTCCAACATTACCACCATTTACTTTTAAAAATTTGAATTCCTTTCGTATAAAACTGTTAAAAGAAAGTACCTTATACTAATCGATTACAGTTGTAGCTACTAGCTTCTGTTTGTAATTATGAAACTTTAGCTAAATTGTATAATATCTTTAATTGTAGTGACTATTTGTGAATATTTTCCTTCTTTATAAATGGATTAAGACTTGATGGGTTGAGATTGAATCCATTCAAATTATCTTGAACTCAACCCTTAAAATTATGGGTGGATTACCTATAGTTGAATTCATTTTTTACACCCCTATGTCAAATATTTTCTAATTTGATTTCTTCTTTTACTTGTCATTTTTGACAAATCAAGAAGGACAATTTTCTTTTTCATATTGTACCCCCAATTTATATATATTGAGTTAATATCTTTGAAAATATTGTGTGTAAATATATATATGGCACCCTATCATTTAACATGGGTCAAATAACAAACTCAATATAACATTCATTATTTTGTTAAGAAGTGTGTCATATCAAAATTTGACAAGTAAAAAGAGACGGAAGGAGTACTAGCTGGCTACAATTGGACTCATCTCCTCCAATGTGTTGAAGTGTGTGACCAACTTATTTAAAAACTTAACCTGTATAGAGAGAACATATTTGTGTTATTTAATTATATTTTCAAAACGTCCCTCTTACGTGTGAGTTTGTATAGAGTTGTCAAATGGGTGAGTTGTGATAAAATTAATACTTATCTTTTTCCGTAATTTGAATCTCAAAATCACTTCTTAAAAATAATTTAGTCAAACAGGATTTTGTTTATCAAAAACACTTTTCAAAAAACTAGTTAAACACAATTTTTTTTCTTCCAAAAACACGTTTCTAAAAAGCTATTTTTAAAAAAAGTGTTTATAAACTATGTTTAGTAATAATGCCAAAAAGGCTCCTAAAGTCCAAACATTATCTTTTAATTTTTTTTAAACCCCCTTACACCTTGTTTGGATGGATGTTACTTGTTGTATTGTATCATCAGTTTAACTGAACTATAATGTTTGTTTTGATTGCTTTTGAAATCTATTGTATTGTTTAAATTCATTACTAAGTAATAATGAAGAGACACATTTTATATAACGATCTACTTGGTGTGTTCAAATCATCACCTTGATATTTTCTTCTTATTTTATCTTTATTTATTATTTAATATTATATTTCAAATTTATCTTACCTTTTCGTAGTAACGTTATCATGTACTAAATATTTTTTTAAAGTTTTATTATTCAAATTATGAATGTGATATTCTATAACGATGAAAAACAAACAGTCTATTCAAATACAAAAATCATTAAAATAATTAAATATTATAATATAATAAATACATTATGAAAAATACATAATAACTAACTAAATAATATAGTTAATAAAAATCTTGGATCGCTAGAATGGACTTCCTTTTTTAATTATTAAGCTACTATAAGGTTAGGGTTAGACTAGTACGTTCCTAATGTATTTATTAGAGCAAATAAAAAATATAGCCGATAAAATAATTTCTGTCTTATTCCCTTGAGTTACGCGAAGGAAAATACTACATTCCCATACCTTTTAGCATGAGGGTGTGTTTGGTAAGGAGGTATTTTTTTTTTTTAAAAGAAAAATGACTTCCGTTTTAAGTAAAATATTTTTCTGAACTTTACTTTCGTTTTTGTTTTTCTTTTCTTACCCTATGGCCTACCATATACTACCCCCGACCAAGCACCCCACCCAGGCTATTTCTGTTAATCTTTTTCTATTTTTTTTTAAAAATATTTTAAATTTCAATTTCTTTTTCATTTTTCCGCACCCTCTACCGCCGCCTCCATCCAGGTCATTCCCGTTAAAAAAAATTATTATTGAAATATGTTTCAAATTTTAAGATTTTGTTCACCTTACCTAACCCATCACCCCTACTCCTACACCATTCTCTCACCACCCCCCAAAAAAAAACTGCTTTTGAAAACAAATTCAAATTTAATTTTCTTTTAAAAATTTTAGGCCACTCTCCCCCTCCCCTCCCCCCCCACCAATTTCTTTTTTTGAAAAATATTTCAAATTTATAGTTCTTTTATTTTTTACGCCATTCCTACCCCCACCCCCAAGGTCATTCCCGTCATTTTTTTTTAAAAAAAAAATTGTGTTTGAAAAATATTTCAATTTTTTTTTCATTTTCACGCCGTCCCCTATCTCTACCCCTACTACCCCTCACCACCCCAAGTTATTCTCGTCAATTATTTTTAAAGAAAAACTGGTTTTTGAAAAATATTTTAAATTTAGAAAACATTTTCCATGAAAAATATTTTCCTTCATATCAAACACAACTTATATTAAAAAAATGATTTTTCTAATGAAACTATAGGGAAAATAAGTTGCATAAGTAATATATCATATTTATTGTCTCCCTCCACCCATCTAACCATCCACTATTTCAATCTGTGGACCATTCTATTATGCTTTTGAAAACAATTATCTCTTACTTTTATCATACTAAAAAATAAAGGGATAATGCACAAGTACCCCTTCAATCTATGTTCGAAATTTCAGAGACAAATTTATACTATACTAAGGTCCTATTACCCCTAAACTTATTTTATTAATAATTTTCTATCCCTTTTCGGCCTACGTGACACTATCTTGTGGGTCCAACGCTGATTGACTTTAGCTAGTGCCATTACTTATAAAATAAGTTCAGAGGGTAATAGGATCTTAGTATAGTATAAGTATGTCTCTGGAATTTCGAACATAGATTGACATGATACTTGTGCATTTTTTTTCAAAAATAAATTTAAAAAATCACATAATTTTTGAGAAAACCTTATATGTTAAAAAATATTTCAATCATACTACGCAATAGAGTTTAAATCCAAAATGGATCCATATCAACAAAGAGATAGATAGATATATAACTAATACCAATATAATTATCATTATCTGGGGACATATTTAGGATATATGAGGTGTAGATTTTAGGTAGGTAACTTAAATAATATATTTATAACAAAAAGTCATACAAACTACATTTGTATATGTGGGGTGCCATATCCTAGCGATCTACGAAACGCCCATGATCCTAATCATATGAATATAATTATGTTTTACGCTCTTTAAAAAAATAAGATTAAAATGTAAGTTAGGTATAATTTTTTATTTTTATTTTTATTAATAATTGTCAAATTTATGATTAAAATAACTAAACATTAATTATAATAAGCAATTTCAATTCTAACTAATGAAGAGTTGTAACGACCCGGATTGCCGTTAATTAGGAAAGACAAAAATATTCAGGAAAAAATTGATCCTTGTCCCGCAAGAGCAGGATGATTGCTGCTAGGGTTGCGACGCCAGGAAAGGATAAGTTAGCGCTAGAGCTGGATATGCGAGGCAAAATGGGAGTTACGATAAATCATATTTTCTCCATCTTCTTAAAATACCTAAATAAATTGTAAAATACCTTGGGAATCTCAGAAAAACTGCTCTAAGTTTTTGAATGAAGGAGAAGGAGATTTCTGGTGAGGATGGGAAAATCTTGCGAATTCTTGGCCAAATTTACTGTCACGAAGCTTGGAGAACTCGAATCAACGTTAAAAACTCTGTGAAAACTTCTGGTAGGCTAGGTTTTTACGAATCGAGCAGTTTAAATCTGTTCTCACTGCGTTATATATGTGAATCGATGGTAGGACATTACAAAATAAGTGTGAATTATATGGAGATTTAACAGGGGAGCAGTATGAAAATCCATATGAAACTTATTTTCCTGCAGATTTTCATACAAATCCCTAGGAAAATCTCCTTTAATTCATAATTTTCTTGTAGTGGGACTATGTGTAGTCCTTCGTTCACCGAGTGATCTATGATTCCAAACCCTAAAAAGAAGTATTAGAAGATAAATTATGGCTCAGTATGGTCGAATTAGGATTGCACGATGTGCGTGATAAATAATCCTTGGTAGGTGATGGTTGTGATTCTATGATTGTATGATGTATGTATGTCTTGTTTCATTATGGTACTAGTATGTATATGAATATTGCAATATTGATCACACTTTTTAAAAATGAGATAGACAAATGATTATATGCCATGAAGCACTCTTGATTGATGACTTGAAAATATACTTATGTTTGTGATTGTGGTGTGTTGATGGATCATATTGTTACGTTCGAGCATAACTAACTGGATTGGATTATCACGTTCCGGCATAACTACTTGAGATCCAATTGCCATGTTTCAGTACAAAGATCGAATTACCACGTTTTAACATAACTATGGGATCGAGTACCACATTTCGGTAAGTTAACAATTTGAGTTTGGGTTTGATGAGAGGACCAACTACTCGATATAATTGCATAGCTTGAGAAATGTGAAATATGTTGTTGTTCTTCATGTCGATATTATTGTATATGTTCTACATATGCATATGATGATATGATTGTGTTAACTTATATATGTTGCACTGAGTGGGTATATGTTATGAAGGTTCATATTTGATTGTCCTTGTGTTAGAGAGAAGTTGTGGGGTATAGTGGAAGGACAAAAGGTTCAACATACGAGTGATGGATATCGATGGTTGTTTGTGTGTTGTAATTGCGAAAGAGAAGTCGAAGTAGCGTATGTGATGAAATATGCTTAGGCGGGTTAACCTTGGGGTTCATTAATGGTTAGCCTATTAGGCTATGATTATATTGAGATTGAGGTTAAGTAGAGAATTTGTGTTCTATGAAAGGGTAAAGGTGCGGAAATAAGTGGTCTAATTCATTATCTTATCACTTGATTTCTTATGTTATGTGGTGGGCATCGGGTTGACCGATGATGTCTACCATTACGTATGTTTGTACTGATACTACTTTTGCTATGTCTTATTGAAATAGTTTGGATGTAGGATTGGTGATGTTTCATTAGGCGAAGACGAAGAAATTCTCCAGCAACTTCTATTCTTTCTTCTGCATGATGGGAGTTGCGCCTTTATTTATCTTGTCCAGTTATACTCGTAGTAGCTCTTGTATATGTTTAGACTAGATCTATGAGAGTTGTTAATTACTACAAGTTTTAACTAAAAGAGTGTCTAAAGATTTTATTTATAAAAGTCATATTTTTAAGTTATTATCTTTATTATCTCAAATTTTCCGCATGTTTAAACTTTTGGGATAAAAGGGTTCTCCTACTTAGGTGTTAGAGTGGATGCCCGCACTGCCCAATGGGTTGGATCGTGATAAGAGTAAAATTGAAAGAACATTCTAAAAATAATATTGAAGATCGAACAATTAAGTTAATTTGTTAAATGAAAAATGTCTCTATAATTCAATTAATTTGAAAGGAAGGAAGCTCTTTATTTATTTTATTTTATGTAATAGAAGTGAAACTAGGAGAGTCAATTATTATTTTTTATTTAATATAAATTATATTTTATTCTAAATTTTAAAGAACAACTGCAAAAAATTATAAAAAAGAAATCAATAAGTACAACCGCAATCACAAGCACAACATTATTAAATCTACAAAAAAAACCCTATCGATTTACTAAATTATTGTTGTGATTTTAAAAATCATTATGTTATTTATTGTATTGTTATCTTGTATTTAAATCATTATGTCATGTATTGTAATTTTAAATAAAAGTTTTCATTTTTTATTTAAATTCTGTTCATTTTTCATAGCTAAAATAAATAATAATATCAAATTATTTCTTAAAGTGACGAAAATTAAAAAAGATATATTTAAATATTACTACGAGTTAACCATAGTATATATTAAATAATTTTTTTTATGAATGTCTATATTTAAATAGAATTATGACTTTTAGAAATTTAATTAGCCTTATATGAAAAATAATAGGTTAGTAACAAATAATAGAAATAATATTAAAATAATGAAAAAGTGAAATAGAAAGGTGAATAGTAGTTCTCCAAACATCTCTATAAATAAAGAATAGAGAGCTTTTTAGAGAGTGATTGGAGACCGAATTCTCTATTTTACTCTCCAAATGTAGAGAATGAAGTGTAAAATAGAGTGGAGTTGGAGATGAGCTCATGGTCAATTAATGATCATAGTCATTATGACATATTGCATTCGAGACATTGGCAATAGAACGTTGGCATTTGCACGTTAGTGCATTTGTTTCCCTAAACTTTATTTCATTTTCAATGCTCCATTATCCTTGTAACATGTGTAACTCTTAAGATCATTTATTTTCACTATCTATCAATGTTTTAAAAGGCGGGAATGTGAGGTGAGACGTTTTATACGGTACAGAGCGAGGGTAAGCCCCGAGATGTAAGTCCCATGGATCTACGGGTTGTAATCTCATGTATATTCAATTTTATAATTTTATTACTGATAAAATAAGCAAAAGTAGACCTTTCAATGAAATCTGATTTTTATTTAAGATAAGAATTAATAATCAATAATGAAGCCAAGAAGATATTATAATTAGACTCTTTGGAAGAAATATTACGACCGTAATAAAAATATGATTTAAAGCAAAAAAAGTTTTTAAAAAATAAATTAAAAATGTTCGGGCGTACATTTTTACGCCCAAGACTTACGTATTTTTCCTCCGGGCTTACGCCTCAAATTTTAGGACTTATGCCTTATGGATTTAAATCCTTAATTTACGTTCTGAAGCGTTTTTGGTACGCCCCGCTCCGAGACTCGCCCTAGAACTATCCCTGAAACCGTTTTTAAAAATATTGTTATTTACTATACCATATTCTTCTTATTCATTGTTAGGAAGACTTCTTAAAGTATAAATAGTGGACGAACTTTCATTGTGGGTTTTATACACAATAAAAAGATAGAGATGAACAGTTTAGTCACCAGAGATTTCTTATTATTGAGGAAAGTGCTCTTTTGGGAGTTGTGGATTCAACTTCTTGTTAAAATATTTTGCGTATAATTTATATGTAAGGTTTTTGTATTGTTAACTGTAATATTACCTACTTTATAATTACATAATATCAAGATCTTGAACAGCGAGAATCTTACATAAAATCATTAAGGTACATCTTGATGGAGGGGAAGATATCACCACAAGAAAGAAAAGCGTTAGTCATAAATTGGTTGCTACTTATTGCCCTAAATTCATGTTATCTACCGATCGCCAATGAAAATTCTTGTAGAGAGTATGTGATAAGTACTAATGGCGCGGGACGGATGACCAATTTATAAGAGGTTATTATTCAATCTGGTACTTATGTGATTCCATCCATTAACACTGTACAGCGAGATCTATTTCTTATAATACCACTTATGGTTTACTTTGAGTTACAAGTAAAAACTTTAGCCATAGATAAGAAACAATTTGGATAATAATTAATAATAATTCTTACATTCTCCCACTTGTTCAATAACCATATACATTAATATTTTAATAAACATTGTTTGCTCATGCACATATCTCTTCTATATGTCCATCATACGTACCGCAGTGTTCGACGACCCAGAAACGTGCCGACGGGCACCCAGCGAAACCCCCAAAACTTATCCTACTATGTGGAGCGAACCAACTCATTCGCAATTCCCAAAGTTTTAAATAACCATAAATAACAAATATAATGCGGAAACTTCAAAAACTCCTTAAAAATGAAAATTGAATTAAACAACCTTATAAAACGCAAGTACTATTTAATTCCCAAAACTGGAATCATCACCACAAAACATTTATCCTCAAATTACTAATCTAAGAGTATCTAAGAATTAAAATAATTAAAAATCTAGTCCATGCCGAATCTCAAGCATCAAGACCATACGAGAAGATCCTCCCCAAGCTAGAAGCAATACTCACCCTGAAATCTGGCTTATGAAGACTCTGAGTGCGGCTGAGTTGAAACGATGGCCCAGTTTTGCTGCACTCCACAAATGACAAGAAGAACAGACAAGTGATGTCATACAAAACACAATACTGATATGTATCCTCGGGCCAACTCAAAATAGAAAACATTAATATATCACAAATAATTCATAAATCAACTACAATACTCAACCTTAAGCAACAACAAGTTTATAATCATTAATAAGCACCGCCAAGTTCACCCATAGAGACTCAAGCCTCATGCCAATACCATTTGGGAATTAGGTTCATCTGAATTGAGTATATTAACCATCTTCAAGATTCTTATGTTATTTCGCTCGTGTCGTTACGTGACACTCCTCGGCATGACTATCCTGGTTCGGAACGTGACACTACGATTCCTTAATCCTCTGTGTTCGGTTCGTGACACCCGTCCCGCTAAATTCTAACGTGTCGTTCTTGAACACCGATCTCAATTCTACGTGTCCGGGTCGGACACCGGAACCCTTCCACTTACTTTCATCACTTTAGTTCCTCAAGCTTTCGTTTATACCAAGCAATCATCATCTCATACAAGGCATGTTAGAGTTTTTCAAGATTTAAGGTTTCAATGAGGTCTTCACAATGCTTATTTTACACAATTATTATCACAATTCTGTACAAGCATACAATTAACTTAGAAGGGTTTACAATCTAACCCAACATATCATCCGCTATTAAGAGTTACTACGAATAGCATACCCATAACCTACCTACCTCCACCGAAGATTTCGTGATCAATGCAAGGCAATCCTCAAAATCTTTGCTACCAACCCCTCTTCGTTCTGCCTTCCCTCTCTTCTCTCGATCGTTCTCCTCCTTTGTTCTTCTATTTTCTTATTCCAAACCCTATTTATTTGACCCTAATTAGTTATAATTAAGTAATAAGGAAGATTATAAAATAACCACTTTTTATTTTAAGGTTGGTCTCATTGAACCCCCAAGTAATTAAATTATAAACATTAAACCACTCACTTTATAATTATAAGAGGAATAGTCCAAAAAAACGCCCCTTCAAATATTACAGAATCCTACCCAGTCCAGGGTCCACGCAACCTGTGTGCGGCCGCGTCGTGCCCTGCGACTCCCGTCCTGCTGCTTCCGTCACAAAGTTCAGAGACTCCACTCAGAAGAGTCGTGATGGCCCTTCAATGCCTGAGACGGTTCCTTCTGCCACCCCGTCGTGACGTTCAGAGAGTCAATTCTCAGTAGCGCCAAATTTCTAAATTCTAAGTGTTTTGGAACGAGACCCCCACGACGGTCCGTCGTGGCCCTGAATGTTCGTCGTGGATCCGTCGACTCAGCCAGTTTTTCCAGAAATAAAATCTGCTGCTCAAAATGACTAAACATTCATTAACATAGTATACCTATTGACCCGATCGTTCGGTCCTCGAACGATCATAAGCAGAAAAACAAGGGCAAAAGGTAGTAAACCTGAATGCTGTAAACATGTGGGTATCTTTCTTTCTTGCATATCATGCCTCCTTCTCGACCAAGTTGACTATTCAACTGGCATTCTTCCATTGAACTTTTTGATGAATGCAATCTCTCGGATCTCAACTTGCGAATTTTCTCTATCTAGAAAATGGCCAACATTTTTCCTCTTCATACTTCAAATTTTCATCCAGCAGAACTGAATCCCAACGACTGATGTAGTTGCCATCCCCGATGATATCTTTTCATCATAGACAAAAATGAAATACCGGATGCACTCCTGACAGCGCCCTGGAGGCAAGACTAATTCATCAGCCACCTCCCTATTACTCGCTTAAGTACTTCGAATGGTCCAATTCCTCGGCCTTAGCTTACCTCTTTACCAAACCGCATCAACAAACCCTTCATGGGTGAAACCTTCAGCAAAACTGCTCACTCTCCATGAACGCCCAAGCCCTAACGCTTGATCGATCTGCAATACTCCTTGTGCCTACTTTGAGCCTCTAAAGAGCTTTTTCTTTAATGATTTCACCTTCTCTAATGAATCCCTCCCAAGGTCAGTACCCCAAGGTCTAACCCTCGAATGCATCCACCAACCAATGAGAGACCTACATCTCCTCCATCATGTCTTCGAACGGGATCCATATCAATACTGAGTGATGCTATTATTGTATTAAAACTCTGCTAAGGGTCAGAAGTTATCCCATGACCACCAATTCTATCACACATGCACAAGCAATATCTTCCAACACCCGAATTGTTCGCTCGAGACTTCCCATCGGTCTGAGGGGTGACATCAGTACTGAGGTTCTCAACCTGTAACCCTATTCAGCATGCATGTTCTCCAAACTTAGAAGTGAACTGCGTAACCTCTATCTTATAATGATGGAAAGTGGAACTCCATGCAAACCGAACAATTTTCTGAGATGTAGAGTCTGCTACTTCTGGCTGCATTGTAAGTCACCTTAACGGAATGAACTGAGCAGGACTCGTTAATCTGTTCGCACAATTACCCAAATAGAACAACTTGCCCAATTTCCCTTTGGAAGAGCAACCACGAAGTCCATTGCAATTCGCTTCCCACTTCCATTCAGGATGGGCATTCTCTATCTCGCCAACTTGTTCCTCCGGGCCTCTGGTGTTCATAACTTTACTTGCTGACACTTTGACATTTGGCAAATCAAAATCAACAATTCCGCGCTCATTCTTCTCCACCAAAATTTTTGCTTTAGGTCACGGTACATCTTGGTTTCCCCAGGAATGTAAGAATACCGGAACTATGAGCCTCTAGTAGATAGTGTGGATCAAATCATCACACTGCACCATCACCTTCCCTTATCTCAAAAAACTCCCTCATCCATTATCGCTTCTTTATCCGCTCCTCGCAACACCATATCCCGAATTTGACTTAGTTTCTCATCAATCAAACTGTTTTCCCCGTTTAGCGGGGTCAGAAAGAAGATCTCGCTTCCCCACTTGGCCACAATCCTCCCTTCTCATTTTTACTTCTACCTCATAAAGTCATTAGCCGATTCTGAACCGCTCTAGCCAATGGTCGTTTAGAGGCTTGGCAAGTGAAGCTAAACTTAACACCCATGCTCCTTCTTTTCTACTTAGAAGGCGTCCTGCCAGCGAAACATTCCGTTTCCTGGGTGATCAAGATGGTAAATCGTATCGCTTCAGTAGTTCCATCCCTATCCCTGGCTCAAATTCAAATCGTTCTTATTAAAGACATACTGTAGGCTACGTTATCCGTATAACTTCACCTTAACCCCCTAGAGATAGTTTGTCCTCCATTGCTTTAATGGCAAACACTACCGCTCCAACTCCAATCGTGGGTCGGATATACGTTCATGCACCTTTAACATGCCTCGAAGCATAAGCAATTACGTTCTTCTCTTTCATTAGCACTGCCACAACCAAACCCAGATAGGATGCTCACAATACACACGAAGTTCTTACCCTCTACTGCAGGTGAGATGGTGCGTAGTCAGCAATTTCTTGAGTTTTGAAAGCTTTTTCCTCCCATTCATCCGACCAGACAAAAATGGAACATTCTGCTTTGTCAAGTTTCGTCAATTAGGAGCGATCGAAGAGAATCCCTTTACAATTAACGGGGAGTAGCTGGCTAACCAACACAGCCCTTATTTCCTACCCATGTAGTAGGTCTTACCCAATTTCTCACGTTTCAATTTTAAGAGAAGGATCCACCATTACCTCCCCTTAAAACCACTGCCCCAAGAAAGACACTGATCTAGCCAAAACTCACACTGTGATAATTTGGCATAAAAACTTTTTCTCTAGCTCAATATTTCCAACACAATTCCTCAAAGGCTCCTCATGTTTCCTTCTTACTCATTGGAGTATATCAGTATTCATCAATCCATACGATGCACAAAGAGATCCATATATGGCTTAAAAATCCCGTTCATCAAGCTCATTAAACAGGCAGGGCATCGTTTAGGCCGAAAGGACATTACCAAGAATTCATACTGCCCTACCCGGTTCGAAAAGCATTCTTTGGCACAGTCTGCTGCCCTGTATTTTCAATTGATGATAACCATACCCCCCTCAATCAATCTTGGAGAAGACACAAGCACCTTGTAACGATCGAACAATCATCAATGCAGGAAGAGGATACCTGTTCTTAACAGTTAGCTTTATTTATTGCCGGTATCTATGCCATCTGAAGACTTTCCATCGTCTAATTCACAAAACAAAACAGGAGCACCCCAAGGGGATGCCTCTGTCTATAAAGCCTTTCCCTAACAATTCTTGAAGTTGGGTGCTTTTAACTCCCTTAACCCTGCTGGAGCCATTTCTATAAGGGGTAATGGAAATGGGACGATTACCTGGCTCCAGATCACTGCAAAAGTCAATATCCCTGTCCGGTTGGCATACCAGGAAGGTCTCAGGGAACACATCCAGAAACTCCGAACTACCAAACCCGACCTCAATCGAAGTTACTTGGGTATTATCATCCCTGAGGTGTGGCCAAGAACGCTAACACCCTTTACTAAACCATTTTCTTAGCACGAAGAATGAAATTATACGAACTGAGTGGAAGTGTAGTTACCCTCCTATACTCGGATCTGTCCCATTCTTGGCCAATGTTACATTTTAGCATTACAATCTAAGATTGCAAAATTTTAGAAAGCCATTCATACCCAAATTACCATCAAAAATCAAACATTTTCTAAGATGACCAGTCTACAAGAGGATGGCCTCCCCACAAAAGTCACCAGCCAAGACCTATATACCTTTTCGACTATCACAGCTCACCCACCGAGTAAAACCACGATATGCATGTCAAGCAATTCACAATTAATTAAATACCTAGTAGCAATATGAAAGATACATAGAAAATGTGGAGCCAGGATCAAATAATCCATAGCCATGCAATCACGAAACTAAAAGATTACCTGTTATAACAGCAAATCTGATGCCTCGCTTCAGACCGCCCATGGAACGCGTAACAATGGGCCCTATCCACCTGTCTTGCAACGTTGCCCCTACCATGTGGTGTTGTAGTAGCTCCATTTGTCCGTCACCCCGACCGTTTTTTTGGTGACCCACCATTACCACACCTCGGGCACCACGTCCTCCAGAATAACGCCTCTACCGATGACCACCGTCTACCATCTAGCTATTGGGGGTCTCTAACTCGTGTGTTGGACAATTGCCCCCCTAATATGGTCTAGTCTCCCACATCTATTATATTACATTCTCTGGGTCTAGCAGTCTCTCTGTGATATGACGAAGTGTTTGTGAATAACCTCCAACCTCAGAGAGTATTTACCTTCTGCATGTGGACCCCCCCAACACATGTCTGTAGTTGAAGACGAATTGGCGGACTGTAGTGAACCTCCTGAACCTGTCCTCTAGAGTAAGACCATAACTCAACCTCCCTTTCGAACCTTTTAGATGTCGAATGCCATGGTGAGTCATCTGTCTTCACTCCTCGCCACCGCTATCACGAAGTCTACCACTTCCTGGAATAGGATTTCGCTATAAGCCCGCTACCTTAGGCTGAAATCCACAGATCTACTTCTGACCTCAGCCCTTTCACAAAACGCGAATTCGCTTCTGTGAACTGAAGCAAAGCTGGGTGCATCCCTAGATAATGCAACGAAACTTAGCCTAGCCGGAGTGACCCGTCATTCTGCCTTGCTCTAGCTCCAAAAACATCATCTCTCCGCCTCTCCCTCAAGTCGGGGGGGATGTAACTTCTCCATAAATAAGCTAGAGAATGACGCCCAAGTCATAGGTGGGTACGCCTGTGCGGGTTGACACCGACATGTGACCGCCACCATATTTTGGCCCGTTTCCTTGAATTGATAGGTTACAAACCTCAACGCCAAATCGTTCCCCTATGCCCATTTTAGTAGTAACTCATGAAAATCAACCAGAAAATCATATGCCTCCTCAGTCAGCACCCTTGAGACTGGAGGTTTCAATTTCAAGACCTCCTGAAAATTCAATGCTGATCGCTTGTCATTATAGGCCCTGTTACGCAAACGAGGGAAAACTTGACCTATTGCAATAGGCCTCCATGCTGTGAGCCTCATGCAATGGCCTAGGAGTCGTCCTTCCCTGAACATGGGTGCTGGTGCAGAAAACACTGGAGTTGTCTGGCCCTTTGATCAGAAACCCGCTAAGATAAGCAAGAACCTGATTCTCATCTCTGGGGTAGGTTGGGGTGATAGTTCCACCTCATTCCGCACTGCTCACTTTCCCCTTCCCTACCCTCTCTTACACTTTCCTCATTTCGGTGGAGAGTCCCGCCCCAGTACCATATGGGCAGGTGCTTGTCCTCTTCCTCTCGAGGACGTCCTCACCACGACCTCACCACGGGCCTCTTTTCGCTGCTCCTTCCTCGAGCTACAGCCCCAGTTGGCTGGCTCAGAGCAGCCCCTGTTTCCGCTGGGTGCTGGTGTTGACGGTAGTCGTTGGCTTTAGTCTAAACCATTGCGAAATAGAGTGAAGATGGTCAATACCAATTTGTATCACCAGATACCAATTGGATCCAAGTAAATACACAAATAAAGAAGGAAAGAATTTTCCTAAGTCTTATATAGCCTCTAAAGAAAACTAGGCGGCCCCTACGTTCCTTAAGACTCTCTAGACCTGTTCTTGTGTGATGGACCAACAAACCTAATTCTCTGATTACCAATTGTCACGACCAAGAACAAAAACGTGCCGCGACTGCACCCACACTTATCCTACTATGTGAGCTGAACCACCATATCCATATTCCCATGTTTTCAGACCATAAATAACACAATATAATGCGGGAAGCTTAAAACTCATTAATGCAAAATCCGATTTAACAACTATAAAAACTCAATACTATTTTTTCCCCAAACCTGGAAGTCATCACCACAATAACATCTCAATCTCAAAATTAACCTAACAAGAGTATGCTAAGAAGCTAAAAATAAGTACAAAGCTAGTCCATGCCGGAATCTCAAGGCATCAGACACTGACGATGAAGATCCGTCCACGCTAGAATCAATAGCTCACCCGGAAATCTGTCTGTTAGGAAACTGCTAGAGTTGCGGCTTAGTTTAATACGAGGGCACTTTGTTGGCACTCCACAAATGACACAAGAGAGAACATACAAGTAGGGCAGTACAAAACACAGTCTGAGTAGTAAGACATCGGCCAACTCAAATAGAAACAGTGATCGAATCAATATATCATAACATCAACGACATACTCAACATGTAGTCAACAACAGTTCCTACTTAATCTTAATAAGCAACCGCCAAGTTCCACCCTGAGGACTTCAGCCTCAATGCCATACCCATTTGGGAACTTATGTTCTTAGAGTGAGTATATTAACATCTGTTCAAGTTCATTATGTTTATTTCTTCCGTGGCGGTACGTGCCCCTCCGTTCTCATACACTATCTGGGTGTCGAACGTGACACTCCGTCGCCCTATTCTACGTGCCTGTTCATGACACCCGATCCCCCTAATTCCTACGTGTGTTCGTGACACCCTATCCGCCAATTCTATGTGTCTGTCGTGACACCCGATCCCCTATTCTACGTGTCAATTCAATGAACACCCCTATCCCCTAAATTCTACTTGTCGTTCGGACACCCGATTCCCTAATTCTAACGTGTCTTTGGGACAACCCGTTCCCACTACTTTCATCACATCACTTAGTTCATCAAGCCTTCTTTATATCGATCAAGTCATCACTCTCATTAACAAGACAGTTAAGGTTTTTTCAAGATTTAGGATTCAATAGCTCCATCATGCTTATTTTATCCCAATTCATAAATCACCTTATTACAAGCATACAAGAAGCATTTGAAGTGGTTTACCATACTATCCAATACAATATCATATCCGCGATGGGGGTTAAGAGTTTACTACGAAGCATAAACCATAACCTACACTCCACCGAAGATTTCGTGATCAGCACGCAAATCCTCAAAATCTTTGCTACCTCTTCCGTTCCCTCTCTCTCGATCGTTCCCTCTCTCTCTGTCTTTCTATTTCTATTCCAAACCCTCTTTCTTTTACCCTAATTAGTATTAAGTTAAGTATAAAGAGATGTAATAAAATAACCCCTTTTTGAGTTTATTAAGGTTTTCTCCTTTAACCCCCAAGTAATTAAATTATAACCATTAAACCACTCACATTTATAATTATCAGCAGAAATAGTCCAAAACACCTTGAAAATTATTTAACAAAAAGACAGAAAACTCCGACCCAGTCATGGGTCCCGCAGCCTGTGACGGCCCGTCGTGCCTGCGCGTCCGTCCTGCTGCTTGTCGTCACAAGTTCCAGAGACTCCAATTCATTAAAGAGTCTGTGACGGCCCTCATGCCTGAGACGTCCTCTTGCACCCGTCGTGACGTTTAGGAGAGTCCGATCCAGTACCCAAATTCTAAATTCCAAGTGTTTTTTGAACTATACCCCCCACACGGTTCGTCGGCCAACATGAAGGTTCGTTCTGGGAATCCGTCTACTAGTCAACACCAGTTTTTCCAAAATAAATCTAATCTGTCCTGCTGCAAAACGAGCAAACGTCTTTACCGAACAGTATAAAAACTGCCTAAGTGCGGAGTTATGGTGGTTGTACATCCATTTAAGCTACATCTTCCCTTCCATATACTACTATATTAGCAATTTATCTACTAGGTTTCATAAGCATAAAACCATATAATTACGGTCCACCAGAATGTCCTCATAAGACTCATCTTGTACTTTTTTCAAAACAATATGTGTAAACCATTATGAGAACAGATATTTATTATGTCCAAAATCAGAAACAAATAATTGTAGCTCAGAGTGTAAACTTCATAAATGTTCAAGTCATAGTACAACCAGATCCCAGTCCTTTGAACATGTTCTTTAAATGTCTTTGATTGTAAGCATTTTGTTAGCACATCTGCAATCATGAGATCAAATTTAATATTCTAAGTGACATTCTTTGTTTCTGAATTTCTTTCTTGACAATAAAGTACTTTGATTACATATGTTTGGCACATTTAGAGTACTTGTCATTATTTGAGAAGAATACTGTTGTAGTATTATCACAATAATTTTTCAGTGACTTCGTAATGGTGTCGACGATCCCAAGTACCGAAATAAAGTTTCACAGATATAATGTATGAATTGTGGCTTTATAACGTGCCATAAACTTACTTTGCAGCTTTTCAGTGATCAATTCCAGAGATCCTTTAATATTTTCCTAGCATTTCAACCACAAAGCTAATATACGGTGGTCTTGTGCAAGTTTAAATACATCAAACTTCCAACAATAGAAGATTAAGGAATTGAGACCATTTTCTTTCGTTCTACATTATTATTTGGGCATAACATAAGATTAAATTTGTCTTTTTTTAATAGGAACTATTCGTGCTGAACAACTGTTCATATTAAATCTCTCTAGAACTGTTTCAATAAAGCATTTTTGAGACAATTTCAATAATCCTTGTGATCTATCACATAATATTTCTATCCCTATCACATAGGATGTCTCACCCTTATCTTTCATTTCAAAGTTCATAGAGAGAAGTCTTTCGCATCACGCAATATGCCTAAATCATTAGCAACAAGTAAAATGTCATCAACATACATGACAAAAAATTTAAACTTAATCCTACTGATCTTTTGGTATATGCATGATCGACGATAATTTTCTTAAATCCAAAAGATGTTATAGTATTATTGAACTTTATATATCATTATCGTGAGGCTTTTTTGAGTCCATATATTAACTTCTTTAGCTTACACACCATTTGATTTTTTTCTTTAATTTTGAAACCCTTTGGATGGTCCATATAACATCCTTATTTGAGGTCTACATTAAGAAAGACAATTTTCACATCTATTTGATGTAACTCTAAATCATAATTGTAACGGCCCGCTAGGTCGTTTGAGAACTAGGACTAGTTTGACTCCTTTTGAAAAAAAAAAAATTTAAAGGGGTATTTCTTAAACTATTCGAAGACTAAAAATATTTAGTTGATAAATATTTTTTGGAAGGGTTAAATATGTTGGGAAATTGAAATATAGTTAGTAGGAAAAAAAAATAAAATAAAATGGCCAAAATCTATTTTTGGAACGATAATTAAATATTCAATACTTACTTAATTGATGACTACCTATTAAATAATTAATATATATGAGTAGTTAATGGGACAAATCTGTAAATTATCAAACACCTTACACCTTTTGGCCCATATTAATATAAGCGAGTGGGTTTTATACAAAAATTATTTTAGAAAAGAAGAGAATTAAAGAGAGAAAAAAAACCTAGCAATACTTCTCGCCATTCACCCCGATCAGGAAAACAACGAGAATATCTTGTGACCGGTAAGCTCCAAAAGAAAAAAAAAAGAAGAGAAATTTCTTGTTTTTGTTTTTGTTTTTGTTTTGTTTTGTTCACATCGTTGATCTTGTGTACACAATTAATTTATATTATAATAGTTGATGGAGGAAAAATTGATTTGCTGGTAAATTACGTATAATATATTGTCCAACATATATATATATGGCAGTTAAAGTTGACGTTTGAAGTAGTAATTATGTATGAACAATTATAAGGTTCTGGGTATAAATTTTGACTTAGGGGGTCACATTTAGGCATGGAAAATGTATGATAATTTAATATTGATTCCATTGTTTAGAAACTATTTTACAAAATTTTGGATAAATCTTGGAATATTTCTCATAGTTATCACATTTTGTTATAAGTTTTGAAATAGTAAACTAAGTAATTAATTATAGGTATATTATATTACGTAAACAACATTAACATTATGTATTTAGAGGATTTAAGATTTAACTTTAGATTGAGATCAAGAAGTTGGTTATATATATATACATATTTGGGTGAGTCTTGAGTATAGGAAAAACACAAAATAAGATTTTGTACATAAATGGGATTCTATGTATTTTCTGTTTGTTTATTTCTATTATTATTGTTATTTTTTTCTTTTGGTCATGGTTAAGGCTACAGGTTCTGTTAGTAGTGGTTTAAATTTTGAATATTTGCTGTAGTGTTAATATAGCTAATGAATTTTGGTTATTGGTTTGTATTATATAAATATCAGGTACTTGAGAGTTAATCCGAAGGCCTTAAATTTAGTACTTGAGACTTTGCGTAAACTAGAGACACTAAATTATTAATTTAATAGTGTTTAATGGATGTTAGTTTTTGGTATCATTAGTTTTGAATGGGTTTTGGGGTTCGATTAGAGTATAGCTCTATGGATGTCTAGAGATTATTGCTTCGAATATTGCATAATTGGTAGATTGGGAAACGTTTGGAAACTTGGTCAAAAAGGGAAGGAAAATCGTGAGGATTGGTGGACCGTAATTCGGCTCAAGGTATTTAAGACTTTTAGACTTGTTTGAAGGACGTTTTCTATTAAAGTTCAAAATAAAATAGACCAAGGGGTGAAGGGCCAAATATTGGGGTCTCGTATCAATGGTGTGACGTGCATTGGTACGAGTACCGGTTTGTTATAAAAGGAAAAGTTTCACTATAAAGTGATTTGTAAGTTTAAATGCCAAGCATAGGGCATTAGGTGAATATTATGACGTGAAGTTTTGTGTGATTGTGGTGTCTTTTATTACACCGCACCCGTATAGGGTTTTAAAAATTGAGGTGGTTTTGGTGTATGTTGATATTGATTGAGTGAGATTGCATCCATTATCCCCTTATATTGAAGGAGATTGTCTACAGCATGGACATTAGATTGAGTTTAAGGTTGGGTCACGTGGATAATCGTCCGCTGCTAGGGATGGTGAGGAATGTTAAGTTGTAAAATTGGGCCACGTGAGACCGCCGTGCGAACATTGTTTGAATATTATGATAGTGCGTTGAGATCGTCCGCACCTACAGTGGAGATCGTCCGTGTCGTTACTGGACCTCGCAGTCCCCCCATGGGTCATGAACTCTCGATGTCTTTCCGAGGAGTATCATGTATATACTGTGAGTGAGACTGGTATTCTGACACATCAAAAAAATCATTCTGGCCTCATATTTCATTGCATTTCATCCCATCATGTCATTCTTGATGGGACTATATGTTTTCGTTGGTGTTGGAATATTAAATGTTGATTTCCTTTAGTGTGAACTTAACCATTAGAAATAGTATCCGTACCTCGTATTGATGATTTATTTGGATCAGTTACAGTGGTGCTTCAGTTTTCTCCAAAATAGACTTGAGTCTTGCTATCAGCATCTGAGTTAGGGCGGAGTATAATCCTACGACGACTTTTCGAACACTTTATGGTCATACGAGTTTTTGGTGATGTCTTTCGTATTGACTATTCCCCAGCAGCTTTTATGTACTTGATGAATGGAGTGTTCAGACCATATTTTAGATTCCTTTTGTTTATTGTCTTCATCGATGTATATTGATATACTCACCAGTAAGGAGGAACCCAGCAATCATTTTGAGGATTGTTCTTGTGATTCTAAGGAGAAGAAGCTTTATGCAAAGTTTTCAAAAGTGTGATTTTGGCTTGTTTCGTATGCATTCTTGGGACATGTAGTGTCCAAGGAGGTATCATGTGGTGTATCCAAAAAGTTTGAGGGCGGTTAGAGATTGGGTCAGACCTGCTTCAGTTATGAGATTCGGAGTTTCTTGGGCCTTGCAGGTTATTATCGACGTTTTGTTGAGGGGTTCTCATCCATTGCAATCTCCATTAACTCGCCTGATAAGAGAAGGAGGTGACTTTTCGTGGTCCCCCCCCTGACGAATGTTAGGTTAGTTTTCAAAAGCTCAGACTTATGACCATGCTCCGATTTTGACCCTACCCGTGGAGCGAGGGGTTTTGTCGTATATTGTATGCTTCTCGATTGGTCTTGGGTGTGTATTAATGCAGAAGGGAAAGTGATAGCTTATGCTTCCGATACATTGTTAAAGGTTCCATGAGAAGAACTACCCTATTCATGAGTTAGAATGTGCGCTTTGGGGTGGTTGCATATAAAGATTTGGGGAGGCATTACTCTTTATGGTGGCATTGTTAGTTGGTTTCACGGATCTCTTAGTCCTCCATTATATATTTAATCAAGGGATCTAAATTTGAGGCAGAGGATATGGTTGGGTTGCTCAAAGACTACATATGATATTCTTTATCACCCAGGCACAGCAAATGTTGTAGCGATGCCTTGGAGTCGAATGCGGTGAGTATGGGTAGCCTAGCCATGTTTTAACAGTTGGCGAGCGTCCTTAGCTAGGGATGTCCAATCCCTGCCAATGCTTTGTGCGACTTGATTGTCAGGATCTGTAAGGTGTTTGCTTATTGGGGCTAGGTCATCCAGCCTTGTTGGAGTCAGATTCGGTCTCAACAGTTTGATGAATTTTGATTTATGTGAAGATTAGGGACAGGGGTTTTTAAAAGGAGAACCAAGGCTGCAATTCTTCTGATAGTGAGGGAGTTTTGGGATTACAGGTCGTATATGTGTTTCCTCGTACAGTGATTTGACTAGATTGATCATGGAGGAGGCCATAGTTCGAGGTACTATCTATTCATTCATCCGGGGGCTACTAATATGTTTCGTTACTGAAGCACTATTTGGTGTGTCGATGAAGAGGACATAGTAGATTTTTGTATCATCTCACGTTTTTGAATTGTCACAAGTGAATATGAACACCAAAAGCCTGGAGGTCTGACTCAGAGGATGCCCATACCTGAGTGGAATTGGGAGCGCATTGGCTATGGATGCTTTGTGGGTAGGGGTTGCCACGTAACCTTGGGTACGTTTTGTATGTATATATGGGTCATCGTGGATCGACTGACCTAAGTCGGTCACACTTTGTACCATTCAGACTATCCTATAACCCTCAGAAGGTGAGCCAAATTTCTATTCGGAGATAGTTTGCGGTTTGCCAATGGGGTTCCTATATCTATTATTTCAGATCGTGGGCACCCAATTTAACTCTCATTTCTGGCGGTCCTTAATGCAGAAAGAGTTGGGCACTCGTGTGGATTCTTAGTAACAAGCCTTTCAACCCTCAGACTGATGGTCAATCCTGAGCAGACTATTCAGTTCTTGGGACATGTTGCGGGAGTGGTGATTGACTTTGGTTGTCATGGGATCAATTCTTTCCATTAGCGGAGTTGCTACAATAATAGTTATCATTCGATCATTGAGATGGCACCATTTTGAGGCTTTGTATAGTAAGGAGATGTCTATCTCCAATGGTTGTTTGACGCATTTGAGGTTAGCCTTGCGGTACAGATTTGTTGAGGGATTCCTTTGACAGGTACAAGTTGATCCAATAGACTTCTCATGGCTCAGAGCCGGCAAAAGAGTTACGCAGATAGGAAAGGTTTCGTGATTTGGAGTTTATGGTTGGATAGAGGGTTTTAACTTAAGGTTTCACGCCATTAAGGTAGGTGATGAGATTTGGAAAGAAGGGTAAGTTGAGCCCAGGTATATTGGTCCTTTCGAATTGTGAGAGTATTTGTTTGAGGTGGCGTTATCAGTTGGCTTTGCCACCTGGGTTGTCAGGTGTCCAGCCTGTATTTCATATTTCAATGCTTAAGAAGTATCATCATGGTGGTGACTCAGTGATTCAAATGGGCCTTCAGTGTTTACTGTCAGAATTTTATTTTGAGGAAGAGCCGATCACCATTTGGATAGGCAAATTCGTGAAGCTAAGGTCCAAGGGATTGCTTCATTAAGGTTCAGTGTAAGCATCGTCCAGTAGAGGAGGCTAGCATGGGATACAGAGTCAGACATGAGGAAGTCATATCCTCATCTTTTTTAGCGTTCAGGTTAGCCTCTTTTCTTTCCCGTTCGAGACGCACGTTTGTTTAAGTGGTAGGTGATGTAACGACCCCTAGTCTTAGTGAGAACTAGGACATTTTGACTTCCTTTTGCAAAAAATAAAATTTAAAGGGGTATTTCTTAAACTATTCGAAGACTAAGAGTATTTAGTTGATAAATATTTTTGGAAGGGTTAAATATGTTGGGAAATTGAAATATAGTTAGTAGGAAAAAAAAATAAAAATGGCCAAAATCTATTTTTGGAACGATGATTAAATATTCAATACTTAATTGATGACTACCTATTAAATAATTAATATATATGAGTAGTTAATGGGACAAATCTGTAAATTATCAAACACCTTACACCTTTTGGCCCATATTTATTTAATATAAGCAAGTGGGTTTTATACAAAATTATTTTAGAAAAGAAGAGAATTAAAGAGAGAAAAAAAACCTAGCAATACTTCTCGCCATTCACCCCGATCAGGAAAACAACGAGAATATCTTGTGACCGGTAAGCTCCAAAAAAAAAAAAAAAGAGAAATTTCTTGTTTTTGTTTTTGTTTTTGTTTTTGTTTTGTTTTGTTCACATCGTTGATCTTGTGTACACAATTAATTTATATTATAATAGTTGATGGAGGAAAAATTGATTTGCTGGTAAATTACGTATAATATATTGTCCAACATATATATATATGGCAGTTAAAGTTGACGTTTGAAGTGTAATTTGTATGAACAATTATAAAGGTTCTGGGGGGTATACTTTTTGACTTAGTGGGTCCATTTAGGCATTGAAATGTATCATAATTTAATTTTGATTTTCATTCATGGTTAGAAAACTAATTTTACAAAATTTGGATAAATCTTGAATATTTCTCATAGTTATCAACATTTGTTATAAGTTTTGCATATAAACAATAATTAATTAATAGGTATATTATTTACGTAACCCACATTAACATTATGTATTTGAGGATTTAAGATTTAACTTTAGATTGAGATCAAGAAGTTGGTTATATATATATACATATTTGGGTGAGTCTTGAGTATAGGAAAAACACAAAATAAGATTTTGTACATAAATGGGATTCTATGTATTTTCTGTTTGTTTATTTCTATTATTATTGTTATTTTTTTCTTTTGGTCATGGTTAAGGCTACAGGTTCTGTTAGTAGTGGGTTAAAATTTTTGAAATTTCTTATAGTCATTACGTATTGCTGTAGTGTTAATATAGCTAATGAATTTGGTTATTTGTTTGTATTATATAAATATCATGGTAAATTGAGATTTAATCCTAGGCTTAAAATTTAGGAATATGAGACTTGGCGTAAACTAGAGGACACTAAATTTATGAATTTAATTAGTTATTATGGATGTTAGTTTTTGGTATCATTAGGTTGAATGGGTTTTGGGGTTCGGAATAGAGGTATAGCTCTATGGATGTCTATAGATTTATTTCTTACGACTATTGCATAATTGGTAGATGGGAACGTTTGAACTTTGCAAAAAGGAAGGAAAAACAAATCGTGATGATTGGTGGGACGTATTGGCTTTCAAGGTAATGTTAAGACTTTTTTGTAGACTGTTGAAGGACTTTTTCCTAATTAAAGATTACAATTGAAAATGACAAGGGGTAGGGCGAAGATGGGGGTCTCATATCAGTGGTGGTGGACGGGCATATGGTACGAGTAACTCGGTGTTATAAAGAAAATTTCCACTATAGAAGTGGATGTAAGTTGAGAATGCCAAGCATATGGGCATTAAGTGTGATATATTATTGACTGATTTTGTGTGATTGTGTTTCTTTATTACACCCTATAGTCGTTAAATTGAGGTGGTTGTAGTATGTTGATATTGATTGAGTGATAATGCTCATTAATCCCCTATATGGGAAATGAATATTTTAACAGCATTGACATGAGATTGAGTTTTAAGTTGGGCACGTGGAGATTCGTCCGTGCTGTGATGGTGAGAGTTAAGATTGTAATTGGGCACGTGGGGAGACCAATCCGTGCGAACATTTGTTTGATATTATGATAGTGCGTTGAGATCGTCGCACAGACACTGGAGATCGTCCGTGTCCGGTATATGGACCCTCGCGAGTCCTCATGTGGGTTCATTGAACTCTCGATGTATTTCCGAGGAGTATCTGTATATACGTTGGTGAGTACTTCTGGGTTAATTCTGACACATATCATTGAACATGGCATCATATTGCATTGCATTCATCCCATCATTCATTCCTTGATGACTATATGGTTTCTTTTAGTGTTGGAAATATTAAATGTTTATTTCCTTTATGAGGAAACTTAAATAGTGAGTGTAAAGATATATACTTGTATAATTAAGAACTAATTGTTCTTATATAAACTCTCCGCACTACTTCTTCTTTCGTTGTCGGTCAATGAGACATACTGGGTAGCCAACACGTGGTTTCGTACTCATAACTACGCTTGTTGCACTAGGTGCACTCTTTGTGGTGCCAGATCGATTTCGGTAGGAGCACATCTCGTTGAGCAATTGAGTCCGGCTTGAAGTCTTGTAGTTGTGGTGAGCTGCTTGGCTGTCCGTGGCCCACACCTCCTCTATTCCTTTTAACTTAATTATGTTATTCAGTATTCAGACATGATTTCCTTAGTAGATTGCCGTTTAGTTTCAGAACTTGCATCCGTATTTTAGAAGCCTTGTATTTCATGAACCCATTTCTTGGGGTTTTTTTCAGTTTTTCCGCCTTCGTACTTATAAACTCAGTGTTGAGATTGGGAAATTTTTGTCTTTTCACTTCTTTGTTAGTTAAGTTTGTTAAAATATGTGGGGCTGGCTTACCTATTGGTTGGGAATAAGTGCCATCACGACTCTGATTTTGGGATCGTGACAATAAATGAGCTACCAAAGCCAAACAATTCTTAATGAGTCTTTATTTGAGACCGGATGAAAAGGGTCTCTTTATAATCAATGCCTCCCTTTTTAGTGTATCCTTTGGCAGAACAAGTCTGGCTTTTATCGTTCAATTTAGCATTTTGAAATCCCGTTGGTCGTGAAGACGCCATCTATACCGACAGTTTAAGAACTTTTGTTATCGACCGAGATCCCCCGACTTTGTTGTATTCCTTGGATTGTAACTCTTCATTTCATTGCATCAATCCATTTATCAGACTCCCATTTTTTCTGTGGCCCTGAAATGGAACTCAAATCTTTATTAATTTCAATATTAAAATTTGACTTTGCAACTAAATCACTAATGATCGCTTTTCTTTATGACATTGTTGTGGTTCATAGGTTGCGTCAGATACTTTTTAGTTAAACTCCTTCTTAATTGGTTCAATCACCCAATGTGTTCAATATTGTTGAAGTCTTTTTTCAACAAGAGGAACAACATTTGTGATTGGTGCGGAACTAGGTACATTCATGGACAATGAAATATTTATCATTACCTCATTAAGTTTTACACTTTGTCGTTCAACACTCCCACCAACTACACTATTCTCAAGGAATTTTGTAAACGAACCTAGACATTTTTCTAATTTGTTACAATTTCCATAATATTCATCACTTCTATCTGACCTAATGATTTTTCACTTTCTTATTTAATTGTCTTTCAACCTCTTTAACATATACTTTGAGAGCGTCCGCTGCTTGAGATTTTTTTTCTTTTAACAAATAGATAAATTCATAACGTGAATAATCGATAAAGGTGATAAATATTTTTCTCCATCAAAAGATGGAACATCAAAGAGTCCGCAAATATTAGTGTGTATAATTTTAAGAAACTGAGTGTTCATTGTGGCAGCTTTGTTGATATGCTTGTTTTGCTTCCTTTAATACAATCTAAACATATATCAAGATCAATAAAATTCAGATTCGGAAGAATCTCATTCTTTACTTACCTTTTTAATCTTTCTTTGGATACATGACTCAAATGTTTATGCCACAAATAAGCAATTTCATTTAGTGAACTATGTCTAATTATTATTAAGTTTCAATCTATATAAATCATCAATAAGAACACCAGAATCATAAAAAAATAATAGTATTCTTATATAGATTGAACAACCATGTCCAAACTTAAAATCAAATTCAGAAATATCAAATATCGAAAGAGAAATCAAATTCTTAGAAATTGAAGGAATATAAAGAGTCTGTAATAGATCAAGATGATGTCCAATCTCCAAAATCAAATGATAAATTCTATGCCTTCAATTTTAGCCTTTATG
Organism: Solanum habrochaites; assembly: GCA_027704765.1. Classification (NCBI taxonomy): domain Eukaryota; kingdom Viridiplantae; phylum Streptophyta; class Magnoliopsida; order Solanales; family Solanaceae; genus Solanum; species Solanum habrochaites. Next base: position 52,398,482 of record JAKWJA010002491.1, on the reverse strand, counting down.
CGATTTCCCATGAACAATTTTTTTATTATTGTTTATTTTATTTAGATCATAGTTTGGATCGTAGTGATCCCTACAACATAGTAGATACATGAGTAGTTGTACCAGAATCAAACTACCAAGTATTATTAGGAACTTCTACTAAATTTGAGTCGAAACATACAAAAACACTAAATGTACCTTTCTTTTTAAATCAAGCTTTACATTTCAAGCAATCTTTCTGATAGTGTCCATCCTTTTACAGAAACGACTAAGACTGGTCAACGGATCAGAACCGGTTCACCGGACCGAAACAGAACCTGTTGACCGGTACCGTAGCATATCTGAACCGGAGAATAATTATCGGGAATGAATACTCCGTTTTGTCCCGTTTCCACTATATACTTACGTGGGTTGAACCAACGACACGGGATGGAACGGGACGGAATACACGGGACGATATTTTTTGGATTAAAGAAAATATAATTATTTTTTTAGTTTTTCTAAGTATAATTAAAGTTTTTTAAATTTATACTATAATTTTTTTACTAAGTTTATTTTAAAGATATTTTATTAATATTTTGTTTTGTTGTTAAGTTTTGGCAAGTAGAGTCCTAATAAAATTTTCAAAATTTTAAATCTTTTGAAATTTATACTTTAAATTTATTACTTATATTCAGTAATATTTATTTTATCAGTTATATTTTATAACATTTGCTTGTAAATATTAAATAAATAAATTTGGTAATTTTAAAACACTTCCCATTGAACACACCTAAGGATAAAAATAATTACAACCAATTAACACATCTCACTTTAATTTATTTAAATTTGTAACAAATTACAACTATCGTATCAACTAATAAAATAACTAATTTTAGCACAATACTAACATATAAATTATATAAAATCATAAAATATAAATATAAAAAAAACTATGTATATTAAGTAATCGTATCGGAATCGGAACGCGGACCGGAACCGGTGATGAACCGGTACCCGTACACAAAGGCAACACGGTACGAGATAACGGTTCCGTCCCGTTCCGTGTACCGGTTCAGACTATCCCGTCCCGTCCCGTAGGCAACCGAAACGGGACGAACCGGAACGGTACCGGTACGTCTCGTTCCGTTGACCAATCTTAGAAACGACACACATCCGCCTTAAGTTCCTTACGAGCATCTTGTGAAACTTTAGCAGGCGCTTTCTTTTTCTTGAAGTTGTTGGCTTTTACTTTAAGTCCTTTGGTGAAGTAATAACAAGAACAATTCGGAAAATAACATCAACAAATAAAAAAACAACCAAAAAATGTGAACGATTATTTTTGAGAGGTATATTAGCATAGAAACTCAATCGGGGCCATTGTGAGCTGTAGATGAATATAAATCCATGTGCTAGCTGGGTCGAGAATCAAAGGAGTAAAAAAATTGATCAAAAATTTCAAAAGGTCGACAAAAATAAGTTTATTGAAATTTGAGTCGATAAATCTTTAGGACACAATACATTTTAACTTTATTTAAATGAGAAAAAGGTCAAAAATACCCCTCAGCTTTGGTTTATTGGTTAACTTTATTTCTGTCGTTACAAATAAGTTATTTTTACCCCTGTCGTCAATAAACTTAACAAATATACCCCTCCTTGGATGGAAAGCCCCAAATTAATAAAAATTATTCGATTTTAATTAAATTACCTCATTTTAATCCTATCCAACCCACTTAATAACATTTTCCCCCACCACCACCAAACCACCCATTTTTCCTACTTTACATTATTGTTTAATCATATTTTAAAGGGGTTGATTTTTTTTCTTGATTATTAGATTCTATTAATTTATTACTAATTGTTTGTATTAATTTTAATCTACTCATCATGAGTGATGATTAAAAGTACTTTACTGTTGAGCAATTGAAGAAACATAACAAACAAGATGATTTATGGATTTCAATTCAAGGAAAATGTTACAATGTTACAGATTAATTGGGTGAAAGAACATTCAGGTGGCGATATTCCGATTCATAGTTTGGCTGGACAAGAAGCTAATGATGCATTCATTGCTTTTCATCCAGGTTCAACTGAATTTTTTTGTTTAGAATTCGAATTAAATTATACATTAATGATCATTTCGTAATTTGAAATTGGGAAAAGGGTCTGATATACCCCTCAACTTTGTCATTTAGAGCTGATATACCCCTTTTTACGAAAGTGACTCATATATACCCTTAGTTGTAAACAAATGGCTCACATATACCCTTTTCCTCTAACAGAAATGAAAAAAAAAAATTTAATCTAAATTTTTATTATTTTTTCTAAAAAATATAATCTCATACGAGTAAATTTAATCCTCGTCAAACATATTTTTTTTGACTTTTTTTGTTCCAATGACTAATTTATAATTATTATTTTGATAATCAAATTTTATTTATTACAATACACACAAAAAAATAGTTTATATTTTAATTCTTTTAAACTAAGGAATGAAAAGAAAAAACAAAATAAGAAGAAAACTTCAAATCATTATAATAAAAGAAGTCAAAAAGAATTTTATGTATGAAAACAATTAAAATATACCTTGAACTTTTATAGAAGAATCATATATACTCCTAAATAATTTTTTTAAAAAAATTAGAAGTAATAAATATAAATTAAAACTAATTTGGTTAACTTCTCGTTAAATGAGGTATATTAGCCATTTTGTAACGACAGGGGTAATGTGAGCGTTGTATAACGTAAGGGTATAATTTAGCTACTTTTATAACGGGTATATCAGCTCCAAATTAACAACAAGTTGAGGGGTGATCAGACCCTTTTCCCTTTGAATTTCATTGATGTGGTATGCTTGGAAGATATCTTGACAAGGTTTTCATTTCAGCACCATTCCACCGATATTCATCTAAAATATTAACGAGGTAAGCAGATGGTTGTCAAAAAATTACCGGAAACGTTGTTTCTTGAAATTTGACAAAGCAGGATTTTTGAAGAAAAGGGGCATGTGAGTGATTTTATTCGTTCTGTTCGTGCTTGTTAATGTCATTGAGTTTGTGTTTTGTTGAGTAAAAATTTCTTGTTTCATATGCATGCTTTCTGATGCATTATTGGGATTAGCTTGGATGCAAATCTCTTATTTGGGACAAAATAAAAAATTCTTGCTTCATATGCTTTCTACTGGGAGAGGGTGATGGCTTTGGTGATAGTGGTGAGGAAAACAAATTTGATTTGCGTAAAATAAATGGATTGTTATATTAAGTGGTGGGTCGGATCGAATTAAAATTGGGTAATTTTAATTGATTTGGGGCTTTTCATTCAAGGAGGAGTATATTTATTAAGTTTGTTAACGTCAGGGATAAAAATAACTTACTGGCAAGGATAAAATCAACCAATAAGACAAAGTTGAGGAGAATTTTTGACTATTTTCCCTATTTAAATTTGACTTAACGGACCATCATACATGGTATTACTTTTTATACCAAGTTCATGAAATTTGCAGAAATGGAGACGATATGTAAGTTTTGAAGGGAGTTAAGGTACCTACATTGTTAGTATGAAAAAGGTATTCAAATAATTAAAAGGACTGAAATTTGCACTCTTAGAAATAAACCATATCACTTGCCGTAACAAATAAGATGATTTGATGACGTAAATAATTCTTATGTTAAACAATATATATTAATCGAAAAATGATTAAAAATGTCCATGAACTATCATAAATTTTTTAAATATAGTCTTCATTCATTCATTTTTATTTTTATTTTTGCTTAAAATTAGTGAAAGATGAGATTTGTCGTACCAAAGTTCGGTGAACTTATTCCTAACTTGTTCTAATTTAATTATGATCGAAGGGCTTGTTAAATTAAATTTAATGTAAACTTTTAAATTTTAAATATGACATGTGCCGTCAGTAAATAATTACTCATTTACATATACACCATTTTCTAATTTACTCGACTCAAGCTCGTACCAAACTTTTTTTTTACTATACTTTTTAAATTTATTTTTCATCAAAAATTTATCTTCCGAAAGTCCATTACGGAATAAAATAATAATATTAGAAAAATGACCTTTATAGGTTGGTGTTTTGCAATTTCTTAATAACGAAAAACCGATCTGCAGAGATTTTCCGAAAATTTTTTGGCATTAGAAAAATGACTTCAAGAGATCAATCCGATTTAAATAATCGATTTTTTTTTAATCACTTTTGGTAGACATTTTATATTTTTTCAAGCAGATTAGTGTTTGATCGGGATAAGTTAAAGTAATTTAATTGGGTTTCTTTTTTTCCTTGCAAATTTATCACTAGACGCCTTTTATTAAACATAAAAAATATCAGTAGAGATAAGTGCAAGCAAGGGGTCTAGACCTTAACTTACTAATCCTAATGAAGTACCTAACGTCTACTACCTAATAAGCATGAAGAAAATAAAAACTAAATAAAATTAAGTGTTTCTGATCACCGCAGAGTTCGTAATACACTTCAAGATAATATTACAAACGAGGATGCTTAAATAATGCAAAAACATGCCACGCAAGAAGAAAGTTAAGTTATCAGCCTCAAACTTTCTATTACAAACACATGAATTAAAAAAGATTAATTGCCCATCAAAAGTAACTTGAAGTATTTTTCTCTTGTCATTCTTCTTCAAACCTATCAAACAACACTTGATCATTCACATTTTCTTAATGGATTTATTGGATCTTGTTGAACCTATTTATACTGTCAAATGATTCTGCTTTGCCTGTCGCATCGATAGGTGCCTTGGAACAAACTCCTCAACCAATTTACCGTCTCAACTATGTTCTTCCATGTGTCTTCTTTTTGCTTTTGTTGCTTCCACTTCTTTGTTGCCTAGGTGATATATCTCCTTCCCTAGCCACTCTATCAAAGCACGTCCAAGATATCTTCCTCATCTTCGTCAAGAGAATCCTCATCTTCATCAAAATAATCCTTGCCCAAATCAATTGTATTTGACTCATTCTTCTTTGCAATCACACATTTAGGCATAAATACGGGAGATTCAACACTTAAGTTGCTATTCAAAGTAGGTGGGGAGACGTGCTCTTCTTGGATCAAATCGTTGTCATTCTCTGTTAACTTTACTTGCTTTCCATTAGTCTTAGATAAAGTATCAAAGTCATTCGAACATAATAGGTCTCTTGAGCCATTACTAATATCTTGTCTCTTTTCACTATCATGAAAAATTTTCAATTGCTTCCTTTTAACTACATGAAGAATTATTTTGATTAGTCGGGAAAAGACTCCGATTACTAATTGAATTTTTGTGTCTAATTAGTGTTCAATTTTTAATTACATTCTTGATTTCGAACTTGCAAAATAATTTAATTGGATCAATAATAAAATATCTCATGTATATATATATATATTTTAAAAAATTCAGTCCAAGGACATAAAAATATGAGCAAAAAGTATAACTAGATAGATATTCTTAGCAAAATAGGTGACCGATTCCAAAGATATATTTAGACATTTAACAATAGTCCAAGTGCATTTTTTGTCCTTTTGGTTCCATTATTTAAAGTCATTCACCTATGGTTAAAATATGTACTAAGGAGGAATGTGGGTTACCATTAAATAGGTAGACATGGAAGTTGTCGTAATATGGAGGATAATTTGTGAAGTAGTCAAAAGCAGAAAATGAGCTACCATAGCCTAACAGATTCCATGTCACGGGAATTACTATAGCTATGAAGCTGTAATCCATAAAAAGTGTTGATCTAATAATTCCCATCCATGATAATATTCTTTTAACAAGAGGAACTTTTATTATTATTCTCAGAGTTTTATTTATGTGATAAAATTTGAATTAGTATAGAGTTTGAGAAAAAAAAATATTTTTGGAATTTTTTGTCTAAATAAAATTATACATATGATTATAAATAATTTGTTAAAAGTAAAATAAATATTTGAATGTTAATTGTTTTACTCGCCTCTATCCGCATTAAATCTTTTTCTTCTTTAGTCAATTTCTTACTCTAATTGAACTATTGGAGACAACTTAAATGTAAATTCTTTTTTTTTTCTTTATCAAAATGATTTACTGCTATATAAATATCTAATGGTTATTATACATAAATTTTAATATTTTTTATAAAAAAATATCGAGCTAAATCATATCATTTAAATATAGAGATGCGTTATTTATTTAAAAACTAATTTTAAAAAAGTGAATATTGTAAATTAGGATGGAAAGAGTATTATATTAGTTGTCGCAGTATAAATACCCTGCATGCCATTACATTTGTTCAATCATCTTTGCAACGATTTGTGTGCTTTAGCTTCCTTACAATAACATGGCTTCTATAACTAAAGCCTCATTACTTATCCTTTTCCTCTCCTTCAATCTCCTTTTCTTCGCCATAGTCACTGCAACTAATACTGATTGTGCCTTCTGTCCTTATCATCCTCCTGGTAGCGGTAGCGGTAGCGGTGGCAGTGGAGGTGGAGGCTCGGGCAGTGGAGGTGGCGGTTCGGGCAGTGGAGGTGGAGGCTCGGGCAGTGGAGGAGGCGGTTCGGGCAGTGGTGGTGGAGGTTCGGGCAGTGGAGGAGGTGGTTCGGGCACTGATGTGGAGGGAAAGCGGAGGTTTGATGTTGGAGTTGAGGTGTGAGGATGGTAGGAGGGTGGTAGGTGGAATGGAGGGGGTCGGTGGAGGTGGACAAGTAAGGTGTCCAAGAGATGCTTTGAAACTTGGTGTGTGTGCTAATGTACTTAATTTGGTGAATGTAGTAGTGGGGTCTCCACCAACTATGCCATGCTGCAGTTTGATACAAGGACTGGCAAATTTAGAGGTGGCAGCTTGTTTGTGCACAGCTATAAGAGCAAACATACTGGGCTTAAATCTGAATGTGCCACTCACTCTTAGCCTCATTCTCAACAACTGTGGAATGAATAATAGTGGCTTCACTTGCTAAGGCATTCTGCTCTTTCTTATATGTGTCTTTATCATTATCATAAAATTTCCTAGTCTTATATTGCTGTAAATAAGCGAATTTGCAACATAAACTTATATATTAAGCAGATTCGTCAACCAGTTGATATTTGTACTCAAAAGGTTTACTACTACTATATATGGACTGTCTTCTCTATTTCGTAATTATAAGAGTAAGAATATTTATATTTTGGTTTTCGTTCGACTACTCTATGTTTTTTCTTTTTTGGGTCATAAGTAAAAAAAAAACGTGCTAACACCACCATGTGCCTTAACTCTGTACGTACCTTATGTAGTTTGAGCTTACTCAATCATTACAAAATGATACTTATTTTAGGATCTACAAACATTATTAGACCACAAAATTTACATTGAAGTGAGGTGAGTAAATCACAACTACATGTTTTAGTGGCGACCTTGAAGTTGTTACAAGTAGTTTCGAAATTGAATGTTATTTGTGGACAAAAATATACGCATTATAGCGACTAAAATCGCCACAAAAAGTAAACCAAATGAAGCCTCAAAATGGATGCGTACTCCATATATTTTCATGCAAATAGCCTGAAACGTTCGAAAATGGTCAGCCTCCATTATTCTTAGTACTTTAGGGCGGCTCGAATGGAGTTTTTTTATTGGCTGATATTTTATCATTATAATCTATAAAAAAGTAGGTTTCACACATTTGTATAATATATTCATCCTGATCCTAATATATACTTTTACTTTCTTGCGCCTTCAGTTTTTATCATTCACAAGGTGTTTGTTCTTTAACATTTATTTCATTGAATCGTGTACCAGATTCAGTGCTCATCTGCATTAAGCTTCATATAACTCACTTTCTATTTTACTTTGATTCATCACTTTTAAATCGTCTTTTAGCGTATTAATACTATAATATTTTAACGGCTAATAATCAAAATCTAATGAGTTAAATTAAGGTACAGATTCTTGACCGTATACAAATTTTACTCAACCATTATTTCGGTAAATAACTAGTGTTACTTGTTTTTCCTAATTTCATTAGAATAATTGTTTTCCTAATTTTTATAAAATTTGTTTATTTATATTTCTCAAAATATTTGACCTACCGAGCATAAAAAAATTGTAAAACACTTTCTTATGCTGCCTGCTGTTGAAATAAAAAAGTTTCTCACGTATGGAAATCTTTTTTATTGTTTACAGCTCTAATATTGCTAGTTAGCAAATTGAACCTTCTACTATAGTTATGACCGTGACTTAATTGGAATCTGCATGATACTATATTTTAAGCAATGCCCTTTTTCTAATCATGACCTGCAGGAGTAATTAACGTAATTAGGTTAATTTATGCAACAACCACATCCCGTGGTTCTAAATGAGGCTCCTGCTTATATTTCAAAGCTTTGAACTGTTTGCAACAAATCTAAAATGACTAAATAAATTGCTCACAAATAAAATAAGAAAGAAACTTAATTTTATTTATTGACAAACATTATTGGTAACAAATTTGTTTATTAGGTTGATGTATTTCTCGAACTAGGGCGATTTGGACTTTCTTGAGATTTTCTTAATCTCCGTTGATTTTTGTGAATGTTTTATGTATTTCCGAAATATTCCAGATGTCTTTTGAAGGGAATATAATACCAAAAGTAATTGCGGAACCCTAACTAAAGTCAAACTCCAATGGTATAGTCCTACGAAATTTCGATGAGTACATGATCATTTATAAAAATGATATTACACGTTTGAAAGAAGAAAAAAAAAACAGTAGGCCACAATCCGATCGAACCTACAAATTAGGTATACTTCACATCTTGACTAATTAACGTAATTAGGTTATATAATTGCAACAACCACATCCCGTGATTCTAAGGCTCCTACTTATATTTCAAAGCTTTGATCATGTATAAATATGATATTCCATGTTAAAAGAAGAAAAACAGAAACAGTAGAGACCACAATCCGATCGAACCAATAATATTGTTATTTTTTTTCTTTTTTCATACTCAAGTATATATAGAATGGAACCGTTGCAAAAGAGAGTAAACAATGGGTGAGAGTTTATATAAAGGCCTCGAAGTAATTAATATTTTGTTTATCTCAATTTATGTGACATAATTTAAATTTTAAGATTCAAACTTTAGAACTTTGATCGTAAATTCAAAAATAAAAACATAAATATTTTGAAGCAAAATTTTTATAATTGAAAACTACATAATGTTTTCTTAGTATAAATTACAATAATTATTGCCGCCGTTCTTTTTTAGTTGTCATAGTTATCTTTTTGACTATATGAATTTTGAGTAATATTTTAAGATGTATTTTTTCATTATATTGATATAAAAAAATTATAATTTATAGTACTTTCCGTGTTAATATAGTCAAATTTAGCTTTGAAAATTAAGTTAATTCTCAAAAAGGGTAATATAACAACTAAAAAGGAACAAAGGGAGTAATAACTTAAAATATTTAAAAGACATAAATAAATTCCGGTAAAAAAAAATCTTAGTTGATTTGGCGTATCCATTTAATAATTTTGAGAAAAAAGATTAGCTTGTTTTGTTTCAATTTACATGTTTTTCCATTTGATATTAAATAAAGATCAAGCAGTTTATAATTGAAGTACAGTATGTTAGGTTATTAGCATTTTAATATTAATATTTAACATATTAATTGCTTTTTTGGAGTTATAAAGAATTGACCATTGATAGACTTGGGTTTTAAACTACCAATTTATCATGTTATTCATCTTGACTGGTAAGCCATGAATGCCATTACTTTTGGATTTATTTGGTTGGAATTCATTGATAGAGATAAAAACATTCCAATAAACAGTGGTGATTGAATCCTTGAATCGGACCCGTTACAACAGAAAGGAGGGGGGGGGGGGGGGGGGGGGGGCGGGAGACGACCCCCGGCGACGGTATACAATGTTGTTGGTATTGGGCCCTTAATTTTTTGTCAATTCTGTATGTTGGGCCCAAGCCTGTTGGGCGTTAGCTTAGAACTATTATATAGACGCTTTTGACAACCCTATTTGTAATTCTGTGTTTTCCTCTCCATATAAACTGCCCTCCATCTCTTCCCCGTGGACGTAGTCCAATTTATTGGTTGAACACATAAATCTGTTGTCTTATTTTTTCGAGTTTTATTTTCTCGTATTATCTCAAATTCCGACACAACAAATTGGGTATCAGAGCCTCTCGGTTATCGGTGTTCTTGGCGAAATTCGAGATGTCTGCCGTTGAGCGTGAAAATCGACAAATTCACAGGGAGGAACGTTTCAGTTTATGCCGATAAAGATCGGGCTTGTTGAAACAACAAGCTGTCTGGGCGCCGTGTCGAAAGACAAGAACGCCGTCGTTACTTCCTGAGATGGGATGTGGAGGGGAAAAGGTGTGCAATCGACGATCATGCGTGTCTCGCGGGATGACGTCATCACGGAGAGGTCTCGATGAAGAGACTGTTTGCCTGGTCTGTGGTTGAAGCTGGAGAGTTTGACATGACAAATCTCTAACCAACAAAGCTGCTTCTGAAACAAACGTCTATTCGGTTTACGAATGGCTGAAGGGACACAAATCAGGAAACTTAGAAAGCAATTGAAACTTTGTTATTAGAATTGCGTAATTCGATGGTAAGATCGAGGATGAAGATGCTGCCCTTATTTGGAGTATCTCTCCCAATGTGTTTGAGAATTTTGTTCAATCGGTCATTGTTGGGAAAAGCTACTGTGTCACTGGAAGAAGAGTCGATCGCCCTTCATAGGCAGGGAATTACGGATAAGGTTAACGGCACAAGTACGGACATAGAGCCTTCCGGTCTGTTCACCAGTAGCGGAAAGGGAAGGAAAAAGGGCGGACAGAAAAATAAGCCGATGTCGAAGGGTCTGACAAAGCGATGATGTTGTAATTACTGCAAGGAGAAGGGACATCGGAAATTTGATTGTCCGAAAGAAGAAGAAGCAAGAAGCAATCGGAAAAACAATCAGTGTCGCTGCCTGTTGCGAAGAAGACACCAATTCTGAAGGAAGATATTGCCCTAGTTGCAGGATGAGCACAACTCATCATTCAGGTGTGGGTTCTCGATTCCCTGGGCATGCCTATCACATTGTCTAGGAGAGAGTGGTTCACGACTTTATGAGCAGGGTAGACGGACTGGCACAGCATCTCGATGGCCAACAGTTCTGTCTGCCAAGGTGGTTGGGACAGGCTCGCTCAAGATAAGGGCACATGAACGGTAGCTTCTGCACATTGAACGAGGGTCAGGCACGTCAGTGATGGCCGAAAAATCTGATTCTCTCAGTCTTTGGCAGCAAGGGATTCAGTGGTCGGGGGAAAAAGATGCGTCTTGCGGGTCTGGAAGGGTTTCAAATTGAGTCTGAAAGTTGTCGATTGGTGGTACTTTGTAGTTTCTCAAAGGTTCCACGGTTAAAGGTTCAGCCCTTGTTGCCAGTCAGAATTTAACCAGAAGCGATATGACTAAGTTATGGCACATGAGACTTGGTCATATGGGGTTGAAGAGGGATGACAAATTCGGTCAAAGGAGGATCTCTTGCTGTCATAAGGTTAAGAGCCTGGAGTTTTGGACATGGTGTTTGGAACACTACATCGCAACAAGTGTCCAAAGGCCTTAAAGAACAAAAGGCACAACTTGGGATTATCTCATGCTGATTGATGGGGTCCATGCTGCGGGTTGAGTCTTGGAGGATGCAGATATGTTTGTGTCCAATTATTGATGACTACTCAAGGAGGAATTGGGTGTACATGTGAAGCATAAAAGTGAAGCTTTCCAGAAGTTTCAAGGAGTGGAAAAATTTTGATGGAAAATCAAACGGGAAGAAGATCAAGAGATTGCGAACTGAAATGGGCTGGATTCTGCTGGTCGGAATTTGATCAATGCTGTAAGGATGAAGGATGCTCGACATAGTACAGTCAGATACACCACAGCAGAACGGTGTGCCTGAGCTGATGATGAATAAACCACTTTTGGATGGAGCAAGGTGCATGCTCTCTAATGCGGGGCTAGATGAGAAGATTCTGGGCAGAAGCGGTGATTGGTACACTTGCTACTGATTAACCGCAGGACCAATACAGGCATACGTGCAAGACAACTATGGAGATCGTGGTCAGAAAAGCTGCTGATTATTCAAATCTGAGCTTTGGTTGTACGGGCTTACTATCACGTCAGTGAAGGTAAGTTTAGAACCAAGAGCTAAAAAGGAAGTATTTGGAGGGCTACGGAGATGGAGTGAAAGGTTTCAGAATCTCGGCTCCAGCAGAAAAAGAGGGTTATTATGAGAAGGAACGTTGTCGTTTGATAACGTTCTCTGCGTAGAACCATTGTGAGCCTACAACTACGTAAGAAACTGGGAGTCTGACAAACAGTTGGATTCAAGTCATCAGAACGAGAGCCCGATTTTTAAAAGAACTGAGGGAGGATCAAGAGCCACGACAGAAACTGATATTCGCAGAATCTATGCCATCAGATATCATAAGAGTATAGCTCAAGATCGGCCAAGGAGGGTTGAGTTCGGCCCCACGAGGTATGGTTTTGAGGACATGGTGGGGTTATGAACTGCCAGGGTTGCTGAAAAGAGTAGATACATATGAGCCGTCTTACTTACCAAAGATAGAAAGAAAGCCATTTTAGTCCTGATTCTGAAAAATGGTTTGCTGACTATGGGAGATGAGATTGGAGTCCGACCTACACCAAGACTCCATACATGGGATCTGGTCATACAGTCTCGGGGAGAAAGATTATTACTTGCAAAGGGGTTTTCAAGAAGAAGGAAGGATATCACCAGCAGAAGGAGTCAAAGATAAAGCCAGGGTGTTGCCAGAGTTTCAACCAAAGAGAGGGAGTGGACTACAATGAGATCTTCTCACCAGTGATCGGACATACTTCAATCCGAGTGTTTGCTAGCTGATAGTACACATCAGAATATGGAGCTTGAACACTTGATGTGAAGACGCCGTTTCTAAATGGAGGTTGGAGAAGAGATTATACATGACTCAGCCGGATGGTTTCAAGTTCCAGGGAAGGAAATCACGTCTGCCAAGTTGAAGAAGTCCCTTATATGGCTTAAAGCAGTCATCCAAGGTAGTAGTACAAAAGGTTTGACAGCTATATGGTGAAGTGGGCTAACTCGAGCTCATATGATTGTTGTTGTATACTACAATAGGCTCAAGGATAATTCGTTCATCTACTCTGGGCTTTAAGTAGATGAATGCTGATAGCCTGCAAAGAAGACGTATGAAATTCAGAAGATGAGGGTTACTTAGGCGGAGTTTGAGATGAAGGATCTGGGAGCCGCTCGGAAGATTTAGGATGGAAGACATTAGGAAGACAGAGAGAGGAAGGAATTTTTTGTCATCAGAGGAAGCTACATTCAGGAAGGTCTGGCGAGGTTTGGAATGTCTTCATCTAAGCCTATTGATACCCCCAGTGATATGCCAATATCTCACCTCACTGCCATGTTCGCTCCACAGTCAGAAGAAGAGAAGGAGTATATGTCACGGCCGTCCCTTATGCAGTTGCGTAGGAAGTTTGATGTCTGCTATGGTCTGCACAAGGCCAGAGTTAGCACACGCATGTAGTCTGTTGTAGTGCGTAGATTCATGGGAAAACCAGGGAAGAGAAATTGGAAGGCTGTGAAGAGAATTTTTCGTACCTTAGAGGTACATGACGTTGGTCTCATTTATGGAGGGGTGATACTCAGTGGATTGGTTACTGCTATTCGATTCTCGATAGTGACGGAGAGTTAACACAAGAAGATCGATGACTGGCTATGTGTTTTACCCTTGGAGATCTGCGTCAGTTGAAGGCAACTTTGCAACTACGAGTGACTTTGTATACTACGGAAGGGAGTACATGGCCTCGGGACAGAGGGCTGCAAAAAGAAGGGATTGGGCTGAAAGGATGGTTAGTGATCTTGGTCTGACATCATGATCAGGCTAACAGGTGTTTGATTGTGACCAATTTGAGCGCAATTATCGAGCCAAGATCAAAGTCCATCTGAGGAGAACCAGAATATTGACGGAAGGGGTATCATTTTCTGAGAGTGAGAAGAGAATCACGGTGAAGAAGTAGGAACTGTTGATAATCCTGCTGATATGTTCACAAACCCGGGTTCCACAGAGCGCAATTTCAAACACTGTTTTGGACTGCTGAAATCAGAAAGCTAGTTATTGCCCTGCGGGGCACCTTCTGAGAAAGAGGGGGAGTCTGGCACTATCATAGTGCGTCTGAAGAATCTGTTTGGAGAATTCAGTCAAGGTGGAGATGTGGTGAATGCCTGAAATCAGGACCCGTTACAACAGAAAGGACGGCGGGGGGGGGGGGGGGGAGACGCCCCGGCCCGACGGATCAATGTTGTTGTATTGGGCCCTTAATTTCTGTCAATTCTGTATTGTTGGGCCCAAGCCTGTTAGGGCGTAGCTTAGCACTATATATAGACGAATATGGCAAACCCTATTTTGTAATTCGTTTTTGCCTATCCATAAATAAACTGCTCCCTCTCTTCCCCGTGGACGTAGCCAATTTATTGGTGACCAAGTAATTGTTTGTCTTATTTTTTTGCGTTTATATTTTCTCGTATATATCTCAAATTCGCACCACAATGGGAATGGATAACTTTCTACATCATCCATTAGCATTCGTTATTTCATCACCTTTATTTCATTCTAATTCCTCCATTACTCTTTGTAACCTATGTACAACAACTCCTATGTAACCTAGGGGAAACTTCTAAGACCATTATCTTCACTATTTACTACTCCATCATCTTCCTTTCATTGCTAGGAAGACTTCTTGTAGTGTACATAGTGGTGGTCTTCATTTGTTGGAAAACACTAAAACACAAAGAAACAAAGAGTGAAAGAGTTAGTCCTAAAGAGGAGTTCTTTATTAGTTGAAGGAGGGTGTTCTTTTGTGTGGAGTTTTGAATCAACTCTTGTCCAGAGTTAGTTGAGTTATAATTTGTAGAAGGTTGTTGCCTATTTGTTTGCCTTAGAGGGAACAAGTCCAAAGAGGACTATGTGGATCGGTGAATGAATGAAAACATTTGCACGTCGCAGTGGCTTGAAACTCTAACTTAAAGACCGACAGACGTGAGAGATATCGCGCATCAGCATGAAGCGATTAATTTCTTCATGTTATTTTAATTGTAAATCTGACAATTTTATTATCTTGTAAGGTTGTTTCACTAACCAATTTTAGGAGATTCAAAGATGACTACAATTGAAACAACTGCCGGATTTCATGACGGGAGATCTTAACAAGCCATTTCGATTCAATGGTAAACATTAAAGAAGATGGAAAGATAAATTACTTTTCTACTTAAGTCTTCTCAATGTTTCTTATGTATTAACTGAGAAGAATCCAAAAATAAAGAAGACATCACCACTATGAATGATGATGAAAACTATTTCTCCATCAAAGAGAAGGAACGTGGAAAAAGTATATGGTGATTCCATAAAATGTCGGTATTATTTCTTAATGTTATCTGTAATTTTAGATTATTATGATTTAGAACGTACTCTAGTTGCAAAGCAAATTTGGAAGTATTGCCAGAGTAAGTATGAACGAAGAGGCTGAGCGAAAAAATATGCAGCTAGTAGATTTGTCGTTTCCAAATGGTGGACAACCAAAATCAGTGGTAGATCAAGCTCAGACTTCATAATGATTGTGGGAGGAGCTTAGATCCAAAGAAGTTAAAATTAGGAGATAACCTATTGTTATGTGGATAGTGGGATAAATTTCCCTGTCTTGGAAGGAATTTCAAAAAATTATGCGCCACAAATAAAAGGAAACCTCTCTCGAACCTGATAATGAAAATACGCATGGAAGAAGAAGAAGAGGACCAAGATGCACTTTTTTTTAACCAAACAGACGAGAAACAACATCAACATCGCAGGTAAATTTAATCACTTACGAATAATGCTACTCCTGAAACTCACAAAATTTTTTCTTTAATGCATAGAAGAACAAATTAAAGAAAAATAATGGTAGAATCTCCGTCCCTACCAATAAAGAAAAATACATAATGAAAATCACCAGCACAAAATCAACAAAGTTCAAGAAAAGGGGACCATGCTTGTTGTGGCAAAAAGAGTGGGCAATTGCTCGATTTGCAGATTGCGGAAGGGAAAAGTGATCACTAACCCTCAGGAAAAGTTACCGAAGAGAACCTTGTGTGGCGGTGATTACAGACAAAAAATGGTCGAGAATGTGATGGATGGGGGCTGATTCTGGGTCGAACCGTCCTGTCTGTTATGACAAGACTATGGTTTTTTTTTAAAAAAATATACTCATTTTGAGGAGCCCAAAAACCCCAAATCATGCTTGGTGATGGCTCACACCTACTCAGTGCTGAAAGGAGAGATGTTGAATTGTTGTTTACTTCGGAAAGATATTACATGAAAGATGACGTTTATATCCTTCTATGAGAAAAATTGAGGTCTAATTTTCTTCTTAATTTAAAGCATGCGTTAAATAGATTATTGATACTGACCACTATGTAATAGTGAAGAAAGGTATTTGGTGAGGAAGGGGTATGATGTGATGGGATGTTTAATGTTGGATGTTGAAAGGAAAAAACTTCTACTTATATTTAATATGTTTTATTCTACTAATTTTGACATGCTCGTACTGTGTAATATAATGATCGTTTTATGTGGGATCATTAGTAGGTTAGGATAAATCAAATGGTTTTTTAAAAAGAATTTGGACAAACTGTGAGGCTTGTAGTAAAACCAAGATCATAAAATGGGCCTCATTTCAAGTTGAAAGGAACAGCTAATTTGTTAGAATAGTTCATACTCATATTTGTGAACTTGGATGGAATTGAACTGTAGGGGTTAATAGATATTTTATCACTGTTAAGTGATGATTTTTCTAGTAACATGATGTTTTACTTGATGAAAAAATAAAAGTTGATGTTTTTGAAAATTTCAAAACTTATCTCAATAAGGTTTTGAAAATCAGTTGGAAGAAAGAAATATAAAACGAAGAGAAGGGATAGAGAAGTGAATATGATCAACTGAGTTAATTCTTTGTTAGATCATGGAAATAATTCATGATGATGAAAACTCACTCCCTCCTTACTCTTCCTTCATCTAATGGAGTAGCAGAAAGGAAAAAATAGAATTTTGGTTGAATTGCCTAATGTCAGCTTATTGAGTCACATGCATCTTTAAATTTTGGGGTGATGTGAAGCTTACCCTTAACTGCTTGGTGAGTGTTGAATAGTGCTGTTGCGCTCATAAAAAGTCTAAATTGATACCTTGGAAATTGTGAAAAGTTACAAGCCAGTTTGGGATTTTAAAGAGTTTGGGTGTATTGTCTAGCATTGTGTGAGCTAATGGATCCCAAGATTACAAGTTGGGAAGAAAGTTTACTAATGTGATTTTCTGGGTATGCTTAAATAGTACAGTATAGCTTTTCTTAATCTGAAGATAATATTGTAAGAGAATCTGTGATGATATTTTTTCTTGAAAATAAATTTCTTTTGTGATACTAAAAATAGTGGGGGTCAAAGGATTGAACAAAATATTTTGTCACTACCTAGTTCGTTAACTTCAACTTTGAAAAATAAAAGAGTTGGTTGATTTGAGTTAAGAAGAAGTAAAAGAGCTAGAATAGAAAAAAAAATTTGGTCCTGCTTTTTATGTGTTTAATGTTGAAACTGACCATCTAACTTTGAAAGAAGCATTTATCTTCACATGATTCTATTTTTTGGAAAGATGGCTGTACAAGATGAAATGAAATCTCTAATTTCAATAAACTTGGAAGTTAGTTGATTTATCACCGGGTTGGTTTAAAACGGTTTTGTTGCAAAGGGGTTCTAAGGAAAAAGTTGAACCGATGCGTTCTATTGATAATACAAGCTAGGCAGTGCAAAAGGGTCTCTTAAACAACTAGAAGACTAGAATTTTTGCATACTTTTTCCCAGGGGGTAACAAGAATACATCCATTAGACTTTTAGTTGCTATGACGCAATTTTGTATTGCAAATTCATCAATGAAGTAAAAACTGCGTGGTAAATGGAAGACCTTAAATGAAGAAATTATATGGACCAACTGGTGTTTGTTTGAAGCCAGGACCAGAAAGCAAGTATGTAAACTTACTAAATTTCCCTATATGGCTTGCAAAGGCACCAAAGCAATGACTGGGGGCATGAAAGTTTGATTTCTGATGATGTGAAAATGGTTTTAAAACAAATGAGTCGTGATAAGTGCATTATATCATATTCTTCCGAAAATAATTCCATGTGATCATTTGCTATATTGGTGATGGATTTGTTGATCTTTTTGGCTCTAACATGAAGGTTATTGATGAAGCTAAAAATGTTCTTAGAAACCAGTGTGATACTGAAAGTATTGGTGAGCAAAACTACAAGAACAAGTGACGGGATTTCCTTGACTAGGCACATTTTGTTGAGAAATTTTGAATTGAAAAAATATAACGTTAATGATTGCAAGCATGTTGACTAATCCTTTGATTCACGTGTTCACTTAATTCCTATTGAAAAGTGAAAATGATTGTTGTAATAAATCAAAAGGATATGCTAGTATAAAGCGAAAGTTTTGAGATATGTGAATGATTTGCACTAGGCCTGATATTGCATATGCAGTAGGAGTACTTGACAGGTTTACAAGAAGCCATGGGTATGTTGTACATGGTCATTCATAACAAGAGTTATGACGATATTTAATTGGAACGAAAAATTGTGGTTTGTTCTATAAAAAAATATCCTATTGTACTTGAAGACTTTCGTGTGATGCAGATTGAACACTTGTCAGGTCTGATCTTGTTCTCCACTGGTTATGTTTTACTTTAGGTTGGTGGTGGTTGCATTTGTTGGAATCAAAAAAGCCAAACATATAATTGCTAACTCTGACTTAGGAGTGAAACTAATTGCATTAGGTTCGGCTCTGGAGGAGCATTGGTTAGAGATTTATTGTTTCAACATTTCTATTTTGAAAACCAAGCCTCCTATTTAATTCATTGTGATCGCACCGCTGCAATTGGTTAGAGTTCAAAATCGATTACAATGGTAAATCAAACCTATAGGAATAAAGCAGTAATGTAAGATTGATATTTGACAAATGGTACCATTAATGTTGATTATGTCAGATCTTGTGCTAATCTTGCAATTCTCTACGAAAGGCTTAACAACGAGAAAAGTTCTGGAGCACATCGCGGGGAGTGGGATTGAAGGGCCTACCAATCATTGAGTCATAGATGAGGAAACCAAACCTCTTGGGGACTAAAGATCCTATAAGAGTTCAAAGGGAAAAACTAATAATATGATGACGTTTTGTGAAAAATGCACTCTTTTCCCCCTCCATATGATTGTGAGGGCATTGTTTCCGGTAGTTTGTGAAGGTTGAGTTGATTTGAAATAAAACTATAAGGAAATATTGTATCCGTATGGGTGGTGAGTGTAATCTTACAGGAGCACTCTGACATGATTTCACCTAGTGTGATGTGTGGAAGTAGGTCGCTTCCGATTGAGAATGAGGCTTTTCTCAAATTGTACTCATGAAACCGGGATAGCACAGACCATAACGTGTTGGCCGGTAAAGCTCATGTCAACACCTTGATGATATGTGTGAGCATAGTGATATTTTAGTCCCTTAAGCAGTCAAGTTCAAAGTCTGAGACCACTACGACTTGGAATAAAAGTTATGTTTCATAAGGGGCGGTTCAATGCCAGAAGAGCACACCTTAATAGCACGTAGTCTTCCTTCAACTGATATACTCTATTATCTTAAATAATTAAAATGAGTAGGGATTTTAGGTTATTAGTATTTTAATATTAATATTTAAATAATAATTGACTTTATTTTGGATGAGTTATAAGACTGACCCATTGGTAGGCATTTGTTTTAACTACCAATTTAATCATGTTAATCATCTTGACGTAGGTAGCCATGTAAGCCAATACGTTTGGCTTTAGTGGTGAATTCATTGTGAGATAAAAACATTCCAATAAAACATTGGACAATGATAACATTATACATCATCCATTAGCATTGGGTTGTCAATCACTTGATTTAATTCTTAATTCTCCATTACTCTTTGTAACCTTTGTAACCTATGTAACTCTGATATAACCTATGAAAATGCTAAGACCATTATCTTTCACTATTTTACTACCTCCATATATTCCTATTATTGCTCGGAAATACTGCTTGTAGTATACATAGTTGGTTGGTCTTCATTTTGCTTTGGAAACAAACAAAACACAAGGAACACAAAGAGTGAAATGAGTTAGTCTAAAGAGAGTTCTTATTAGTTAAAGGGGATGTTCTTTTTTTGGAGCTTTGGACTCAACCTTTCCAGAGTTGTTGAGTTATACTTCGTGAAGGATGCTTGTATCGTGGAGGGGACAAGTCAAAGAGGAAAGAGGATTACTGTGGATCGGTGAAAACATTTGCTTGCCAGTGGGCTTGAATCTCTTAAAGAGAGCGAGATATCGCGCTCTCAGCCATAAAGAGATTTAATTTCTTCATTTTATTTTCAATTGTAATCTTACAAATTTATTATCTTGTAAGTTTTTTCACTAACACAATATCTAGATCAAGATTGTCTTGACTTACAGTTATGTTTATACAGTTCAAAATTTGAGTAGTCAGATAAACGCATAGGGGATATATTTTTAGTTGAAGGTCTGGGTTGTTGGCTTTAATTTGTTTTTTTCAAAAAATGTAAGTTCATTCTGTAGAGATGACTTTGATCACAGGAATTTCTAATTAAATACTAGTGGAGACTAAAATGCAATTTAATATTTAGCATCAGCCATGGATGTAATCAGATACTAACTACTACATAAGTAATTAAATCAAATCATTACCAATATTCAAGGAGACAAATTTTTCAATAATAGAATAATTTAATATTAGTCCTGAATATATACTTTATAGTTGATGCTTATATATTGAAGCAATAGCCTTTTTACAAGTATAAATAACCATCGTTACTTGTACAATTCAACCATCATCTTCAGAATTATAAACTCCTTTATTTTCTCATTAATTTGTACTTATCGACATGGCTTTGAAAAATCAGGCCTCAATTACCCTTTTCTTATCACTCAATCTCCTATTATTTGCTCTTGTAACTGCAACAGATAATTGTGGCACTTGTGGAAATGGTGGTGGTGGTGGGGGAGGACAAGCGAAGTGTCCGAAGGATGCTTTGAAACTTGGGGTATGTGCTAATGTACTTAATTTGGTGAATGTAATTGTCGGGTCTCCTCCAACTTTGCCATGTTGCAGTTTGATCCAGGGACTGACGGACCTAGAGGCCGCGGTTTGCTTGTGCACAGCCATAAGAGCAAATGTGCTGGGAATTAATTTGAACATACCACTCTCTCTAAGCCTTGTACTCAACAACTGTGGAAGGAATCCTCCTACCGGCTTCACTTGTTGAGCAGTATCGCGATCTGATTGATATCGAATTGCTGATGTTGTTAGTGAGTGAGATCATAAATGTTTGCCAATGGCGCGGGTTTTATTAATTAAGTTTCCTTTGTGTTTGTGGAATTTTGGACATCGTTCTCTCGTTCAGTTCAGAATAAGTGAGCTTTGCATATATATAAATGCATCTTCATCACTTCACTTTACATAGTCCTGTTATGCTTTTGGACGTGTTTCCTTTACAAATGTTTCAATTCAATGAATCGAATGTTTTTTTATTCCTTTTACCGTAAATAGAAATTTATTAGTAGAGTTGAAGAAAAGTTATTATCCTTCTGTTAACAATTTGGACATCACATTTTTCATTTTTCGATATTCGCCAAATTAATTCCCTTTCCCCTAAGCAGAAATTGATAATTACAATCAACCCTTATCTTGTTTGAAAATTGTATTACTCATATAAGTAAGATAGGGGTAATGTATAAGTACCCTTCTAATTTATGAGCGAATTCAGTGATCACCAGTTGAATTAAGAATGTGTCGTTACGAATTTGATCATAATTTAAGGTATATTTATGCATTATGTTGTGAACCGAGTTGGATATGCAAGGTCCTATGGACAAGAATTGGAGACTAATTTAGTTGGATTATCGGGCTGAGTAAAATGTTGGAGTGTTTTATTTGAAATCCCTGCCCAATTAGCATTTGGTTAAAAAGGCAAATAAGTTGGAAAGAAGAGTTTGTGCATATTGAAGAAAAATGTTTGAAAAACTCTCATCTTTTAGAATCTAAGCTTCTCATCTCAATTCTTATTTGTATCTCAGTTACTTATTCTTTCAATATTTTCATTGTAATTTAGTTGTTTGAGTATTACAATTATGATTCTAAATTGTAATCACATTTCAATTCTCTTATCCGTGGTTCACACCCAACCAAAAAAGGTGGATCACTGGACCCTTCACGGGCCATGGACCACCCCACGAGCCGTGGATCACCCCACGAGCCGTGGAAAGGCTCGTGTAAGCCATGCAGTAGAACCTTCCTAGCTCAGGCATCAAACCACGGATCCCTCCACGGTCGTGATCTTGATGACGGGCCGTGGGAGGGCCCGTGGACCTGAGCCACCAGAGCCCAACCCAAATGAAGAATCACGACGACCTTCACGGTTTGTGGTCCTTCAAACGGCCGTGATAAGGCCCGTGGTCGACCTCCCTCCCTAAAACTAGTAGCCACTGCCAGCAGACCACGACCCAAACAACAGTCTGTGGTCCTAGTGATTGTTAGTCAATGACGTCGTTGTCGGCCCCGATAGATTTTTAGTTAAGGGTTGTTTGGTCTTTTCCCTAGATTACATCGTTTAACCCCTAACTACGTAATTTTAATCAGTTTAAGCATAGTTAATTAATCATATCCTTCCCTAATCGATTTTCTCCAAAATCAATCGATACTTAGAACAAAAGAGACGACCAAACCCTTCAAGAATGCAACGAGTTTTCTTTAGTTTCACCCCTGAAATTGAAAGATTTCTTCATTAAATTCGTCAAAATGTATGCTAGATTTCACTAGCGGGTTCCTTTCATCCACTAGGTCCTTAGAATTCAATAGATTCTTGATTCTCTATCTCTTGTTAGACTTAGGGTTTCTAGAACTTTAGATAATTATTGTAATATAGCTGTTACACTGTTCTTAATCAGATGATCATATTTTGTAGTGTTGTTGCTTAGTTCCTTGCATGAAACTAACCCTAGTTGTGTGGATTCATTTAGTTCATGAATTGTACTAGCTATGTTAGATAAACAGATATATATGCCTCATATTTCAAATGTTTCATTATCAGTACTTAAATGTATCATTCCCAGTTAGCATGTCAGAATATTAAGTTATCCATATATGCATCAGTGATGTTGTATTGTACATATTTTCAATTGGGAGTAGTTTTATTATCGAATTGGACTATGGTTCTGTTACTTTCATAGTTCTAGAACTATGTGCCTCGTAGGTTTGTAAGTCCCATCTTTGGACATCATGTTTAGTTATCATGATAGGCATACCTTTATACCCTTTGAAAGATATATTGGGTCCTCTAGATAGGGCGTATACGTTGAACTCCATATTTAACTCACGTGGCTTTATGTCAGTTATTAGCAGCTCCCAAAGTCAGACTTTAATGCATTTTACAAGGTCTTTAGTTTTTACTTTGATATTCAGTCAGCATGTCATATTAAGGGTTCACTACTTGGTCATTACATTCAGTTAAACTTTTCATTATATTTCAGTATTTACGTTCATATCCAGTCATTTGCGCTTTGTTCAGTTTATATGTTTGTTCAACTTTTATCTATATCCTCCATGCTCAACACATTCCAAGTATTGATGCGATCTACACTACATCCTTTTATGATGTAGGTTCAGGTATTCAGCATCCAACCAACATTAACAGTGGTGAGACCTCATACTTCGAGGACAATAGATATATTTTTTATTTCAGTCTTTCATTTCAATTTTCAGTTTTGCTAGGTTAGCTGTGGGCATGTCCCAGTAACTCTGGTCTCTAGACATAGTATTAGATTAAACTACAGATGGAGTTTGATCTTTCAGTTGTTATTGAACTGTCAATATATCTTATATATTCAGATCAGTTTTTGGGTATTCCTACTTTAAGATATTATTGTTTTAAGCTTCCGCATAGTATCTTTTATTCAATTATTGTTAGTATGTTTATGATCATTTGACAGATCAGAGTTAGCTTTGGTTCACTCGTGATCCTATGTCCCGTGGCTACATCAAGGGGGGTAGCATCGGAGCATGACATATTTTGTTATTGTTGACATTGTTCTACTTGAACCTAGATGAGAAGGTTCTCATTAAGGGCGGGAGTATTGTTGTGAACGAGTTGGGTATGTAAAAGCCTATGGACTAGAATTGGCGGTGAATAATTTAGTTGAGATTATTGGGCCGAATAAAGCGTTGGAGTATTTTATTTGGGATCCCAGCCCAATTAACATTTGATTTAAAGGGTAAATGAGTTGGAAAGAAGGGTTTATGCTATTGAAGAAAAATGTTTGTTCCTCTCTTCTTCTTCTAGAATCTAAGTTTCTCATCTCATCAATTCTTATCTCTATCTTAGTTACTTATTATTTCAATATTTCCATTTTAGTTTAGTTGTTTGAGTATTATAATTATGACACTAAAGTTGTAATCACATTCCAATTCTCTTATTAATATAGTGAGAAATTTGGATTTGTTACACATTATCATTTAGATATCATTTAGCTTGTTAAAAAAAAAGAACATAAATATTAGTTTAATAATTTTAGGTACCAAGAAAAAGGAATGTATTTATTAACTAATATAACCAGTAAATAAAAACAAGAGTGAGTGTAAATCTATGAAGGCAAATTTAAACAATTGTAGCCTTTTCTCGTTATCATCATCAAAGGTGATGAAAGCTTGAAGCATTTAAGTGATTATTTTCTCTTTCTCCTTTTTCTTTTGTTCCTTTCATTTCCTATAAAATTAAACATGAAACATTAAAGCTAAAACACTATGCAGTTTCATTTTAATTTTTTTGAGCCATTTATTAATTATTAATATTATATTGTTTGATTTACAAAATTATAATGCACCCATTAGTCAAGTTAAAATTTTACCTATGCGATTGTTCATTCTTCAACATCTTTCATGAAACTTCTAGTTCAATCACTGACCTTGTCTGGCACCTTTCTAGAACTTTTTTTGACAGCAGTTTATGTTATCCACTTATCAACCACGAACTTTCTTGATTTTACTTAGAATTTGAAATGAGGCAAATTTGGTTGTATTGTAAAGATGACTCAAATTCCTTTAATTTGATCGGTCATGGATCACCTAATTTATTATGTGCTTATAGATATGATTATTTGAAGTTGACCCAGGTAGAATCTTACGTCAAAACTTAATCAGTAAATAAGCTTTCAACTGAATTTTGTGCCAGGAGATTCTTTAGTAACTCAATGATATCAAAAACTATTTCACATAAAGAAATTGACTTAGATCGAAGACGATTTTAAGAATTCATCAGTACGACATTCCGCAATGAAGAAGAATGGTTCGGATCTTTAACTCAAATTTTTTTGAAGTGTTACATGCAGATTCTATTGAAATCAAGAAAGTTCGTGCGAAGTAATCTATGAAAGATATGGTATTAGAGATCGAATTGGTTAAGAGAGGTGGGTTAAGACAATTTCATCAACAACACTAGAGTCTATAAAGTTTGGAATAACATAACAAATAAATTTTGTCGCTCAAAACAATACAAGTATGCGAGTTGGAATGCTAATAAAACTTAAGCTTGTAAAACAGTGTAAACACTTAGTTCGCTAAAGAAATGCAATAACAAGATCAACTAAGGGAGGAGCAGTAGAAAGAGACGCATCGCAGGGAGAGCAAAGAGACGAAGCGACGCCCCCAACGCACACGTCCATCATCTCCCTGCGCCATCACCATTCTTTTACCCTATATTCTCTTACTACTATACTCCACCCCCTCACCTTCACCTCAACCCCTCTAATCAACAAGCACCACTATGATGCTAAGTGGTGAAGGATACAAGTTCTTGCCCCACACTGCAAGAAACTGTTCCTATACTTTGTCGTCCGCATTAGCAAGTCTTTAATATTTATGGATTCCCACTAGGCTTAACTACCTAATCATCTAAAAGTATGACCGTAATATAATGAGGAGACATGGTTTTATGGAGGCTTGAGTTAATAACACTCTCATCCCACATCGGTGCTCAAACTACTCCCAAAATGTATTTAACTAATGCCTTTTTTAAAACAACTTCATTTGTTTGGGTTGAGATAATTGACTAAACAATTAAGCTTTAAAAAACTAACTTGTAATCAATGTTCCCTTTTCTGGTTCAAAATTTCTTTTGGAAAATCTTAGTCCCTCTAACTTAAATGTGAAAACATTTATTAAACTTAAGGGAATATTAGTCCCCTTATAAAGTTTGAACCAAATGTGAGCTAAAACTCTTTACTCTTTGCTTACTTGAAACTGAGTCTTAATCAATCGTAGGAATACTTAGGGTTTGTTTTTCCCCTTATATTTCTTTGAACGGAAAGGAAATATTTCAACTGGATTACTCTTTTACTTGTAACTTGAACGTGATTCTTTAAAAACAAGTTAAAAACGTTTAATAAAGACTCTTGAAAACCTTAAGAACTTTGTTTTGGACTAACTTCTTAACTTTCTTTACTTTGATCTTAGCTTTTCTTAAATTGTATTATGGATTCAAGATTATGATTTGTGTTCTTTGATGATTTCTAGGTATTTAGAAATCATTTGAAGTAATTAGAATCATTGGAAGGTGTTAATAGACCTTAGAAGGACTAAACAAAGGCTAAACTACGAAAACTGGGCGAAAAATGCCAATACAAAAATTGGGCGAAAAATGCCAATACAGGTGCGCCACGCTAGACCATTTGGTCTAGGCCTCATCCTGGCGCACTGCAGGTGCGCTGCCCCATGCTCCTTGGTGCAGATAGGGGGCGCCGCGCCTGGTGCTGCCCATGGCTGAGGAACTTCTCTTATTTGTTTTTTAAACGCTAAACCCCATAAACATACATAGTTCTTTTCCCAAACCCTTAGGATCTTCAATACTTTCGATACTCAATAGATCTAACTTGAAAAAAATTCACAAATTACTAATCAACATCAATGTGAATTCAAACAACTCAACCAATAGGGATTCGACAAGATTAATAAAAAATTCACTTCTTAATCATGTAAACAATTCTAAAAAAAATAAAATGGGGTGTGTGGATAAATTAACCCAACACTAAAGATATCACATACCTTGATAGGGATCACCCCCGACGAATTTCACTCGAAATTTCTTTGTGTTTTTGGTGAATCCTTGATCTTTCTCACTTTTCTTCATTCTTTTGTCTTTTCTTCAAGCCCTAAGCGTAAAGTTAAACTTTCTTGCCCTTCTTTAAATAGGGATTGGAACCCCAAATAAATCCCTAAAACGAAATAGGAAATAAATGAGTGAAAAGACTAGTTTGCCCTTCCTTAAATAGGGATTGGGACCTTGCCCAATCTAACAACCCAACTTTCGATAGGCATATCTCCCTCATACGATATCTAAAATGTGCAAACTTGGCAGCGCTGGAAATATCTCTCCAAGGGCTTTCCATCCATAACAAGAACTACCCCTAACTCATCCTGAATTAGAAGTTATGTCCGTTTGAAAATGACCAAAACTCATTTTCTTAACTTAGGAAATTTTCCAAAATTTTACCATTCTTTCCAAAAGTGATTATTTTAGTTTCTTACCTTATTCTTAGATATTTTGGGTTACGAGATGTTACAAATATAACACAGACGAGTATGCCAAAAATTGACATAAGAAAACATATAAGCAGAAGTAGAATCTTTATTCATTTCAACATTAAGTTTAAGCAATTCCCAACATGCATGAAATAAGTTTGTGTCATGGCCTTATTACATTTTCTTTCGGATTGCTTGACATGATTTCTTTTTTTACATTGTTTGGTCCCTCAGCATGGTCTTCCCTTTGCGTTGCACTATATTGTTTATCCTACTTCCTTTATTCTTATAATTACAATTCTCGATTTTTACCCTCCCTTGGGAGCTCCCACCTTTTTTGCTTCCTTGGTGACTCGAACTCGCAACCTTCGGGTTGGAAATGAAGGGTGCTTACCATACGAACAACTCCCTCAAATGGCCATTCATTACCATTGTGTCAAAGGTGTAGCTTTTTAGAAAAAGAAAAGAAAAAAAAGCTTATTCATGTTTAATTTATATGAATATCATGTATTAGCTTTATCTCACTTAGATAATTATCTTCTCTACAATGGAGAGCAACACAAATGTAGGATTTTTCCATGGTCCATTGGATATAAACCTAAGGAGGAAATGATATTAATTGTGGTTTGGATTTCTTTATAGTCAAACTTATCTCATATTTGTTTGTGAAGAAGTCTCTATTATCTATAGCATCAACAGTGGACAATATCTATAGAGACAAGTGTTGGGTTTTGCAAGTGTGAATGGAAAAGAAAGAGAGAAGAATATCAAAAGTGACAGGGAACTACTTCGGAGAAAAAAATGAAAAGCATTTGTAAAGTGCAATATGAAAAGTAATTTCTTTGGATGTGGATTTGTGATTTGGCAAAATGAGTGTGATTGATAAATTTTGACAAAATTTATTTAATTAATTTTGTTAAATCAATAAATCCTGTAATATTATCTCGTATAAATGGCGTGAGTAACGGGTAACATTCCGAAACACGTACTTTTACGAAAAGTCGTTACTTTCAAAAAAAAGTAGTTATTTTCTTAACCAAAACAATTTTTCGAAAGGTGTTATTTTTTCCAAAAGAAACAAACTTTCTGGATAAAATGGGTCTGAACAATGATTTCACTGAACAGACATGTTCCTTGCTGGAAAATGGCTATAAAAGGAAGTCATTTTTTGATTTTTCAAACACTTGAAAATTTTTCTTTCTCTGCATTTATTTTTCTCTCAAAATAAAATCAAAGCAATGTCGAGTCCGATGAGTCGTGTGGACTTGTTGCTGTTCTTTCAGTTCGTTGAAAGTTAAAGAAGGTGAGGTACCGATATTTCTTTAACGGGTTTAAGCCCTTTTATCTTGGAAAAATTAATCCATACTTTGGGTATACAGTGAGGGGATTAAAATTTCGTAAGGACACACAGTGTTCTGTGAGAATCGGATTAAATTCTTGTATTTAAATTTTTTCTGAATTCATCTTGTGTTTTCTGTTTCTGTTCAGTAAATTTATAAAATACAGTTATTGTTTTTAAGAATAACAATCTTAAGCAATTTCAAAAGTTTCTGTATTTGAGAGGTTTCTGGAGATTAAAAAAACCTTTATGGTTTCTACTCTGCTTGAATTTTTAAAATTCTGATAACGATTTTTGATTAAAAAAGAACAATAAAAACCTTATCGTTACATCAGAAAAGTTTGGGTAAAGATTTGTTCTTTAATGTTAGTATTTAAATACTTAATTTATCTGCATTAGTGTGACAGAAAAAAAAAAATTACTTCACGTCAAAACAAATGCTGGAACAGTAAGTGCTGCAACACAACGGTTTTTGCACATCAAATCTTCAAATGATGCAGTAGCACCGCTGAGAAACCTGCAAAGTTTTCTGGAGTCGACTTAAGAGATGGCCAGCAAAAGATGTTCTTTTCTCACTACGTTGAGTCGATGGTTCATCAATGAGAATGTTCACTGTTATGTCGAAGATGAAAACTATGGCGATATGAACGATTCTTGGTAACAGAAAGCATGGAACACTCAGATTTTTTGTGTAAAAATTATATTTTGAGTGGTGCTGAGTGGTCTGTAAGATGATTGACATGTATTATAGCAACTGCCAAAACCTCAAAAGAACTCTGGGATGCTTTCGAAAAAGAAGTACAAAACAGAAGATTGCCCGGAATGAAGAAAAGAAACTTATTGTGGAAAAAAATTTCTGGACTATAAGATGATTATGACAGTGAAACTGTCGTCACCCCAAGTTCAAGAATGTGCAGGTATAATCAATGATCTCCTGCTTGGAAGGATTGATTGTGAATGATTGCTTCAAGTGGCTGCAATTATTGAAAAGTTACCTCATTTGTTGCGAAGGACTGTAAAAACTACTTGAACACAAAGCAAGGAGATGACTCTGTGGAATCTCATAGTAAGGTTGAGAATCGCGAAGAGGATTGAGTAAGCTGCAGAAAAGAGGTCACGTGGTAATTCAGCAATTATCTGGGAGAAAATGTTTGTTGAAGGAAGAATTCCAAAAAAATTAAAGGAAAGAAAGGAAAAGAAAAAGAAAAGAAAAGATCTGGTCCAAAAAGCAATCCTCATAAGAAGAAATTCAATGGAAAACTGCTTTAACTGTGGTAACACATGATCATAGGGCTTAATGAAGTCAGGGGTCCTAGAAGGACAAGAAGAAATAAAGATCAAGCAAAGTGCTGAATCCAAAGGAGAAATGGATGATCTATGGCAATGCTTTCAGAATGTAACTTGGTGGAAATCCAGAGAAGGTGGTGGTAGATTTTTGGTGCCTCATGCCATGTTGTGCCAACAAGAATTATTTCATCATAACTACCAGCACTTACAGATGAAAAATTATTTATGGCAAAACTCCGCTGTGGCCAAAGTGGCAAGAACTGGAAAAAGCCATTAAAAGATGACATCAGGCAAGGTGGTGACTTTGATAGGGTCTCATTATGTTCCAGATTGAGAAAAGAATTAGTTTCAATTCCAGTGCGACCATGAATGGATTTAAATGTGTATAGTTTCTGATAAATTAGTAGTAAGAAAAAATGATATGTATGTAGAAAGGATACTTTAGTGATGGCTTTTCAAACTCAATGTAAGTGCAGTTGAATCATGAATAAAGATTTGCTTCTTCTTACTGCTTGAGTCTAAATGTTATGGCCTGAACGTTTGGGACAAATTAATAACCAAACCTGGCGAAAACTTGATTAACTTAAATATTTACCAAAATTTGAGTGCAAATAAATCAAAATGTCAATTGGGTTGATATAAGTATGCGAAGGCATTCTTATATAACATCTGTTGAAAGGAATTCAATCATTTAGAATTGATTCACATGATTATTTGGACATGAAGCAACAACATCGGTGGTGGAAAAAGTATTTAGAAATTTTAATTGACGATGCAATAGATATTGTTATGCTATGCTAAATAGTAGGATTGAAGCAATAGATGCATTTAGGAAATTAAAAGTGAAGTTGAAAATAAGTTTCGATAAAAGATCAAAATGATAAGAAGTGATAGCGGTGGAGAATATGAATTCATTTGCAAGAAATATGTTTAGAAAATGGAAATAATCCATTCCAAACTACTGCTCCCTACACTTCTCAGTCTAATGGATTGACAGAAAGAAAAAAATCGAACTTTAAAAGAAATGATGAATACATTTACTTAAAGTTCAGGTTTGCCACAGGACTTGTGGGGGGAGGAAAACTATCCTTACAGCAAATCAGATACTTAACAGAGTGCCTCACTAAAGACAAATGTAATTCCAATGAGACGTGAAAGTAGAAAATCCAAATTTGAAATATTTCAAAGTGT
The DNA here is from genome assembly GCA_027704765.1 of Solanum habrochaites. Lineage (NCBI taxonomy): Eukaryota > Viridiplantae > Streptophyta > Magnoliopsida > Solanales > Solanaceae > Solanum > Solanum habrochaites. The sequence continues at coordinate 52,367,030 of JAKWJA010002491.1, read as the reverse complement.
GGGGGGTCGGTGGTTGTCTAGCCAAAGTCCAAGTCCCTATACCTATTAGAGGGTAAAAATAGGGACTTAATGACTGTGGATTGTGTATTCATGGGATAGGCCACAAAGTAGGGAATGTCGATTTTTGAGTTCATAAGTGCCGAACATCCGATTTCATGATAATACGGCAATTGGAATCAGATTTAGTGCTGAATTTTTTGAACATATTCTATCCGTATTAAAACTAGGACTTGAGTCATCTAGTGGGAGCTCTAAACAACCCAGATAAGACCCAAAAGAGAATGAACAAAAATAAAGAAAGTCCAAGACGCAGGTAAACGTCAAAAGACATCTACTTCATTTGGATCAGATTTTGTAACATTCTTCTTGAAAATGAGCCCAAACATTCAAGTAAGCACTGTTTCTAGCGAACCAACTCTTGGAAGGAGGCTTGGAAGGCTTGTTAAGAGTGAAATTGAATCCAAGCTTAAGCAATCTACTTGGGGGTTGGTTGTGTCCTCCAGGGAACAACCCCTTGGGGTCAAAATTGGATCTTTAAAAGGAACATGAAAGACGAGGGAACTATTGACAAATATTTAAAGCAAGACTTGTTGTCAAAGATTTAGACAAAAAAGAAGGTCTGATTATTTGACAAATACTCGCAGTGACTAGGATTACATCAATTCGGATGTTAATTGCACTAAGTGCAGTTACGGTCTTGAAATTCATCAATGGATGTGAAAACGCCTTCTAAATGGAGAGCTTGAAGAGGAAGGAAATTTAAAAAACCCCCATAGAACAACATGAGGGTTGTGTAGTTCCTGGTAAAGAAAAGAAAGGGTTTGCAAAAATATTAAGTCAACTTATGGTCTAAAACAAGGCATCAACACAATGCATGCAAAGTTTGATCAAACCATGTTGTCAAATGCGATTTAAGATCATGAAGGTGAAATGCTGTTTAATTAAAGATACTCCAAATAGGGAAGTATTTTATGCTATGTAGGATGATATGTATAATGGAGCAAAGACATTGATAACATAAACGCTACAAGCGTTTCTATGCTTGCTAGTAAAGTTTGATATGAAAGATTAGGAGGTGATGATGTGATATTAGGAATTAAAAAATTCTTTAAAACTGCTAACGGTCTAGCATGTCTCAAAACTGCATTATATTCCAAGATAATTGCAAAATTAACAATTTTTTGAATTTTAAAAAGGGCAAAGACTCCAATGATGTAAATCTTAATCTTGAAGACGAATAAAGGTGAAAGTCAGTTCAATTGGACTATTGCAAGCGTGATGGGAAGCTAGTATGTCATGAATTGTACACGACCCGACTAGCTGCGAATCAGTAAAAAATGGTCGATACACAATAATGCCTAATTCATAATCATTGGCTGGCAATGAAGAGAGTTTTGGGATACTTAGCTGACACTCAAAACTATGCTTTTACATACAACAAGATATCCAGCTGTTTTGAGTAAGGATATAGTGATTTGCAAAATTGGGATACTGGGTCAACTGAAACAAAAATCCAACAAATGGATATGTTTTTACTATTGGTGGAGGAGCAAACTTGGAAATCATCCAAACAAAACATGTATAGATCGCCTACAATGGGAGTCTGAATTCATTGCTTTAGGACAAGGCAGGTTGAAGAAGCGAATTGGCTCCGGAATTTCTTAGAAGCATTCCATTTTGGACCCAAAGCCATTGGCCCCTATATGACATTGTGATAGTCAGATGCAATAGGAAGGGCTGGAGATATGTATAACGACACAGTTTGTCACATTTACGACGAAGAAATAAACTCTGTGAGACAAACTACTCTCTAGTGGACATATCACAATTGACTTGTGAGTCAAAGGATAATGTGTCGGATCCACTTACAAAAGCCTAAATAGAGAGGAGTTGAGAAATCATCGACGGGGAATAGACTATGGCGGCGAACAAGTCATCGTGGCGGTAACCTCTACCTAGAAGACTGGAGATCCAAAGATCTCGGTTTAGGAGATAAAACAAAGTCATTGATACGGTTCAACATGGTGTCAAAGAAAAAAAATATTAATATGGTCCCATTCTATGGATGAGACATGTTTAGTAAAAGGGATTACAAAACATAAGGACTTTTAATGATTCTAGGTTTGCTACAGGGAAACAAATGGGGATCTGTGGGACTAACACATTTTAGAAATCACCTCTGTAAGTGTGAATTTGACTGAAGTGTAAGCTAGAGTTCAAGGAGAATACGGTGTCAGGCCAAGTTCTTTAAGCACTTACTATCCAAGATGTGTTCATGGCTTGAAACGAAACAACAACAAAACAATGAAACTAAGAACAGTCAGGCGTGATTGATGTGACATATATTGTATAGGTTACCTCAAAGCTCGACGGTTTCAAAGATATCAAATCTACCGATTGACGATTATATCCAATATATGTTCACTACGGAAAGTTTAATTAAGGGAAACCTACTTATCCAGCTGCGATCACCTTTACTACACGAAACACAAACCACCAATTTTTTCACACATTGCAGTATGTTTTAGACAACAATAACCTTCCCCATTCATGTGGGGGATTGTTATTGGGGGATGTTGGGTTTTAGCAAGTGTAAAGGAAAAGAAAAGAGAGAATATCAAAAATGAGGGAACTACTTAGGAGAAACAGAAAAAATGAAAAGTCATTTGCAAAGTGCAAATATGAAAAGTCATTTCTTGGATTGGATTGGATTTGGCAAATTGATGGTGATTGATTAAGTTGTTTGGACAAAATTTAGTTATAATCAATTTTTGTTAAATCAAATCATAATCGTTAATATTACTCTTATAAATTTGCGGGTAACTCGGGTAACATTCCGAAAAAAGTCGTTACTTTCCGAAAAGTAGTTACTTTCCAACAGTAGTTATTTTACTAACAGAAATAATTTTTCGAAAAGTTGTTATTTTTTCCAAAAGACACAACTTTCTGGATAAAAGGGGTCTGAACAGATTCACTGAACAGACAGGTTCCTTTGCTGAAAATGGCTATAAAAGGAAAGTCATTTTTTGATTTTTTCAAAAACTGAAAATGTTTCTTTCTCTGCTTTATTTTTCTCTCAAAAAAATCAAAGTTGCTCGATCGGACTGAGTCGTGTGACTTGTTCTGTTCTTCAGCGTTAGTTGAAGTTAAATAAGTTGAAGGTACCGCTATTTCTTTAAAGGTTTAATACGGTTTTATCTTGGGAGAAATTAATCCATAACCTTGGGTACAGTGAGGGGATTAAATTTCTAAGGGAACAATAGATAGTTTCTGTGGACGCGGATAATTCTTGTTATTTTAAATTTTTTTCTATCTTGTGGTTCTGTTTCTGTTCATTAACTTTATAAATACAAGTTATTGTAAGAATAACAAAAGTTACTCAAATCAAGTCAAGACCTAACACATCTAGGGTCAAGGTTATACTTGATCTAATGGAAAAGCTCCCAAGTCGTATAGGTTGCAGTTTGTGAATAAAAAATCTAGTAAGTTGTCCAAAGTTTTTTAAGAAATTGTATATGATAATCTACCTTTGAATTGCAATTATTGTAAGCACCAAGGTCATGATGAAGATAGTTGTGGTTTGATTTAAAAAATAATCAAAATAACAAAAAATTAATGATAACGTTGAAGGTGTTTTAAAAGGTACTACCGATAGTGAAAAGTATCAAGGCGATGCAAGAGAGATATTAAATGAAAAAAGAAAGACTCTAGATGTCGATTATAGTAAAGCAACTTCTTTAGATCGACAATTGGTTACTTCCACTTTCAAGAAAAATCGTGTAGACTCAATGGATATTGATACAAGTAATATTGATGTTCAAACAACTACCGAAAACAAAGGTGATTGTAATAACCAACATGCTGCTATTAATGAGATGCAATCAAAAGAAGTTGGGCTGAATTTGATGACTAATGCAACTAAAAATGCAGGGGGAACACCAAGATTTGGGATTGATGCGCCGCGAGTTGATTCAGGAAAAAAATTGATGGATTCAAGACAAAAATAATGGATACATCTGATGTTAAAGATGCTAAAAATTCTGGGTAGCATGTTTTGCAAGTGGAAAACAAGAATCCAACCAAAAACTGCACACTGGTTGCACATAAAAATTCAACCAATAGTTGAAGCATTTCCTTACTAGTCAAAATAATTTTCCATGTAGTGAAAAAAATCCAACTAGAAATTTTCATGCCAGTGAGAATAGTCAAGATATTGATAATGCCTCAAGAGATCTATTATGTTCGAATAACTTTGATGCTTTATTGAAGACTATTGGAAGCAAATAAGGTTAACATGGAATGACCATGATCTGATCCAAGAAAAATAAGTCTCACCACATGCTTTAAATAGAAAATTAAGTCCAGAAGTTCCAGTATTTGTGCTTTAATGTGTGATTGCAAGGAAGAATGAGTCAAATGCTTTAGTGTCAAATACAATTGTTGGATATGTTTGAAGAAGAAGACAAAAGAAAAATACTTCAAGTTACTTTTGATAGGTATTCAATGTTTTTTAGTTCATGCTTTTGTAATAGAAAATTTAAGACTGGTAACTCAACTTTCTTCTCGATTGACATACTTTTACATTATTTAAGCATTCTCATTATAATATCATCATGGAGTGTATTACAAACTTTGTGATGATCTAAAAAAATTTAGTTCTCTCTAACTCTTATTTTCTTTGTTAGATCAAGAAATATTTTGATAATTGATAAATAGAGGAATATAAGAAAGGAACCATTCCATTAAAATATTCCTTCCAGACGAATCCGACTTGGATGAGGAGAATGCCAACCACACGAATTGGAAGTTAATAAGCAATTGAACAATTGCTTTTTCGACAAGCAACCAGTGCAACAATTTCCTTTTTATAAATGAGTCCTACAAGGAAAAAGGAGTGCATATTAAGTCAAAGTGTAAACATAGATATAAATTCTAAGAGAAGTAGGAAGCAAGGTCATAAATAAAATAAGAGGCGTAAATAAAGAGTCCAGGAAGGAAACAAATCAAAGTGAAGTCAAGAAGAAAATTGAAGACAAGTTTGAGTTGAACTACGAGTTCCAAACGAAGTAGGAATCCTATACGTGAGCTTCTAAGTTTCAAGAGAAAAAGGAAGTAGAGCACAAGTAGGATTTCTAGTTGAAATAGATTTTGGATTCAAGTCCAAATCTATAAATAAGACGATAGTTTCGCTGGAGAATATTGCGCACTTACATAGAGAGAAGATCAAAGCACGATTAAGAGTTTAAGAGAGTTTTGAGATTTACTTGGGGAGTCTTGCGGTTTGTGATAAAAAAATTTGTAAAATTGTATTTAAGAGTTTTGATTACAATCAAGTGCGTGTATGTAGGATTAGTCTAACAAGTTTGAAAAACTTGACGGATGATAGAAGACTTAAACTTGGGGTTTTTTGTCTTGGGTTGCTAAGAATTAGAGTTTATAATTTCTTACCTTAGGAATTAAAGTTTATAATTCTTTAGATTACCTAGGTGTGTAATATTTTTGTTGTTTGGAGTTGAGATAAATAATATAAAGTTGTGAACTAATTATTATTTTACGAAATTATTTATTAGAATTCACAACTTGTAAAGAAAAAGCAGTTAGTACGTGTTCCTTTACAAAATAAAGGGGATCATAATTCTAGCAATTGGTATCAGAGCAGGTTACCTTTGTAGAGTGTAATATCTCAAGATAAGATCATTGTGAATTTTGCACCTTCTTGGACACGGTGAATGTCAACACATCAACAAACCACCACTATTCAATGGACATTACTACGCATGGTGGAAGAGAAATGGAGGATTTTCTACAAGCCCAAGACTATGAATTATAGATGAGACTTACTGATGGTCCTGCCATTCTTATGATTAAGGATAATGATGGGAAAGTCATTCCAAAGCCCAAGTCACAATATGGAGAAGCTAATTATTGAATGTTCACAAAGAATGATAAAGCTAAGTACATCCTTGTATGTGGACTTGGAACAGACAAGTTTAATCGTATCTCTGGTTATACTATAGCAAAACAAATTTCGGACACATTATTCAATATACATAAAGCAACTCTGCAAGTAAGAAAATTTAGAATTGCTAGATTATAAACTGAATATGAATCATTTGAGATGGAGAGTGGTTAATCACTTCAAGATATGATTACTAGATTTACTACTATTGTGAATGAACTGAGGAACTTGTTGATAAGGTACTGAGGATTCTACCTAAGTCATAGGAGATCAAGATTGTTGCAATTAGAGAATCAAATGATTTGACAACCATGAAATTGGATGAACTTGAAGGAAATCTAAACATTTACGAGATGAATGTTGATAACACAAAAATGAGTAAAATAAGTAAAGATGTGATTTTTTCGTTCAAGGAAACTGAGAGTGATGAATCTAATTTGGATGATGACGCATAATCATGATAAAAAAAAAGCCTCAGAAAAGTTTCTCAAAGAAGGTGGAAACTATGAAAAAAAATTATCCACGAGCAAAGAAAAAAAGAATCTGACATTTCTATGTATGCTGCTTGGGGAACATGTTCAGACAACTCAATTGAAGATGATACAGAAGATGTTTCTTTGATGGCCATGGAGGACTCTAAAGCAGAATTTGAATCAGACATTGAGAAAAGGGATGTAAATCTTCTTTACCTTAAAAATAAACTACAATGTTTTTCAAAGAAAAAATTATCTTCCCTTGTTCTAACTCTCATGGATAATTTTCAAGAATTGAATGAAAATAGAGATCAATTATTTACTTCCTTGATCAATTTAAAATTTGAATATATTGATCTTGAAAAAATTAATTTTGATTTCTAGAAAGAAAGTCAATTCCTAAAGAAATAGGAACAACAATTTGATTCTTGCGCTTTGGCTCTCAAATCTGAAATTTTGAAATAAAGTGTTACTAGGAATTGGAAAGAAAAAATTAGTAGTGATCAAATCAGATGCGACCTAGATCTAATAAAGTTAAAAAATGAACTATCTTTTGAAAGAGAAAAATCTAGAAGAATAAATCTTGATGTGGCTAGAATTAAGTACGAGCTTGAGAGGGCAAATAAATGGACTCAGTCCTCAATGATTGTGACTCAACTTAGTAATAGCACAAAACACTAAAGCTAAAATAGGTTTTGTTATAGAAGTTCCTAAAAACCTCTTATTTGTGCACACAATGTGGTAGTATTGGTCACTCAAGGGGTACCTGCCCAATAGTTATAACTCACAAGACTAACAACCTCAAAGATGCCTCAAATAGAAAAATCAACCTTGTTAAAAGAAAGGAATCATGTCAAAGGAACATGTTGGGGCAAAAGAATAAATCTAAAAATATTTTACCAATACGGATCAATAGAGATATCATTCATCGTTTTTATCAATACAAAAGATTAAAGCTAGTCTGGGTTCCTAATCTAACCTTTGAATTTTCAGCAAAAGTGAGATGAAGAAGAGAACATTCACCAATGAACATGTTGCTCCAGATGCATGATTGAAACTAGAAAAAAATTCCTCTCACTTGCAAAATAAAAGCATGCAATAATAGCTTTTACAATGAAAATAGTTGAAAAAATGGGAAAGACTGAATAAACAGGTCCAACCTATGCAACATTTAACAATTATGCGCACTCAGATGATCAGAGTGTGTATATTGCGGTCCATAAATCCAAAAGTATGATCAATATGGGAAAACACTTTTAAAAGGAACAATTTGGAACTTGGGGAGGATTAAGATCACATGAGTTTTATGCTCACTTTTTTACATTAAGTTGTATGTCTCTATACGACTTTTAAAGTCATGCTACTCATGCTTTATATCATTGTATTTGTATCTTTCACAGCTGAGAGATTTAGTAAAGATGCAGAAAAAATTAGCATTATCCGGAGATCTAGGTTTGTGCACTACAATTATTTATAATTAAATATAAAATCAATGCACATGTACATGTTCCTCCCACTTGTCCCAAAAGATATATTCATGTCCTCAATACTACTAAACAAATATCTTTTTAAAAAACCTATCTAAAGTCATATCTCAGTGTGATGGTCTATGGTTGAAATGACTTTTGTGGATGACACCTCTACTTTGGTGCCTTATAAAATATAGGTTGGGGTGTAGAAAGTAGATTGTACTGGTTCTTAGGAGGAATTATATTGGCGTGTCTAAAATTACTGAGGAAGTTTTGGAGGATGTACCTTGAGAGGGGAAATATTTTGGGGACCCTACAGCTGAACAAAGTTCAGTTGTAACACTCAACTTGGGTGCATCTTGTGAGGGGGAATCGATAGGACACCACTCTATATAACCTAGTTCTTCTTTTTATATTGGAAACCATACAAATTTGGATCAGGTGATGTTAAAAAAAGATTATAGTTGGTGTTGCCACTGATTTACCACGTTAGGAAAACAAATGAGAGAACAGTTCTCTACAAAGGATTTTGTCAGAAAAATTTATTCCTCTTACTGTTTCTATTGAAATTAAAGGTGAGTCAACTATTGTTTCTCTAGAGGGCACACGATTGATTGAACAAGTTCCTTAAAGCTGATATATATATATATAAAAAGATTGAGCTTGCATAGACCAAGGCTACCTTTGAAATTGAGAAGGCTGCTAATTTTGTTAATCCAAAAGATCTTTTTGCTGCTACAAAATGACTATTTACCCTCTCATTCCTGATCTTTTGATATTACCTAGCAACTCTAGCCTTTGAATTTCCTATTTTTTTTTATCATCACAGGTGCTTGATTCTATCTTTAAATTTGATTACATTTGCGATGTATATGCTTTTTGATTAATGCTAATGTTGGGTTTGAGTTCCAAGTTCATGTCTATCTCATATGTTTATGCAAACACTTTGCTATAGCTAACTGAGTTCTTGATTTTTTTAAGTGTTTGTGTTGGTGATAGTCATTGTCCATAGGTATCGAATGTGCTTCTCATAGTGTGGTGTATGCCTTCACAGTGTTTTATGATATCAAAAGGGGGAAGCATATACTTGTGTAATATTTATAACACAATTGATCTAACTTGATCCTCTAATGTGTTTGCTTTGTGCATTGAGTTTTATGAAACTAACATAACACAAATTGATCTATTCACACAAGAAACAACGGTTTGTCATCATCAAAAAGGGGAAATTTGATAAATCGAGACAGATTTTGTTAATTGACAAATAGAGGAACACAAGAAAGGAATCAGTTGCGTGGACATGTTCCTTTCAAAACGAATCTGATTGGGATAAGGAAAACGTCAACTAAGAAAATTAGAAGGTATTAAGCAGTGGAAGGGTTGCTTTTTCGACAAGCAACTAGTGCAGAAAGTTTCTTTTTTTATAAAGGAGTCCTATAAGGAAAAGGGAGCGCAAAAAGTCAAAGCGTAAACATGGGTATAAATCTTAAGAGAAGTAGGAAGCAGGGTCATAAAGGAAATAAGGGGGCAAAAATAAAGAGTTCAAATAAGGAAATAAATCAAAGTAAAGTCAAGAAGAAAAAATTGAAAACAAATTCGAGTTGAACTAGAAGTTCCACACGAAGTAGGAATCTTACGCGCGAGCTTCTTACTAGTTTCAAGAGAAAAAAGGAAGTAGATCACAAGTAAGATAACTAGTTGAAATAGGTTTTGGATTCAAGTCCAAATCAATAAATAGGGCGATAGTTTCGCTGGAGAAAAATACACACGTACATAGAGAGAAGATCAAAACACGATCAAGAGTTTGAGAGAATTTTGAGATTACTTGGGGAGTCTTGCGTGTTTGTGAGGAAAAAGTTGTAAGATTGTACTTAAGAGTTCTGATTACAATCAAGTGTGTGTAGGATTACTCTGACAAGTTGAAGAAACTTTATTTGGACGGTAGAAGACTTAAAGTTGGGTGGTTTTGTCTTGGGTAGCTAGAAATTAGAGTTTATAATTTCTTATCTAAGAATTAGAATTTATAATTTCTTAGATTACTTAGGTTTGTAATCTTTGTGTTGTTTGGAGTTGAGATAAATAATACAAAGTTGTGAACTAATTATTATTTTACGAAATTATTTATTAGAAATCACAAACAGTAAAGAACAAGTAGTTAGTACGTGTTCCTTTATAGAATAAAGGGGGTCATAATTCTAACATTCTCCATGCTTGTTAGGTAGCAGAAGTTAGGTACTTGATTTAGAAATGCGACGGACAAAAGGGATCTTGTCCAGGAGCGGAAGCTAAAGCTTTACATGAAAACGTGGAAGTTATGGCTTTGATCATAACTAGAATTTGTAATTAAATATACAAATACTAATTACATGCCATTTATAATATATGTAGCATGTGCAAGAAACATGTAATTAAGTTACTAACTATACTAAGTATTAATTAAATCAAATCCTAAATATTTTAAAAGTCATGCACTACCAATAGGCAATATTCAAACTAGATAAATAGCCATTTTCGTTACTAGCAAATGAATTCACTCATCAAGAACTACGTTGTTAATTAGCCTAAAACCTTAGCTTGTGGACTGGCTTTCCAAAATCAGGCCTCTATACCCTTTTATCACTTAATCTCTTTCTTTGGCTCTTGTAAGTGCAGACTGTTCAACTGATATTTTGAAATTTGGGGCATGTACTAATATACTTAATGATTTGGTGGGTGTAATTATCGGGACTACTCCAACTTCGTCATGCTGCAGTTTGATTGGGGGGGACTGGTGGACCTAGAGGCCGCGGTTTGCTTATGCACAGCCATAAAAGCAGATATTCTGGGAATTCATTTGGATATACCACTCTCCCTAAACATCCTTCTCAATGTCTGTGGAGAGAATTATCCTACTGGTTACACTTGTGATTGAAAATTATTATTGCCTCCATGGACCATCTTGTTCGAATAAGTAAGCTTGCTATATATAATGCAAGCTTAAGCTTCATCACTTCACTTTACTTACTAGTTCTGTCATGTTCATGTATCTTTACCTTTTTGGACATGTCAATTCAATAAATGGAATGTTATTTTTATTCACTTTGTTCATAACCACAAATTCATTTTATACTTTTTCCAGCTAAATTTAAATAAAACGTTTTCATTTCTCTAGATTCATTTAATCGCAAACAAAAATTGATTTAAAGATATATGACACTTGGGCCTAACTCAACCCAAATATCCTTGATAGACTACTATGTACTTGATTATCACTCAAACTCCATTAACACTACTCGCTGGAGAAACTTAAGTTAAGAAGAGAAAAGAGAGATTGATAGAATGAGTAATTTATAGTAGACAGAATATTTAAGATTCCAGCACTAAAAGAAAACAATTTTGTGATTGAAAATTATTTTTTTTAATATAATAGGTGGGTATTAATGATGAATTAAAAATTAATTATTATTTTAATTATTGTTGTAACAAAATATAATCAATTCATGTTAAATAAAAATACAGCGATATGATTTACTTTTATTTTTTACAGAAAAAGATATCTTTGTGACCTAATATAAATTCTTTATACAAAGTTGAGTGCTATGTACTATGTCAATTTGACTTAAAACTGTTTGTTGTTACTATACGTCAATTCCAATTGCTAAAAGTACACAATGTAAAAAAAAAACATTTAAAAAAATCGTTTGCTAATTACATTTATAATAATTTGGTGAAAAGATTTTGAATACATGTTATAACAGTGATATAATATTATTTATTAAAAAAAATTCCTTAAATCTACTAAAATATTCAATATAGTAAATGAAAATGGTTCAATAAAAAATAGTAATACAATTTCTTACATGTTTCCAATTGACTTCTAAAAAAATAATTTTTTAAATTACTGTCCTATTAAACTAATACAACTTAATGAAAAAATGAATTTATTTTAATGAATTTTATTCTTAGTATCAAACTTAATTAGAAAAAAAATATTACTCAACAACTATGCGAGGCGGGTGGAAAATAAAAAAAAATTATTATACGAGGCAGATGAAAATTTTGCGGGTTAAACTCAACCCGCCAAGCCCCATTGCCATCCCTCTTTCTGTGGCTATTGTTACTTTCTAATGGATTCGCATGTTGTAGCTCGTCATGTTCTCATTAGTGTTATCCATTGAGTTTTTCCTCCTCTGAATGCCCTCATATTCAATTTTTCTGTGAGAGGAGAATCCTCATATTCCACACACTTTTAGGAATTTAAATTTCTGATCTCATTAGAGAGGTGTATTCTCTCATCATCGCATTAGATGTTATTTTAAGTGTGGGTCATACGTCTATTTTTGAGTATCTTTTTAAAATTATAACGCTACTATATATGATCTTGAAAAAAGAGTATGAGTTCAAATTGATGGAGCATAAACGACTCAGATAGCTTTTGATAATGACAACGTGAACCAGGTTCACATAATATACACTGGGCTACAACAACAAGGCGGGTAGAGTTTGCACCTGCCGTACAAAAGTAAAAAACACAGTTTCAAAATAACTACTCCGAGTCAAAGAAGGAAAGCAGTAATAATAAAAGAGTACTTTGCAAATAAAGGAAGAAGCATACAAAGTTCAAGAAGAAAAATGATTAGTGTTATAGAAAAAACAAATACCTTTGCTTATAGAAGTTGAAGAAGGCAAATTACTGTTTGGTTTTAGGAAAATCTGAATGGGAAAAGAGAAGAGGAAATGGAAAAGTGAGGGAATCAATTTTGGAGGAAAAATAAAAAGTTATTTGCAAAGTGCAAATAAAAAGTCATTTCTTCCATATTAGTAGAAGAAATAAAAATGTTGTTTTTATATTAGTAAATATTTTGTTTACTATTTAAAGAGTTAAGAAGAATGTGCCCCTCACGCTGTCGTCGTCGCTCGTCTTCGAATTTTGATTTGAATGTGATTGATTGTGAATATTTCTGGACAAAATTTATTTCATCAACCTCATGAATTAAATTCTTTTCTCTAATTTGTTTTCTCTTATAAATTAATTCAGGATGTTACTTAATTGGTGAATCAACATAATTAATTTAATGTAACGAAATTATTTAAATTCGCGTTTGAATAGACGCGTTCCTTTGTTGCAAGTGACTACAAATAAGAGGTTAATTTTGTTTTTCAAAATATTGAAAAAAATATCCTCTCCACATACATTTTCTCTCATAGAAAAAATTATCGATCGACTCAGTCTGTGTGTGCTCTTGTTACTGTTCTTGCGTTCGCTGAAGTTATTAAAGTTTGAGGTACCACTACTTATTTAATAGGTTAATCCATTTTATCTTGGGAGAAATTAATCTGCAACCTCGTGTACAGTGTGGGGATTAATTTCTTAAGCAAACAAAGTGATTTCTGTAGACTCGGATTTAAAGTATTTCATCTATTTTTTGTTTCTGTATTTTTTGACTAACCTGAATACAGGAGGTAACAATCGTAAGAAATTTAATAGTTTTTGTATTTGAGGTTTTCAGAGATTAAAATCTTTATGGTTTTCTACTTTATTTGAATTTTTAAAATTCATTCGGTTAACGATTAAAAGAATATAAAAACTTTATCGTTAAATCAGAAACACGTTGTGTAAGGATTTATTCTTTATTGTTAGTATTTCACATACAAAAATTGTCTGTCATTTGTGATAGAAAAATGACTTATTCAAGTCAAGTAAATGTTGGAATAGCGAGTGCTGCAAAAATAAGTGTAACAACAACATCGGTTGCACAAATCGTTCAACTGTTGCCCTAGCACTAGCTGAGAAACCTGCAAAATTTCTGGAGTCGACCTCAAGAGATGGCAGCAAAAGATGTTCTTCCATCTCACTACCTTGAGTCAAAAGAGGTTCATTAATGAGAATGTTCCTGTTATATCGGATGAAACTCCACCTGAAGAACGATTATTGGTAACAGAAGCATGGACACATTCAGATTTTTTGTCTAAAAATTATATTCTGAGTGTCCTGCAAGATGATATGTACAATATGTACAGTAATTTCAAAACCTCAAAATAATTCTGGAATGCTTTAGAAAAGAAGTACAAAACAGAGGATGTCGGAATGAAGAAGTTCATTGTGGCAAAGTTTCTTGACTATAAGATGATAGACAGTAACAGCGTCGTCACCCAAGTTGAAAAACTGCAGGTCATAATCCATGATCTCCTTACTGATGGTATAAATTTATTTAATGCCTATGTTGAAATATTAAGTTTATTCTTAATACTCACATAATATTTAATGTAGGATTTCTTGTCAATGATGGTTTTCAAATGGCTGTCATAGTAAGACTGAGAATCGAAGAGGCTAACAAGGATGTAGAAAAGAGGTCACGTGGTAATTCAACAATATCTGGAGTAAATATTATTGAAGAAGATCCCACAAAATTAAAGAAAAGAAAGAAAGCATCTTGCCCAAAAAGCAATCCTCTTCAATGGAAGCTGCTTCAATTGTGACAAAAGTGGTCGTAGGGCTACTGAATGTCAGGTTCCCAAGAAGGACAAAAAGAAGAACGATTAAGCAAATTTGACTGAATCCAAATGAGAAATAGATGATCTTTATGCAATGCTTTCATAATGTAATATAGTTGAAAATCCAAGAGAATGATGTATAGATTTTGGTGCCTCATGTCATGTTTGTGCCAACAAAGAATTATTTTCATCATATACTCCAATACTTACAGACGAAAAATTATGTATGGAAAATTCCTTTATTGCAAAGGTGGAAAGAACTTGTTTTTATTCCAGTTTTGACTAATAATGAATTTAAATGTGTATTTATTTCTGATAAAGTTTTAGTGCGTAAGAATGAAATGTATGTAAAAAAAGGTCACCTCACTAAGGGTCTTTTCAAACTCAATGTAATTGCAGTTGATATGAATAAATATTTTGATTCTTCTTACTTGCTTGAGTCTAAATGTTTATGACATGAACATTTGTGACATAATAACAAAACCTTAAGAAAATTGATCAACTTAAATATTTTGCGTAAATTTGAGTGTAATAAATCACAATGTCAAATTTACGCTGAACCTAAATATGCAAAGCATCCTTATAAGTATGTCGAAAGGAATTCAATTCCCTTAGAACTAATTCACCCTAATATTTGTGACATGAAGTCAGTTTCATCACATGGTGGGAAAAAGTATTTCATAACTTTTATTGACTATTATACTAGATATTGTTATGTCTATTTGCTAAATGGTAAAGATGAAACAATAGATGCACTTAGACAATATAAAACTGAAGTTGAAAATCAGTTGGATAGAAAGATCAAAATGATCAGAAGTGACAGAGGCGAAGAATATGAATCTTCATTTGTAGAAATATGTTTGGAAAATGGAATAATCTATCAAACTACTGCTCCTTACACTCCTCAATCTAATGGGATTGCGAAAGGAAAAACTGAACTTTAAAGGAAATGATGAATGTCTTAATTATAAGTTCAGGTTTACCACAAAATTTGTGGGGAGGAAGCTATCCTTACAACAAAACGAATATTCAATAGAGTGCCTCACGCGAAGACACATGTTATTCCATATGAGAAATGAAAAGTTAGAAAACCCAACTTGAAATATTTCAAAGTGTGAGGGTGTATAGCCAAAGTCCAGATACTTATACCTTAGAGGGTTAAAATAGGGCTAAGACTGTGAATACTGTATTCATTGGATATTCCACAAATAATAAGGCATGTCAATTTTTGATTCATAAGTCTGAATATCCGAATATTCATGATAATACGGTAATGAAATCAGATAATACTGAATTTATTGAACATATTTATCCGTATAAAACTGGACTTGAGTCATCTAGTCGGGGGTCTAAACAACCCCGAGAAGAACCAAAACAGAATGAAACCAATGAAGAGAGTCCAAGACGCAGTAAACGTCAAAGGACATAACTTAATTTGATATGGGATTTTGTAAATTCCTTCTGAAAGTGAGGCCTCAACATCAAGGACACAAGTTGTCTAGTGACTAAACTCTGAAGGAGGCTTGTCAATGTGTGGATGAATCAATCCTAAGCAATCATGCCTGGGTGTTGGTTGATCTTCTTCCAGAAAACAAACCCTTGGGTTCATTTAATTTGGTGTTTTTTACTCCTTTTATTTCTCTTATTTTCGGTGTTATCTTGTAGTTCTGTTGCTTATTTTTTGGCACTTTAGTTGGTGTCCATTTTAGAGAACACTTTTGTAACTCTTGTTGATTTTAGTGAAGTTTTGACCTTGTGATTTTTATTCTTCACACCGAAGAGTTCACGTTAAATTTGATGATTTTATTCTTACATTATTATCTTCTCTTGGTTCAAATAGAAGAGAAAATTTGGACTTTGAAATTTTTTTTGCTATCTCCCTGTCGTGCACATTTATTTTGTGCTTGTCTTTTCTAACAAACATAGAACTGGGGAAACGCCCCTAGGTACACCCTTTTGTACTTGGTTTCTAGTGGTAATTAATATATTCCATATGAAAACTTAAAAGAAGAAAAAAATAGTAGAGACCACAATGATCAAATGCTATAATATTATTTTTTCCTTTTTTCATACTCAACTATATAATGGAACCATTACAAAAATAAATAATTACAATGGGTGTGGATTTATAATTAAGGTCTCAAGTAATTAATAGTCGTTGATATTGATGAGTATCAATTTAATAATTTTGAGAAAAAAGATGAGCTCGTTTTGTCCCAATTTTCACGTTCTTTTCCATTTTATATGAAATTAGGAGAAATAATTATCATCTGAGTACAATATAAGATGAAATGGTATTGACATAGTTAGTTTATTGAGTCCAAATTTGAGTGCTCAATTAAGATCAAGCATTTACATTTTGATTTGAAATGGTTCAATTAACAAAATGTATTATGTTGCATGAAAGTTGGGAAACTAAGTTTATTCCTTTGAGAGCTGGAATTTCTAATTAAAGTTATACCAGGCAACTCAAATGGCAATTAAATAGATCTAGCCCATGCAGGAAGGATCAGCAATTAAGGGCCACTAAATACGTATAAGTATGAATGAAACAAATCTTTAACACTTAATTACCCGCAAGCCAGCAGTACCTTTACGATGCAATTCAGATGTATTTTTATTGTTCTCTTGTTGTAAGCTAAATTGATTAAAAGTCACATTTTAGGAATTAAAGTTATATCCTTCTTCATAATTATGTTACATTTTTTTTATTTTTCTACATTAATTCAATGAATAAGTCATATTAAAAAAACTTATATTTCGTCCAATTAACGTGGCTATTTTCGTTTTCCAGATTTTTTTACGCACAGTAAAATCTTACAAATATAATTACAGATGGGTTCATGTAATATTAGTATTTTATTTTAGATATATTTAATCGCTAAATTAATATTTTGTTTATTTAAAAAAAACTTAAAGAATGGTTTGAGATTTAATGAAGTAGTTTAGAATATATTCATAAGTTATTGATCTTACTATTTATATATTATATTATTGATTTCACACTTTAAAAAAATATACATAAACTACAACAAAATACATAAAAAATTATTGTATCTTACTAATTTCAACCTTGTGATGTTGGGATAATAAGAGCTTTCAAGATGTATTATCGAACAAATTTTATCGTAGGATATTAGAAGACTATAAAGTGGGACAAACTAATCCATGAAAGATTAATGTTTTGGATACTATCAATTTTGCAATTCATGTTTGGACAACAAGTATATCTCAGACAATAGCATGTTGCTTTCGACACTGTGCAATTCATTCGGGGGATGCAATCTCAAAGAATTTGAATGAAGCTACTTGTGAAAACATCATTCATGAACTTGAGGTTATTGACGAATAATCCTGGTTACTACAATAAAATGGATGTCAATAACATGTTAAATTATCCGGGTGAAAGTGATACATGTTTAGAGGTCCCGACCTTAGAAGAAATTGCGAATAGCATCAGGAAAATGAATGTTGATGATGAAGTTGCAGATGCGCTACTATAATCTTTGAAACCCAAGTAGCATTAAGGAAACCTTATCACATTAATACTCTTCACATTTATGGTGGCCAGTTCGAAAAGGGACAATCCGGAGGCTATTGGATGGCAATAAGAAAGTAGAGATGAACTTCAAAGATTTAAATTTTAAGAAAAAAAACATAAAACATTATAGAATAATATTTCACTAAATTGTCTTCGATATATTAGTAATATTAAAGAATTATTAATTTATGATATTAATGAGACCACATATTTATATAGGGTTGTTTTGAAACATATTATCTTATTATCTTAACGAAATTGATGATTTTTCACTGATCCAAGTCGGGATCGGAGAAAAATATTATTTTAGAAAGATTATTAATTTACCGAGTATTAATTTAGAGAGATTTTACTGTATATTGGTTGTGTCCCATATGTTTAAAAAGATAGTTATGTGACTTTTGTGGGGAAAAATGATAGTTATATGGATGTAATTATCATATATATGGATTAAAAATAGGTCAAATCCATCGGTGATCTATTAAAGTTGTCACTAAAATTCACTTGGATATCTTAACTATGCTCTATTCATTTTAGACACCTTATGAAGGGTCTCGTTGTGACATAGTGTTATTTTGACATTTATTTTACCATCACCCAAATATACAAGTGTGTGTAATACACTCGTTGATTACTTGTCAAAGTAACGAATCAAATAAAAATATGTGATATACATAAAAAATAATTTTTAAATAATGACTTTTGATTAGAAAAAAATGGCCGCAATACTGATTACATGCAATTCTATAATAGATGTAGCATGTGCAGGAAACATGTAATTAAAGTACTAACTATACTAAGTATTAATTAAATCAAATCCTAAATATTTTAAAAGCCATGCACTACCAATAGGCAATATTCAACTAGTATAAATAGCCATCGTTACTAGCACATGAATTCAATCATCAATTAAACTACGTTATTAATTACGCCTAACCTTAGCTTGTTGACATGGCTTCCAAAAATCAGGCCTCTATTACCCTTTTCTTATCACTTAATCTCCTCTTCTTTGCTCTTGTAAGTGCAGACTGTTCAACTGATATTTTGAAATTTGGGGCATGTACTAATATACTTAATGATTTGGTGGGTGTAATTATCGGGACTACTCCAACTTCGTCATGCTGCAGTTTGATTGACGGACTGCTGGACCTAGAGGCCGCGGTTTGCTTGTGCACAGCCCTAAAAGCAAATGTGCTGGGAATTAATTTGGATATACCACTCTCTCTAAACATCCTTCTCAATGTCTGTGGAAAAAAATATCCTACTGGTTACACTTGTTGATTGAAAAATTATTATGTGCTTGTGAACGATCGATCGACCTCTTGTTCAGAATAAGTAAGCTTTGCATACATATATAAATGCAGCTTCATCACTTCATTTACTTACTTACTGTTGTCATGGTCATGGTATCTTAACCTTTTGGACATGTCACCCAATAAAATGAAATCTTGTTTCTATCACTTTTCCTTTCTCTAGATTCATTTAATCCAAACAAAAATTGGATTTAATGGATATATGGACACTTGGCTTAAGCTCAACCCCAAAAGGTAGGCTATAATGACGAGATATCCTTGATAGAGGACTCTGTAATTGAGATCACTCAAACTCCATTAAACACTATCACTGGAAAACTTAAGTGGAAGAGGAAAAGAGAGATTTTATTGAGTGAATGATGAAAAAAGAATGAATGAGTATTGTTATATCACAATGTATTTATCACTGTTCATATCCAGCAATACTAACTAACTAATTGTAATATCTATCATTCCTAATGACTTATTTACCCCTTAACTCATTATCATGTTATGCCTATTTCATTACTCCTCCTCTTGTATATTCTACCTGATGAAATGACAGATATTGCTAATGACTTATTTACCTCTTTTAATATCTAGTAGCTTGCCTACTAGGTTCTCATGTTGTGGTCGTGGCAATCCCTTGGTTAATATATCTGCTAATTGATCCATTGTACCTACATGTACTATCTTGATAAGCCACTCTTGTATATTCTACCTGATGAAATGACAGTCTATCTCGATGTGTTTAGTATGCTCATGAAACACCGAATTTGCTGCAAGTTGTAGTGCACCACTGATATTCTACACGACCTAATATTTTACTGATTTTAACTTTTCACTTAAGTGTGAAACAGGTTGCCTAACGTGTTCCAACAAAGCAGTAAAGACAGTAAGTAAAAACACACTATTTTTACGTGGAAACGCCCTACTCAAAAGGTTTTGAAACCAAGACCCGTACTCTTACATGATTTAACTCCAACTTCACTAAATCAACTATGAGCCTCCACAAAAGATAGATTACAAACTTTGTAACCTACCTTAATTTCAAGTTATGGATTTGAACTATAACTCTTGTAATTCTAGGAACTGTTAGGTTGTTGAGTCTGATTTATTAATATAAATATACCCCATCGTTGTGAAAGCTTACTCACGGGGTGTTACCACGAAATATTGGGTTTTCTCTTTCTCTTCTAGATCTCTCATTCTCTTTCTCATTGAAAGTTTGGGTTTGCATAATCAAGTGTGTGTGTGCGTGGAATTCGATCCTAACAACTGGGTATCAGAGATAAGGAGAGAGTCAACACGGATACTGAAGATGAATGTTCAAAGCTTGGAATCGAGAAGTTTGCTGAATCGATTAGGTTTCTGAAGAGGCAGATCAAGATTATTGTACCAAAAAGTCTTCACGAACAGTTGACCGGGCGTTTGAAGCCGCGAATCCATGACAGAGGAGAAGTGGTGGAACCTTTAAGGATCGCCGGGCTCTAGGGTTGATCTGGTTGGCTTTGTCAAGAACGTGGCGGTCAACATACGTGAAGGAGAAGACTACATCCGGTCATTGAAGCACTGTCAAACATGTATGAAAAAACCATCAGCAAATGAACAAAGGTTATATTTTGATGAGTAGATTGTTCAATTTACAGATGTTTAGATGGATCCGTTATTTCAGATAAGTAAAGTGAGTTCAATATGATTGTGAGTCAACTCAATTCTGTGGTATATAACTTTCGAAATAAAATTAAGGCGTTGATTTTAAGTCAGCTCTGCCCGAGTCTTGGGATACTGTGTTGCTGCGATATATTAGCAGTTCCCGTGGATCTTAGAGAAACTGAAGTTTAAGAAATTCGTGATGTTTTTCTTAGCGAAGTATCGCAATGAGAAAGTGGAGATTCATCGGCAGTGCTCTCAACGTTGGACCGAAGGGGGAGAAGTAAGCCGAAGGCAAAATCACCATTGGGTCGATAAAAACAAAGAATCGAGGAGAAAAAATCCCTGAAACAGATCAAACGTGACTTGTTGGAACTGCGGAGAAGGAAAAAGGGCACTTTTGGACGAATTGTACAAAGCCAAAGAAGAACACAGAAAAATAAAAATTTGGAGATGACAATGATTCTGTAAATTCAGCAGAGGACATTGGGGATGCTCTACTCCTTGAGTGTAAACAAGCCCGGTTGAATCATGGATTTTGGATTCGAGTGCATCTTTTCATTCGTATCCAAGCTAGGAAGTTGTTCTGAAATTTCAATCGTGGAATTTTGGAAAAGGTGTATCTTGTGACAATAAAGCTTGAGATTGAGGAAAGGGGATGTTCGCATAAAGACAACCTCGGGGAAACAACTTGGAAATTGGAGGATGTCAGATATATTCCTGGGCTCAAGAAAAATCTGATCTCTGTTGGTCAGTGGATAGAACGGGATATGCAGCAGAGTTTGGGAAAGGTTCGTGGAAGATTGTGAAAGGTGCACGGTAGTTAGCTCGTGGCACCAATCTGGAACCTTGTAACCACTGCAGGGGTGTATTAACATGGTTGTGTTGACTGAAGGTGCTTCCAGTTTATGTCTGTGGCACAACGGACTTTGACACATGAGTGTAAAGAAGGAAGATTTGATGGTTGCAAAAGCGAGGCATTAGAGGGTCTGGAAGTCTGTTGATATGGGTCTTTGCGAGAGTTGTGTTATGGCAAAAAAGAAAAGAGTAAGCTTCACAAAGACCTAGAGAGCCAAAGAAAGTGCGGGTTGGAAATGGTCCATTACGATGTTTGGGGACCACCCAGTATCATCACTTGAGATCCAGATTCATGTTACATTCATTGATGATTTCAGCAAGAAGTAGGGTTTACTTCTTGAAGCATAAGTCAGATGTCTTTTGGCAACTTTTAAGAAGTGAAAAGCTTGAAGTTGAGAATCAGACCGGTTTGAAAGGTAAATGCCTAGGTATGACAAATGGAGTAGAGTATGACAAATAAGATCAGAGTTAAAGGCATTCTGTTTGACAGCTGAGGGATTCAGGATGATGAGAACAGTTGCTGGTAGGCCAGCCAGAATGGAATTTTGAGGGATGAACAGCACATTGATATGACGCGTGCAAGGAGTATGAGGATACACTGTGGGCTGCCAAAAACATTTTGGGGCGGATGGGGTGAGCACAGCTGCATAATTGATCAAACAAGGGGGGGGACCATCAATTAATTTCGGGTCAAGATTCCAGAGAATAGGTTTGTGGACAGGAAAAAGAACTCAAGTACTCACATTTGAGGAATTTTGGTTGCATGCCTTATGTTCAGTGATCCAGAAAAGAGAGACAAGCTTGATGCCAAGGCTCAATGTGAGTGTTTACTTCATAGGCTATTAGTTCTGTTTTTTTTTTGTTACGGGTTTCTGGGGATGACAAGAACAGAAAGATCCTGAGACTTGTGACGTGACATGTGATGAGAATGTTTTGTCAAGAAAGAGAGCAGAAGGTTATAGAGATTACAAGCAAGGTGGGAGTTGAGGTTGGTTGAGTTGGAAGAGTAACCCCAGAGAGTGGAAGAAGATACTCAACCAACTCCTACAGAGAATCTGAAGAGTGGGAGCAAGTTACAACCTGGGGGGGGGGAGCAGGTGTTAAGGAGATTATCAAGAACCATCACGGGCACAGATAGGTATTCACCTTCATACACTATCTATTGCGACTGATGAGGGGAACCTGATATTTTGATGAGGCCCTACAGGTGAAGGATTCGATCAAGTGGGGAGAAAGTCATGAATGATGAGATGTGGTCACTTGATAAGACGACACATGGGTGTTGACTGGATTACCGGTAGGGAAGAGAGCTTTGATTGAACAAGTGGGTGTTTCATAATCAAGACTTGAACCAGATGGCAAAAAGAAGTTAAAGACTCGTTTATTGGTTTTAAAGAATATTCACAAAGGAAAGGTATGATTGTGGACATATTTTCTCCTATTGAGAAGTTAGCTCTATTCGAATTCTGTTGATTATTTGCATCGGAGAATTTGCATTCTAGAGCAAATGGATGGAAAACAACATTTTTCATGAGATCTGGACAAAGAGAGGTCTATGTAGCAACGGAATGATTTGTGGTTCGGGCAAGGAACACATGGCGTGCAAGCTACCAGGAGAGCTTGTATGGCCCTAAAGCAAAACCAAGGCAAGGGTCAAAAAAGTTTGACTCCTTCATGACCAAGAGTGGATTCTGCGAAAGCTGAAAAAGGATCTTGTTTTTACTTCACGAAATACACTGATTCATATGTCTTTCTACTCTTGTAGGTGTGATGATATTTTATTGCAGGATCTAGTATGAGGGAGATTACATCTAATGACAAGGTTGTATGCAGGTTTGAGATTGAAAATTTGGGCGTCCAGCGAAGCAGATTTTGGGAATGAAGATTTCTCGGGATAGATTGTTGGCACTTAAATCTATCTTAGGAGTGGTAAATTGAGAAGGTGCTGAGCAGATTCAGGGTTAATGATGCTAAACCCAGGACTCTCCTGCAAATCACTTAAATTGTTCAAAGGAGCAGCCCCCAAGACTGGCCGAGGGAGCGGATAAATTGGTACTTGTTCCATATGCTGTATCAGTGGGGGTTGTTTGATGTATGCTAGTCTGCACTAGACCTGAAGATAGCCATGCAATGGGAGTTGTAGCGGTACATGGCGAGCGAACCTGGGAAAGAGCATTGGGAAAGCTGTGAAGAGCTTATGAGATATCTTTTTTGGGGGGGAGAGGTACATCCAGTACTTCACTTTGTTTTGGCAAAGGCAAGGTGACTTCTACAGGGTTTTGTGGAGCGGACTTGGTGGGGATGTTGACTCGAGCAAGAGAACATCCGGGACCTTTACACCATAGGTGGAACAAAGCGAATGATGTCAAGGCTTCAAAAGTGTGTTCTCTTCATCTTTGAAGCTGAGTATGTGGCAATAGTGAAGATGAGAAAGAGATGATATGGCTGGCGATTATCTGGAGGGAATTGGGCAAGAAGCAGAGCGATAAGATTCTTTACTCAGATAGCCAGAGTGTCATACAATGGTTATAAAAATCCAGGTCTATCATTCGAAGGACAAAGCACATCAGAAGGCGATACCATTTCACTCATAGGCAGTGGCGGTGGTGATATGTGCTTGGAGAAGATAAAAAGGTGCAACGAACCGGCCGACACCACGGCTTTTTGACGAAATGTGTGTGTTGGAAACTGGGTACCAAAAACTTCGGTTGGTATTCTGTAGTTGTTGATCAATGTTGGGTGACGGTAAGATGTATGATGATGAGAGATTTTTTTTGAGAAGTATTTTTGGATGAATGAATCAGATCTCAATGGGGAGAAGTGTAGGTTGTGGAAGTCGGATAAATATTATATAATTTGTTACTGATTTTACTTTTCACCTAAGTGTGAAACAAGTTTGCCTAACGTGTTCCAACAAAACAGTAAAAACAGTAAGTAAAAACACCACTATATTTACGTGTTGGAAACACCGGCTCAAAAGGTTTAAAAACCACGCGAACTTACCCTTACAAGATTTAACTTCAACTTACAGGTAAATCCTCAAATACGAGCCTCCGCAAAAAGATAGATATCACACTGTTGCAACCACCAACTTCAAGTTATGGGGTTTTGAAACTAAACTCTTGTAATATAGGAAATAACTTTAATTACTAACCTCAAACACAAACTCCCAAGGTATGTGTTCCAATTCTGCGAGTTCTCACAACCCTTAAGGGACAACACTCCTAGTTCGTTTATAACTCACGAACTTAAGATTTAAATCAAGACTAATACACAAAAAAACTCCTAAACTAAACTCTGAAAAGAATCGGGTTCTTCGAGGTTCCTTTCAGTTCGTTGGTAGCAACTTGCGAAGTGAATTCCCCAATAGCTTTTTGCTGATGTAAGTTGTTTTATTATTAAAATATAGAAGTAGTAAAAATTGGGACTACGTTCAAAAATTGTAATCTTATGATTTAAGAAAATAACATTCCAAATACAGAGTCTCACTTGATTTTTTAGTAAAATCAAGAAAAACTTATAATTATTTTTTCAAAAGATTTGTAAAACAGGAAAAATCAATTGAAAAGGGTTCGAAGTTCAAATATCCATTTCAAGAAGGTGTTAGACCCTCGGAATGCCCGCTAACTCGTGGTTGACCGGCGGTTTGACTAAATGACCTTTTAAATTATTTTTTTAGATATTGACTAAATAAGTGAATTCAAATTATTTATTTTGCAATATTACTATTCTACTTTAGTTGATTATTTTAAAGGGGAGTGAACTTAGAAGAAATCTTTTAAAAAGGTCTAATGATGACAATAAAGTTAAATATAGAATATAAAAATAAATACTTTTTATTAAATATGAAAGAGAAATGACTAACTTTGGAAAATTAATTAAGTCAAACCAAAATTAAATAAGTGAAAGGTAAGTCAATACCCTAGAAAATATACACTTTAAAGATCACTTTTTTAAAGAGAAGGTATACGGTGAACAAAAGACTTCACATGAAAATGTTTCCAAAAAAAAAAAAAAGGGTTGAATTTTTGGCACTGGGGGACTTGGAGCATGCGTCTAAAATACGGGAACATTGGTTAATTTAAGAAAATGACCTTCACATCCAAACAATTATAGTGAGACCTGATGAAACTATTTTCGCAAGCACAACAAGCTAAACCCTCCAAAATATAAATGGGATACACCGAAATCGCCATATCAACTTAACACTATATTTCAACATTTATTTAGATCAATGAAAATCGGGGCTAGACACGAGTTATCATCGAAGATATATCATCATTAAACCAAGGGTGAACAGATAAGTAATAATCTTAATTGAACAACACTACATAGTAGATTTTTAAAACACTCAATCCGAAACTCATGTTGTTCATACACTTAAGAGACATATTTAACTAAAATACACACTGCCCACATATACATACCCAGACCGTTTGCGAATAAACTCATTAGTGAAACAAACGATGATTGAACTTCATAAAGCAATCTCAAACAACTTATTCACAATCTCGAAGATGTTGAAAGATGAATAACTCGATGTTTGAAGATGATTTGATATACTTAATACAATAGTCGACTTAGTTGAGCCCATTCGACACCACACGAACTTTCGACATACAGGCAATGAACTAAGCGAAAGACAAAGTTATTCGAAGAAACACACAAGATGTCACTGGAACATCAAAAGAAAGGGTGTTCACCTTTTCAGATGCAGTGAAAATGAGGCAATAACGAGCAGAGCGACAAACGAGCTTTCTTTCCGACCTCACCAAGCACGAACTTCGCAGAAACCCGAAAAAGACTCAAAAAACTCCAGATATGAACAAAGAAACGAGCGAAAACACAAGCCAAAGTCTAGACTACTCACCAATTTTTTACTTAAAAAAAACCTATGTTCAAATATATTTAATTGAAGGATTCCGTTTGGTAGCGTTACCTGTGTTTGTTATTTCTTTTCAAAGAGTTCACAATTTGTGTTTCAATCCCTCCTTTTCTAAGAAACAGCACCATCAACTTCTACAAAAATACCTAATCCATCCCCCCCCCCCCCCCCCCACACCCTTTTTTTTTAAACGGCAACGAGGAAAAGGAAGATTTATCGAAAGACCTAGTGTCATTTGGAGGGACAAGGGCTAAAGGAAAATGGATGGGAAACGACGGGCCCACTCCAATTCAAATCTCATTTCATCTTTTGTCGCAACAGGAATTTTCTGGGATTTTCACCCATTCCGAATATAGGAAAACGGGACGGACCACGGTCCGGGATATGAATCGATATCCTTGGGGAAAGGACGTGTGTGGAACAATCTCTGCCGCCTAGGGACCAGCGACAAGGGGAACAAATCGCGACTGGCAAGACTGAAAAAGCCAGCCCTGTTGTACGTTTGAGTCGTCCCCACTCCAACGAGTGTGAACCGCGGTCCCGGTGGCTGGGTGAGTGCGTGGGCTGAGCGAATGGCTGCGATTTTCATGCTTTCATGGAGTTAGATTCAACGTATTTCTGGGGAGGAGATTCTGCGTCTCTTTCTGTTGGAGGGGAAAGGGGGATGCGTGGAGTGGGTCAGGTCCGAAAAAAAAAAGGGTCGGGCTTTTGGGCTGGTGGGATGGGAATTAAAAAAAAGTTACAAAATTGAAGGAATCTCATAGTGGTAATTCAATAATACACTCTGTCCCGATAAATTTAGTAGTTACTAAAAAATCCATTAAAATGGTCTGTGGCTGTGATACTTTAGACTACTAGTGATAAATGGTAAATTGCTACATGGTAATTTAAAACTGTTACGAATTAAAAATGGGGAAGGAAAAATAAACGGAACAATTAAACATTGTTGACTAAATTAGCTTAATTTCCGATAACAGCATCAGTAATCAAAACATTAATTAAGCCGTATTGGATAATTTGATTTCACAATTGAAAATCAATACGATTATATCATCTATTCTTGAATACATTTTGTATGAAAATCCTAGAGACTCGAACTGCAGTAATTTTTAGAACTTTTATTGTTGTGATTGTGGATATGTTTCATGAGAATACATCCAATTTGATGAGACATTCTGGAAATTGGGTGAACGAATTGCAGTATGAAAGTTACAAAAAGCGCCGATAATCGTTGTTGGCAGATTCAATTTCGTTAAACTTAATGATATGAATTAATTATCTTAATCAAACGATTAAGCAATTAAGTATTAAACTTAATTAACAAAGTATTATTTAATCTAAATTAAAATATTTCCGATGATTTGTTTCTACAACTTTATATGGATAAACTAATTATATGAAGGACATATACACTATTTTAAGATTATAAAAACTACTAAAATTACTTTGAAATTACTGGACGAACATTAAAACTTTTATTAAAGCTAATATTTAACTCGTTCAAAAATTTACAGAAACTAGCCGAATTTTAAAAACATAAAAGTTGACGTAGGAGGGTAAAAATCGTAGCGTCACACAACTGTCCCTCATTTTACTCCTGGATTGATGCAAGCCAATTAGACGGGAAAATGAATTTGGGACTAATCTATATTTTGACCGACCACGATATTCATCTTTGAACATAGGGAATCGGTAAGGACTCTTAGGAATTATGGGCCGAACCTCCGTGGCGAATACGTACTCTCAGGCACAAGATGAGAAAATTAGGGCCACTTGCTCGTTTGATACGCTTGATTTAACGCACGATTTTTTGAAAGAATGCAAAAGTCATCTCGATATCGAACTTCATGAAGGGGGACCAAATATGCCTGTCCGAGATAGGGATTTGTGAGTGGAACGTTGGAATTATGTGTTGTAGTTCACTCGACCGGTGAGAAGAAATTTTAATTATTTATTCTCGATAACACTGCCGGTTTCGGAAAAAGTGAATAAATTAAATCGGAGTATAAAAAGAGGATTATAATCTCTGTAGCCCATGAATGTCGGCGCGCCCTCACAACATAATTAAGAACTCACACGCGACTATACCATTTCCAAGCGCTCTTGTGCATTGGCACATCAGATTGGAAATTTGCCTCCCAGCGAGACCTAAATTTCCGGATGCGAAATGAAGCGTGACAAAATGAAAAAAAAACCCACATGCCTAGATAGGGATGTGGTTGGATTGTTGGTGGAATGTTGTCCTATGCTTCGTCCGAGAGTCTCGAAATTCCTCTTTGGACTGGGTCCAGGTTGCTGCCTAAGAATAACAGTTTCACGTTGTGCTAAATACCTTTTGATGTCGCTCCGCACACCTGGGGTATGTTGGAGATATTCATCCTTTGGATGCTCTCTACCAAAGACGAGAGATAAAACTTGTCATCATAAAATGAAAATTCCTGGGAGACCAGGGTCTTTTACCGTGTCGACACTGACTCGTCTCCTCGACTTTGACGTCAACTTCCAATGGTTTGAAGTAAAGCAATAAGCTTAGGTATGTGTTTTGCAATATAATTCTTCAAGCCACTCTTTATTGGATGTAAAAGAAATAACAAGCGGATATTTTCTTCAGTTGCTTTCGATGATTCTCTGCCCTTCACTTCTTGCCAAATAAACATTGTTGTTGATGTTGAGGGTAAAATATTCTGGAGATGGCACGATTACCTCATATGGCAGTGCATGATTTCTTTGCCAGGGCCCATGAATAGTTTCCCGCGATGCGTTGATTTATGGCGGGATGGGATATGAATATTCTTACTATGAGCATGACATTATGTAGGCGGATGAATATCTTCTAGCGATGCATAAATTTCAACGAGGCATGAAATCTTCTCGCGATATATAAATTTCTGCGAGGTATAAAATCTTCTCGCGGGGCATGAAATCTTCTCGCGATGCATAGCTCTCGGCGAGGCATAAATATCTTCTCGCGATGCATGAATATTGACTCGCGATGCATGAATATTGATTCGAGATGTATGGATATTGACTCGCGATGCATTAATATTGACTCGCGATGCATGGTCTTCCGCAATGTATGAGTATTGACTCGCGATGCATGAATATTGACTCGCGATGCATGATCTTCTGTGATGCATGAATATTAACTCGCGATGTATGAATATTAACTCTTGATGTCATCCTTGATACCAAATGAAGATAGTGCTTCAATCGAGCAACATAGTGATCTTCTGGTTGCTTTCTAGATAATCATATCGTCTCCAATGATGATAACGGTAAAACGACTTCCAGATAATATATCGTCTTGATCGACAATAAAATAACGACTCCTTCGGGTAATGCATAATATCATATTTGACGGTATGATGCAAATGACGTCCGTTACGGAAACCGTAAACTCTTCCTTGAGATTTTTGCTTGATTCACCTTTGAATCTAGCTGGACGTTCTTTATGAATTTCATGTTGTCGGAAATTGATTGAAATAAACAATTCATATTGCCAAGTCTCCGACATAAGCGATATGAAATGATTCCTGCTTCTAGGAAAACGATTGATTTTGGGATGGTTTTTTCCTCCTTTGACTTCTCCATATTCATCCATCATAAGAATTTGTTGATTTTAGAGCAAAGGTATAAACCTGCGTCCATAGAAAAATTGTTAGTTTTAACAATGAACTGATCTGTGTCAATTTCTTCAGTTTTCTGCTCCTTGTCCTGCTATCTCCGGTTGATTTCCCGATCTCCCGACTCTTGATAAATAAAACTAAATATTTTATGCCAAAACAAATGGAACATAAAAGGAAAATTTTAAGAAAAATATATTTTCGTCAAGTAGTATTTTGAAAAAGGTCACTGCCAAGTGTCATGTAACGTCAGGCTTAGTGACCTTCTGAGTCTTATGCTTGGAGGTGTATCTGATTATTCACTGGGGAGTATTCGGAGTCACTACAGACTGTTGATAAGCCAGGTTGAAATTTTGAGGCCATCCTTAAAATTTGTCCCAGTTACAAGTTTTGGCTACCTTCAACTGTTGGTAAGTAAACCATGGAATTTTCGAGATCCTCTCGAAAATTTTGTCCTAGTTGCGAATTTTGAAGTATCTTTAGTCTTGACTTGTTGAGAAAGAATCTTCTCCTCAAGAATTTTTGAGTCCTTCTCAAAAATTCTGTCCCAATTTCTATTGTATAGAGGAATAGAAATCTTACGAAAGATATGACCGAGCCTTGTGGCGCCTACATATCCCGTTGAGGCAGGAATCAGGTCAAACGTAGTTCTATCTCAAAGGTTAACAAAATAAAAAGTTAAAAAGAAATCGATTGAGGCCGACATAACTCGATGTTTGAAAGATGAATAACTCGATGTTTGAAGATGATTTGATATACTTAATACAATAGTCGACTTAGTTGATCCCATTCGACATCACACAAACTTTCGACATACAGGCAATGAACTAAGCGAAAGACAAAGTTATTCGAAGAAACACACAAGCTGTCACTGGAATATCAAAAGAAAGGTAGTTCACCTTTTTAGATGCAGCAAAAATGAGGCAATAACGAGTAGAGCGGAACAACGAGCTTCTTCCGACACCAAGCACGAACTTTGCGAAACCCGAAGACTCCGAAAATCTCCGATGAACAACGAAACGAGCGAAAACACAAGAAAAGTCTAGACTAT
Source organism: Solanum habrochaites (assembly GCA_027704765.1). Lineage (NCBI taxonomy): Eukaryota > Viridiplantae > Streptophyta > Magnoliopsida > Solanales > Solanaceae > Solanum > Solanum habrochaites. Next base: position 52,335,752 of record JAKWJA010002491.1, on the reverse strand, counting down.
CACCAACTTTTTTTTTAAAAAAAAAAACTCTGTTCAAATATTTATACCGTTGGTAGCTTAGTGTCTTTCTTTTCAATCCTCCCCTTTTCTAAGAAACAAGACCACAACTCTCAAAAAAGACCCCCCTCCCTTTTTTAACAGAAGAGAAAAGGAAGATTTATAGCAAGGACCTAGGGTTCATTTGGGAGGAAAAAGGGTAGAAAACGGATGGGAATGAGGCCCACTCCAATTTCAAAATTCAAATTCCTTTCATCCTTTTGGCGAAATAGATTTTTCTGGGATTTTAAACCCATTCTGAAATGTGAAATGGGACGGAACGGTCGGTATTGATCGATTGTCCTTGGGGCAAGACGTGGAGCAATCTCGCATAGGCAAGGAAAACTTGCGACTGGCAAGATTGAAAAGCCAGCCTGTTGTACGTTCTGGGTCATCCAGCTGAGTGTGAAGGTGGCGTGAGTGAGCTTGGCTACGCGCGTGGCTGCGATTTCCGTTCTTTCAGGAAGTTGGATTTTAACGTATTTGTGGGAATGAGCTTCTGGGTCTCTTCTGTTGGAGGGGAAAGGGGAGTGGGTAGGGTTGGAAAAAAATGGGTCGGCTTTTGGGGGTGGGAATTAAAAAAATGGAATGGGTGAAATCTGAAAATTGCAAAGGTCTTTGGGCTGAGTCAATTATTCAGAGGAAGAAAATGAAATGGGCCTGGGGGTTTGGATTTGTCCGGAAAAGGGATAGCTGAAAATGTTTCTAAGGGCCCAAAACTTTTGATAGAAAATTGATGAATTGGTAACTTGATTTAGAACGTAACTACATTGAATTTGATTAGCACATTCGTTCTAAACATGAGTAAAATTGAATTGATGTTAGTTAATTAACGAGCTTCTTAAACTTAATGAGATAAATTAATTATCTTAATCAGACTATAAACAATTAAGTAATTGAACTAATTAACAAAGTATTTAATTAATTAAAATAAAATATTTTTCTGATGATTTTCAAATATTCATAAGATAAGCTAATTATATGAAGGACATATACACTATTTTAAGATTATAAAAGCTACTAAAATTACTTTGAAATGACTGGACGGACATTTTGAATTTTATAAAGCTAATTATTTTAACTCGTTCAAAATTTAAGAAACTCGCGAACTTATTTGACGGGGAGGGTAAAAATTGGGCGTCAACATAAGTGCACACCTATTCTGAACGACTTCACTTCTATTTATGCACAATTTATCATAGAGTTATTGTTGAGTTCAAACTCCTTATTGACTTGAACTCTCTTGACTTAGAAATCTACTTCAAGTAAGACTCCTTCTTCAATTCAAACTCCTACCTTCTTAGGATTTCTCCATCAAATTACATTCATTGATTCTGTTGTATTGTAGTCGAACTCCAACACTTCAATTCAATAGCAATTTTAAGATTTCTACTTTAAGTGAGACTCCTTCTTCAATTAAAATTACTTGCCTCTTTAGACTCTTTCTTCAAATCAAACTCATTAATTCTTTCTCTTCAATTTATCAGATGTTTATTTCCTTGGGGTTTCTCACGAAATTAACATTATCCATTCATTTATTTCTGCACTCTTGTCTTTATTCATTTTAGAAACTTTCTCCAATTCAATAGCTCGTGACAGTGTACCTTTCGATTGTGTTAACTGACATGTTTCTTCTTTCTTTGTCAATCATCAAAACTGTATAAATCCCAACAACCACCATTCAATTCCTTCACTAAACCAGTCAACAATACTACCTACGAAACTGCTTTGGCTATGCTGATGTATGTACACAGCTTCTGTTGAGCTTCTTGATACTACACTTTGTTTCTTTGATTTCCAAGAAATCAATGAGCTTCCATGTTTAACTAACAACTCTAAAATTGAATTTCTAGTATTAGGAAAAGAGGATCGTCTTTATCACATAAAAGTGTTAATGAATTATTATAGGATTTTAGAACTTTAAGTTGTGAACTTTAGAGAACTTAAAATTTATTTTGTAACATTTTAGGACTTTAGGCTGAGAAATGTTAGTAATCTTGAATCATTGTAGAATTTTAGAACTTTAACTTGTGAATTTTAGAGAACTTGATTTTTTGTGAGATTATAGAACTCTAAGTTGCAAACTTTAGAGAACTTGAATTTTTGTAGGTTTATAGAGCTTTTAGGTTGTGAACTTTAGAAATCTTGAAATATTGTAGGATTGTAGAATTTAAATTTGTGAACTATAGAGAAATTGAATTTTTATAGGATTTTAGATCTTTATAAGGTTATGACTGTTAGAAATTTTGAACTATTGTAAGATTTTAGAACTTTAAGTTGTGAAGTTTAGAGAACTTGAATTTTTTTTTTAGAACTTTAGGTTGTGAAATGTTAGTAATCTTGAATTATTGTAGAATTTTAGAACTTTAACTTGTGAAATTTTTAAGAACTTGATTTTTTGTGGGATTTAAGAAGTTTATGTTGTAAACTTTAAGGACCTTGAATTTTTATAGGTTTTTTGAGCTTTAGGTTGTGAACCTTTTAAATATTGAATTATTGTAGGATTTTAAAAATTAAATTTGTGAACTTTAGAGAACTTCAATTTTTATAGGATTTTAGATCTTTATAAGGTTGTGAGCGTTAGAAATCTTGAATTATTGTAGGATTTTAGAATTTTAAGTTGTGAATTTTAGAGAACTTGAATTTATTTTTTAAGATTTTAGAACTTTAGGTTGTGAAAATTTAGTAATCTTGAATAATTGTGGAATTTTAGAATTTTAAGTTGTGAATTTCAGAGAACTTGATTTTTTCGTGGAATTTTAAAACTTTAAGTTGTAATCTTTAGAAAACATGAATTTTTGTAAGTCTTAAGTGTAGAAATCTGACATCTAGGATTAGAGAAATCAAGGATTGTATTGATGTATTGATGTTGAGTTACAAGCTCCTTATATAGGAGAGAATTGTAGAGTCCTAAATTAACTATACTTAGAGTCTTACTTCAATACCTATTACTACTATAATAATAATAATGCAATTATAAATATATAAATCCTGATTGTACTATAATTCTAATAGTAATCCAGTCATAATATAATTGTAATCATATTATAATCCTACACGAAATATAATCCTAATAAATATAATTAGTCTAATCCTAATGCGACTCAAATTCTATAACAATGTTGTAAATTCGTCAATCAGCTTCATTGGACCTGTTCCTTTGACATGTTCCAATTGTAAGCTTCATTTCTTCATCAACACGTGTTGCATACACGTCAGTCAGTTGCGTTGAACCTATTCCTTTGACATGTTCCAATCATAAACTTCCTTCTTTGACATGTTCCAATTGTCAACTTCCTTGTTCTTCAAAACTTCCCCTCAAGCTGGTGAGTAGAGGAACGGTTACTCCTAGGTTGCTTTGAATATCCAACAAAAAACACTTTGAATACCCACCAAAACATGTTTTGTCATTGATTGGGTATGTTGATGTTGTTTCCTCTTCCTGTTTTTTTGGGTAGACAATACCATGTTATGGTTTAGTTATGACTTTTTTTCTTCCTCTTCCCTTATATCAAAACTAATTTGTCTGACCGTTTATCTGTGTATGAAGACTCTATAATACTAAGATGAATGTTGGCACATACGCCACAACATTATATAAAAGAAAACACTAAAAAATACAGTAAATATGTGTCCTCCAAAATGCAAGGAGGCTCACTTCGAGTACTTGGCTAGATCGACGAGGCGATGGGTGATGCTGGTCCTAGTTACCTGCGTTTGCACCATGATACGATGCAGGCCAACTGGCATCAGTACATTAAATATACGAGTATGCGAGTTGGAATGCTAATAAAACTTAAGCTTGGAAAGAGTAACAAGAGCCTAAGTGGTGATACAACTTCTTGTCCACGCTGCCACAACTATCCTATACTTTGTCATCGCATAGAAGTCCTTAACTTAATGGATCCACTAGCTTAACTTACAAGATCATCTAAAAAGTATGAACCGTTAATACTCATGATGACTACTTGGTTTTAATGGATGCTTGATGTTATATGAACAAACTTCTCATCCCCCACCATCGGTGCTTCAATGTATCCTAAATGTACTTTAGATATGCTTTTAGAAACAAACTTCATTTTTGGGTTGACGATAATTGCTCAAAACTTAGATTTAAAAAGCTCATGCGAATCATATTCCCTTTCTGTTCAAAATCTTTGGGAAATCTTAGTTTCCTCTTAACTTAATGTGACAAAACATTTATAAACTTTTAGGAATACTAGTTCCCGTAGCAAATTTTGAGAAATGGAACTAAAACTCTTTAATCCTTGATTATTAAAACTTCAGTCTTATCAAACTCTTAGGGAAACTAGTTCCCTTATATTTCTTGAAGGAAAAGACTTCAAATGTTACTTGATCCTTAAAACAAGTTAAACGTTTAATTAAAGACTCTTGAAAAAACTTTTAAAACACTGCTTTGGAATGCTTCTTAACTTTCGTGTATTTGACTCTTAAACTTTATGACTGTGATCTTAACTTTTCTTAAATTATATTATGGATTCTAGGTTATGATTTGTGTTCTTTGATGATTTCTAGGTGTTTATAAATCATTTGAAGTAATTAGAATCATTGAAGGTGTTAATATACCTTAGAAGGACTTAAAAAGCCCAAACTACGAAAACTGGCAAAAAACGCCAATACAAGAGCGCCGCGCCAGACCATTTGGTCTAGGACTCGTCCTGGCACACTGCAGGCACGCTGCCCCAGGCTCCTTGGTGCAGATGGGGCGTGCTGCGCCTGGTGCTGCGCAGGTATGGCTGACGAACTTCTCCTCTTCGTTTTTCAATGCTAAACACCTTAAACCTCCATAGTTCTTTTTCCAAACCCTTAATATCATCAATACTTTCGAAACCCAATAAATCTAACTTGAAAAAAAATGACCAAAACTAACTTTCTTAACTTAGAAAATTTTCCAAATATCACCTTTCATTCCAAAAGTGATTATTTTAGTTTCTTAGCTTATTCTTAGATATTTTGAATTACGAGATTTTACAAATATAACACAGACGGAGATGCCAAAAATTTGATTATAGAAAACATTGTAAGAAAGAAAAAAAAGTAAAATCTTATCATTTCTCATTAAGATTTTAAAAACAATTCCCATCATGCATGAAATGAGTTTGTGTCATTGCCTTATCTCATTTTCTTCCAGATTGCTTGACATGATTTATTTCTTTTACATTGTTTGGTCCCTCGGCATGATCTTCCCTTTGCGTTGCAGTGTATTATTTTTCCTATTTCCTTTATTCTTATAATTACAATTCTCATTTTTTTACCCTCCCCTGGGAGATCCCACCTTTTTTGCTTCCTTGGTGACTCGAACTCGCAACCTTCGGGTTTGAAGTGAAGGGTGCTTACCATACGAACAACTTCCTCAAATGGACATCCATTACCATTGTGTCAAAGGTGTGACTTTTTAAAAAAGGAAACTGTATGAAGATTATGTACTAGCTTTATCTCACTTAGATAGTTATCTTCTCTACAATGGAAAGCAACACAAATGTAGGGTTTTTCCATGGTCCATTGGATAAACCTAAGGAGGAAATGATATTAATTGTGGTTTGGATTTATTTATATTCAAACTTATCTCATATTTGTTTGCGAAGAAGTCTCTATTATCTATAGCATCAACAGTTGGGCAACCAATATCTATAGATAAAGCTACTCAAATCAATCAAGACCTAACACATCTAGGGTCAAGGTTATACTTGATCTAATGGAAAAGCTCCCAAGTCGTATAAGGTTGCAATTTGTGAATAAAAAATCTAGTAAGTTGTTCGAGGTTTTTTAGGATATTGTATATGATAATCTACCTTTGGATTGAAATTATTGTAAGCACCAAGGTCATGATGAAGATAGTTGTGGTTTGATTTAAAAACTAAATCAAAATAACAAAAAAATTAATAATACCGTTGAAGGTGCTTTAAAAGGTACTATCGATAGTGAAAAGTATCAAGGCGATGCGAGAGAAATATTAAATGAAAAAAGAATGACTATAGATGTCGATCATACTAAAACTACTTCCTTAGATCGACAATTGGTTACTTCAACTTTCAAGCAAAATTGTGTAGAATCAATGGATATTGATATAAGTAATATTGATGTTTAAATAATTATCAAAAACAAAGGTGATTCTAATAACCAACATGCTGCTACTAATGAGATGCAATCAAAAGAAGTTGGGCTGAATTTGATGTCTAGTGCAACTAAAAACGCAGGGGGAACACCAAAAGTTGGGGTTGATGCGACGCGAGTTGATTCATGAAAAAAATTAATGTATTCAGGAAAAAAATAATGGATACATCTGATGTTGAAGATGTTGGGAATTCTGGGTAGCATGTTTTGCAAGTGGGAAACGAGAATTCCACCAAAAATTGGACACTGGTTGCAGACAAAATATCAACTAATAGTTAAAGCATTTCCCTACTAGTCAAAATAATTCTCCTTGTAGTGAAAAAGATCCGACTAGAAATTTTCATGATAGTGAGAAGAGACAAGATACCGGTAATGCCTCAAGAGATCTATTATGTTCAAATAACTTTGATGTTTTATTGAAGATTATTGGAAAGCAAGTAAGGTTAACAAGGAATGACCATGATCTAATCCAAGAAAACCAAGTGTCACCACCTGCTTTAAATAGCAAATTAAGTCCAGAAGCTTCTGTATTTGTGCCTAAATGTGTGCTTGCAAGGAATAATGAGTCAAATGCTTTAGTGTAAAATACAATTGATTTAGATTAGCACTCTCTTGATGAATATGGAGTGGATTTGGGTGAGGACTCTGTTGATGAAGATGAGGAAGACAATAAACTGGACATTCGCTTTGACAGAGTGGCTAGAGATGGGGATACATCACCTAGGTGAAAAAGAAGTGGAGCAACAAATGCAAAAGAAGACATATGGAAGGCAACATAGTTGAGACGGTAAATGACTGAAGAGTTTGTTCCAAAGAACCTACCAATCGCGACATATAAAGCCAAACCGTTTGACGGTATCAATAGGTTCAACTAGATCCAATAAATCTATACAAAAAGGTATGAATCATCAAGTGTTGTTGGATATGTTTGAAGACAAATACAAGAGAAAATTACTTCAAGTTACTTTTGATGGGCATTCAATCTTTTTTAATTCATGCTTTAGTAATAGAAAGTTTGAGGCTGGTAACTCAACTTTCTTCTCGATTGACATATTTTTACATTATTTAGCATTTCTCATTGTAATATTCATAATGGGAGTGTAGTATAAAACTTTTTTGATGATATAAAAAAAACTTAGTTCTGTCTAACTCTTATTTTTTCTTGTCGATCAAGAAAATTCGACTTGATTAATTGACAAAAGTATGAAATAGACGAAAGGACAATTCCATTGAAATATTCCTTCCGACCGAATTCGGACTGGGTATGCGGGAAACGACAAACCACACGCATTAGAAGTTAAAAGCAATGGAGGATTCTTTTTCGACAAGCAACTAGTGCAAAAAATTTTGATTGATAAAATAAGTCCCTACAGGAAAAAGGGAGATATATTAAGTCAAAGTGTAACCATAGATAAAATCCTAAGAGAAGAAGAAGCCCAGGTTGAAAAGGAAATAAGGGTGTAAAATAAATAGTTCAAGAAGGAAAAAATCAAAGCGAAGTAAAGAAATAAAATTGAAGGAAGGTCGACTTGAAACAGGAGTCCACAAAAGAAACGTAGGAATCCTATGTTGAGCTTTCTTAAGTTTCAAGGGAAAAAGGAAGAGAGCACAAGTAGGATGTAGTTGAAAATAGGTTTGGATTCAAGTCCAAATCTATAAATAAGACGATCGTTTCGTTGGAGAAAAGTACCACTTACATAGAGGAGAAGATCACACGCATGATCAGATCTTAAAGATTTTGAGATTTACTTGGGTGTCTGCGAGTTTGTGAGAAACAAACATTGTGGTAAGATTGTAGTTAGAGTTTTGATGACAGTCAAGTGTGTGTGATGTGTAGGATTAGTCTAACAGTTTTGGAAGCTTGCGGACGTAGGAAGGACGTAAATTTAGGGGTCTTTGTCTGGGTAGCTAGGAATAGGAGTTATAATGTCTTACCTAGGGAATTAGAGTTTATAATTCCTTAGATCCCTAGGGTTGTAATATTTGTGTTGTTGTACTTGAGGATAAATAATACAAAGTGTGGAAATACCTATATTATGAAATATTTTAGAACTCAAAAACACTAAAGAAAAAGTAGTTAGCACATGTTCCTTTACAAAATAAAGGGGGTCATAATTCCAACAATTGGTATCAAAGCAGGTTATCTTTGTAGAGTCTAATAACTCAAGATAAGATCATTATGAATTCTGCACCTTCTTGGATACAGTGAAGGTCAACACATCAACAAACCACTAGTATTCAATGGACATTACTACGTAGGGTGGAAGACAAGAATGGATGATTTTCTACAAGCCCAAGGCTATGAATTATGGTTGAGAATTACTGATGGTCCTCTTATTCCTATGATGAAGGATAATGATGGGAAAGTCATTCCAAAGCCCAAGTCACAATATGGAGAAATTGATTATAAAATGCCCACAAAGAATGATAAAGCTAAGTACATCCTTGTATGTGCACTTGGAACAGACGAGTTTAATCGCATCTCTGGTTGTACTACAACGAAACAAATTTGGGAAACATTATTCAATGCACATGAAGCAACTTCCCAAGTAAGAAAATTTAGAATTTCTAGATTATACACTGAATATGAAGCATTTAAGATGGAGAGTGGTGAATCAACTACCAGAATGAATACTGGATTAAACTACGATTGTGAATGAACGGTTTTGGAAAAGATAGATACTAATGAGGGAACTTGTGATAAGTACTGAGGACTCTACCTAGTCATAGGAGAGATCAAGGTCGTGTGTAATTAGAGAAGCAAATGATTTGACAACTCATGAGCTTGGAGGAACTTGTAGGAAATCTAAACATATGAGATGAATGTTGATAACAAAAAAATGAGTAAAACATGTAAAGATGTGATTTTTCCTTCAAGGCAACTGAGAGTGATGAATCTAATCTGGATGATGAGGACATAATCATGATAAAAAGCCTTAGAAAGTTTCTCAATAAAGGTGGAAACTATGAAAAGAAATTGTCCTCGACCAAAGAAAAAGAATCTGACATTGCTATGTATGTTACTTGGGGAAGACGTTCAGACAACTCAATTGAAGATGATACAGAAGATGTTGCTTTGGTGTACATCGAGGACTGTGAAGCAGAATTTGTACATTAAGTTGTATGTCTCTATACCACTTTTAAAGTGATGCTACTCATACACTATATCATTGTATTTGAATCTGTCACAACAGAGAGATTTAGTAAAATTGGAGCGAAATTCAGCATTATCCAGAGATCTAGGTATTGCACTACAATTATTCATAATTAAGTATACAATCAATGCACATGTACATGTTCCTCCCACTAGTTCCAAAAGATATATTCATGTCCTCAATACTACTAAACAAATATCTTCTTAAAAAACCTATTAAAAGGTCATATCTCAGTGTAAGGCTATGTTGAAATGACTTTTTTGGATGACACCTCTACTTACGCCTTTATAAATATAGGGTGGTGTAGAAAGTAGATTTGACTGGTTTTAGGAGGAAATCTATATTGGGTGTCTTAAAATACTGAGAAGTTTTTGGAGGATGTACCTTGCGAGGGGAACTATTTTGGGGACCCTAAGATTGAACAAAGTTCAGGGCTACGCTCAAACTTGTTTGCATTAGCGTGAGGGGACATCGATGGGAGACCAAGCTCTATCTACCTAGTTCTTCTATTGGGAACCATATAAATTTGCAGTCAGGTGGATATAAAAAAATGATTATAGGTGGTTGTTTGCACGGATGACAACGTTAGGGAACAGATGACCGAGAACATGTTCCTCTACAAATGATGTTCAGGAAAATTTATTTCCTCTACTGTTTCTATTGCAAGTAAAGGCGAGTCAACTAGGATTTCTCTAGAGGCACACATTTGATTGAACCAAGTTCCTAAGCGTGATATATTAAAAAAAAGATTGCGATTGCATAGACCAAGGATACCTTGAAAGTGAGAAGGCCTGCTAATTGGTGTTATCCAAAAAGAATTTTGCTGCTGAAAAATGACTATTTACCCTGTCATTCCTGATCTTTTAGTATTTACCTAGACACTCTTGCCTTTGAATTTCCTATTTTTTTTCTCAACACAAGTGCTTGATTCTATCTTTAAATTTGATTACATTTGCGGTGTATATGTTTTTTGATTAATGTTAATGTTGGGTTTGAGTTCCAGGTTCATGTCTATCTCCTATGTTTGTGCAAACATTTTGCTATACCTAACTGAGTTCTTGATTTTTCAAGTGTTTGTGTAGGTGATAGCCATTGGCCATAGGTATCGAATGTGCTTCTCTTAGTGTGGTGTATGCCTTCATAGTGTTTTATGATGTCAAAAGGGGAAGCGTATGCTTGTATAATATTTATAACTCTATTGATCTAACTTGATCCTCTAATGTTTTTGCTTTGTGTATTGAGTTTTATGAAACTGACATAACACAAATTGATCTATTCGACACAAGAAACAATGGTTTTTCATCATTAAAAAGGGGAAATTTGATAGATCGAGACATATTTTGATAATTGACAAATAGAGGAACAAAAGAAAGGAATCGGTTGCGTCGACATGTTCCTTTCAAACCGAACTAAGCAAATTAGAAGGTATTAAGCAGTGGAAGGGTTGCTTTTTCGACAAGCAACCAGTGCAGAAAGATTCCTTTTATAAAGGAGTCCTACAAGGAAAAGGGAGCGCATAAAGTCAAAGTGTAAACATGGGTATAAATCCTAAGAGAAGTAGGAAGCATGGTCATAAAGGAAATAAGGGGCAAAAATAAAGAGTTCAAAAAGGAAATAAATCATAGTAAAGTCAAGAAAGAAAACCAAAAACAAATTCGAGTTAAACTAGAGTTAAACACGAAGTAGGAATCCTACGGTGAGCTTCTAATTAGTTTCAAGAGAAAAAGGAAGTAGAGCACAAGTAGGATTTCTAGTTTAAATAGGTTTTGGATTAAAGTCCAAATCTATAAATAGGGCGATAGTTTCGCTGGAGAAAAATGCACACTTACATAGAGAGAAGATCAAAACACGATCAAGAGTTTGAGAGAGTTTTGAGATATACCTGGGGAGTCTTGCGAGTTTGTGAGGATAAAACTGTAAGATTGTAGTTAAGAGTTTTGATTACAATCAAGTGTCTGTGTAGGATTAGTCTAACAAATTGAAGAAACTTGATAGACAGTAGAAGACTTAAAGTTGGGGGATTTTATCTTGGATATCTAAAAAATAGAGTTTATAATTTCTTACCTAGGAATTAGAATTTATATATAATTCCTTAGATTAATAGGTTTGTAATCTGTGTTGTTTGGAGTTGAGATGAATAATACAAAGTTGTGAACTAATTATTATTTTACAAAATTATTTATTAGAACTCACAAACAGTAAAGAACAAGTAGTTAGTATGTGTCCCTTTACAGAATAAAGGGGGTCATAATTCCAACATTCTTCATGCTTATTAGGTAGCAAAAGTTAGGTACTTGATTAGGATTAGTAAGGTGAAATCTAGCCTCCGTTGCTTGTACTTGTCCCTATTGATACTTTTTATGTTTAATAAAAGACCGCTAGACACTATCTACTGGTTAATTTTCTATTAAAAAAAAGTACAATTCTCATTAGTCTTACACCTCCGAGTTTTTCCTCCTCTACTTAAATATTTTCTCGGACTCTACAATTCGTGATTATGCCACAATTTACTAGTACATTCTTTTTAATAATTCAAAAATGCCATTATATTCAATTTTCTTTATGTATACTGTGCGAGGAGAATTCTCATAATCCTAATCAATCCACACACTTTCGGGAATTTAAATTTCTGACCTCACTTAGAGGTGCATCCAATCATCATCACATTAGATGTTTGAGTGTGAATTCATTCATCTATATTTAAGTATTATATTTAAAAAATAATACTATACCTATTATCTCAAAAAAGAGCATGAGTTCAAGCGAACTCGGGAAACCCTCCTAGATACACCCTTGTGTATTTGGTTTCATTTTGTTCAAATTACATGTTTTTCCATTTGATAATAAGTTAATATGAATCAGTTAATAATTGGAATACAGTATCTAGATCGATCAAGTTTTTTCTTGACATGTAGTTATTATCAATTTTTTAGTTCTCAGTCGAGATATCAATCAGATTATGTGTTGATATTAAAACGTGGGTGGATACTTGCAGAAAGCTTGGGAATTAAGTTCTGTAAGAATGCACACAGGTTTAGAAATGCGACGGACAAAAGGGATCTTGTCCAGGGGCGGAAGCTTAAGCTTTACATGAAATCGTGGGAAGCTATGGCTTTGATCATAACTGGAATTTTTAATTAAATATATAAACACTAATTACATGCAAGTCTTCTATAATAGATGTAGCATGTGCAGGAAACATGTAATTAAGTTACTAACTATACTAAGTATTAATTAAATCAAAATCCTATTCTAAATATTTTTAAAAAGACATGCATACCAATAGGCACTATCAACTAGTATAAATAGCCATCGTACTAGGCACATGAATTCAAATAATCAATTAAACTGCGTAATAAATTAGGCCGCTAACCTTAGCTCCAGTGAATGGCTTCCAAAAAAATCAGGCATCTATTACCCTTTTCTTATCACTTTAATCTCTCTTCTTTGCTTCTTGTAAGTGCAGGACTGTTCAACTGAATTTTGAATTTGGGGGCATGTATAATATATTAATGATTTGGGGTTTGTTTGTAATTACGGATACTCCAACTTCGTCAGCGCAGTTTGATTGGGGGACTGGCTGGACCTAGAGGGCCGCGTTTGGTGTGCACACAGCAATAAGCAGATATTCTAGCATTATTTGTTTGGATACCAATCCTCAAAACATCCGTCTCAACGTGTGGAAAGAATGACTAATGGTTACACGTGTTGAGTGAAAAATATGATCGCTCCATGGACCTCTTGTTCAGAATAAGTAAGCTTTGCATATATATAAATGCAGCTTCATCACTTTACTTTACTTACTAGTTCTGTCTTGTTCATGTATCTTTACCTTTTTGTACATGTCAATTCAATAAATGGAAAGTTATTTTTATTCACATTGTTCGTAGCCACTAATTCATTTTATAATTTTTCCGGCTAAATTTACATAAAATGTTTTTATTTCTCTAGATACATTTAATCGCAAGCAAAAATTGATTTAAAAATATATGACACTTGGGCCTAATTCAACCTCCAAAGCTAGTTCATAACGAGAGATTATCCTTGATAGACGACTATGTACTTGATTATCACTCAAACTCCACTCATTGGAGAAACTTAAGCTAAACGGAGAAAAGAGAGATGATAAACAATGTGTGAGATCCTGGATTGTAATTATCGTTATTGATTAATTATATTAAACAGAATATTAGATTCAGCACGAAGATAACAATTTCGTGATCGAAAATAGTTTTTTTAATATAATAGGTAGGTATTAATGATGATTTAATTTCTACTTAAGAATATAATTATTATTTTAATTATTTTTGTAACTAAATATAATCAATTCATGTAAGAAAAAAAATGCAGCGATATGATTACTTTTATTTTTTACCGAAAGAGATATCTTTGTGACCCGAATATAATTCTATAACAAATTTTAATGCTAGTGTACTATTTAATTTGTAATAAAAACTGGTTGTGTTAATTACATGTCAATTCCATTCCTAAAAGTACACAATGTAATAAAAAAATCATTTAAAAATAATCGTTTGTTATACATTATAATAATTGTGAAAACATTTTGAAATAAAGTTTATAACAGTGTGATATAAGATATTGTAAAAAAAAACAATTCCTTAATCTATAAACTATTCAACCTCCTGCATAGTAAATGGAAAATGTTCGAGAAAAAATAGTAATACAATTTCTTACATGTTTTCAATTGACTTCTAAAAAAAAAATAATTTTTTCAAGTCTCTATGCTATTAAAGTCTAAAATAATGCTCACAATGGATTATTTAATGAATTTTATTTTTTACCATCAAACTTAATTAGAAAAAAAATATTCCTCAACAATTATGCGAGATAGGTGGAAAATAAAAAAAAAATATTATGCGGGGCAGATGAAAGTTCTGCGGGTTAAGCTCAATACACCCAGCCCTATGATAATCCCTCACTTTGTGGCTATTTTTACTTTGTTCTGGATTCGCATGTTGTTGCTCGTCATGTTCTCATTAGTGTTATCCATTCGAGTTTTTCCTCTCTGGAATTAATCATAATTCAATTGTCCGTGGAGAGAGAATCCTCAATCCGTAATAAATTCACACTTTCAGGAATTTAAATTTCTGATCTCATTAGAGAGGTGTATTCTTTCATCATCGCATTAGATGTTACATTAAGTATGGGTCATATATCAATTTTTGAGTATCTTTTTAAAAACTATAGGCACTACTTATATGATCTTGAAAAGAAGAGCATAGTTCCACATTGATAACTGGAGCACTAAACCCGACTAGTGCTTTTGATAATGGACAACGTGGAACCAGGTTTCACATAATATCACGGGACTACCAACAAAGCGGGTTAGGAGTTTGCACCTCCAGTACAAAAGTAAAAAACACATTTTCAAAATAAGTACTCCGAGTCAAAGAAGGAAAGCAGTAATAATAGAAGAGTACTTGGCAAATAACGAAAGACGCAGGACAAAGGGTCACACAAGAAAAATGATAAGTTTTATAGATAAAAACAAAAAGCTTGCTATAGAAGTTGAAGAAGGCAAATTAGCGTTTGGTTTTAAACAAAATGTGAAGTGGTAAAAGGAGAGAAAAAGGAAAAAGTGAGGCACCAATTTTGAGGAAAAAATGAAAGGATTTGCAAGTGCAAATGAAAAGTCATTGTTCTCATTAGTGAAGAAAGGAAAATGTTGTCCTTATATTAGGAAACACTTCATTTACTTCTTAAAGAGTTAAAGAAGAATGTGCCCCTAACGCCGCTGTCGTCGCTCAGCTTCGAATTTAGATTTGGATTTATATTTTATCACACCCCGAGCTACCCCGAGACGCGGACACGGAACCTAGGACCATTAGTGATCCCAAGCTAACCCTGCTGGCATGATCATGCGCATACTAAAGATATAACTGATGCGTGGGAAGGTAAATCATATTAACTGAAAAGGATGGGCATGCCTCTATTCTTATAAATGAGATGTTGAAAATTGATGAGGTAAATCAAGAAAATATTAATCAATGCTAAGATTAAGGAACTATGTCGTAAATAAGCCTTAATAATAGAAAATGTTGGGGACAACCCCCCAGCTAAGTCTGTAAAAACCTGAACTAAATTGACTAAGACTGAAAAAAATCATGATCGGGCCTCGGAGAAAAGGATCCTCACCAATAAAGAATGGTGATGGAATTGATCTAAGAGCGATCGGGATGCTGAGAACTTGAAATATCATGCAAATTATATGTTATTAAAACGTGGGTGGATGGCACAGTTTCTTTTTATTTTAAAAAAAAAGTGTGTACTTGCCAGAAAGCTTGGGAAGTAAGTTTAAGTTAAGAATGCAACAGGTCTAGAAATGTGACGGCCCCCAAGGGATCTTGTCAGGGGCAGGAAGATGAAAGCGTTTTAAAGGGAAAAAACGTGAGTAATGGCTGGAATGAGAAAAAAGAAGTATGATGCAATCCATAATTAAAAACTAAACCTGATTAATAGATGTTAGCATCAATCGGAATTAGTAATTAAAATATAAATACTAATTACCAGCAAGTCTTCTAGTAATAGATGTAGCATGTGCAGGAACAGTAACTTAAGTGACTAACTATACTAAAGTATGAATTAAATCAAACCGAAATATTTTAAAAGCAATGCATACAAATAGGCAATCTTCAACTTAGTATAAATAGCCCTCGTTACTAGCACATGAATTCATCATCAATTAAAACACGTTATTAATTACGCATAAACCTTAGCTTGTTTGACATGCTTCAAAAATAGGCTCTATTACCCTTTACTTATCACTTAATCTCCTCTTCTTTGCTCTTGTAAGTGCAGACTGTTCAACTGGTATTTTGAAATTTGGGGCATGTACTAATATACTTAATGATTTGGTGGGTGTAATTATCGGGACTACTCCAACTTCGTCATGCTGCAGTTTGATTGGGGGACTGGTGGACCTAGAGGCCGCGGTTGCTTGTGCACAGCCCTAAAAGCAAATGTGCTGGAAATGGGAAGATTTGGTATACACCTCTCTAAACATCCTTCTCAAGTCTGTGGACAAAATATCTACTGGGTTACACTTGTTGATTGAAAAAATATTATCTTTATCGATGGACATCGTGTTCAGATAAGAAAGCTTTGCATGTATATAAATGCAGCTCATTCATTCACTTTACTTATTACTTAAAAGTTTGTTCTGTTAAGTATCTTTACCTTGTGGGAAATGCCAATTCAATAAGGATGGTTGTTTTTATTCACTTGGTTAGAACCACAAATTCATTTTATACTTTTTCCAGCTAAATTTACATAGAATGTTTTCATTTCTCTAGATTCATTTAATAGCAAACAAAAATTGATTTATAGATATATGACACTCGAGCCTAACTCAACCCAAAAGCTAGTTCATAACTAGAGATTATCCTTGATGACTTTGTACTTTATCATCACTAAAACTTCATTAACACTACTCATTGGAGAAACTTAATCTAAGAAGAGAAAAGAGATTTTATTGAGTGAATGAAGAAGACAGAATGAACGAGTATTGTTACATCACAATGTATTTATCACTGTTCGTGTCCGTTTCCATCAATACTAACTAACTAATTGTAATATCTATTATTTGTAATGACTTCTTTACCCCTTAATTTATCATGTTATGCCTATTTCAAGCTGGCAGGTTATGAAAGTATTTAGCTTGCCTACTAGGTTCTCATGTTGTGGTCGTGACAATCCCTTGGTTAATATATCTGCTAATTGATCCTTGGTACCTACATGTATTGTCTTGATAAGCCCCTCATGTAGATTCTACGTGATGAAATGACAGTCTATCTCGATGTGTTTAGTACGCTCATGAAACACTGAATTTGCTGCAACTTGTAGTGCAACATTCAATTCGTTCACTAAACCATTCAACCATACTACCTATGAAACTGCTTTGGCCATGCTGATGTATGTCCGCAACTTCTGCTGAGCTTCTTGATACTACACTTTGTTTCTTTGATTTCCAAGAAATTAATGATCTTCCATGTTTAACTATGAACCCTGAAACTGACTTTCTAGTATTAGGACGAGAGGCCCAGTCCGAATGATTCAAAAAACTGTTAATGAATTGGAAACCTACAGGCTACTCAATAAAATCCTCAATTCTCTCTTACTATATTTCTCTTGATATATTTCATGACCCTAACTGCTACACCCCAATGTGATTGTTTAGGTAGTTCTAAGAACTGACAAGTGTTTGTACAACATAGGCTATATCAGACCTTGTTAATGTCAAATACAACATTTTCCCAATAATTTTTTGGTATTTAATCTTATCTTCTAGCATATATAGTTAGCTCTCTATTTTCTGCATTAATTCATCAAAATCATGTATAGTTATCTCTCTATTTACCTCGAGACGTGTCCAGACAGGTTTTACAAATCCAATTCTCAGCTCTGTGATGATCTTAAAGAGCATATTTCCTTTGATTCACACGGATTCCCTTGGAAAATCTATTGAACTTCATTCCTAGAAAAACTTCAGTGTTCTTGAATCCTTTCTCTTGAAGGCTTTAGGTAGGGATGCCTTAGTTTTCTCAAAAACGAATATAATATTACAGGCTGATAGTATCATATGATCATCTACATAAACCGAAGTGATGATAATATCACTTCCTTTCTTCTTTTTAAACAGTGAGTGATCCAAGCAATTTTGAGTGATTCGTAGGCTTTAGACAGTTTCAAATTCCATTGTCTACTAGCTTATTTTAACCCATATAAGGATTTAACAAGTCTACAAACTACTATGCCAGACTCCCCCTGACTTGGTAATCCCCGAGGAAGCTGCATATAAACCTCATCATGGAGATCACTCTGAAGAAATGCATTAGACACATCCAACTAGTGAACATGCCAATTGTGTTGTGCGATGATGAAATTAAACAACTCTCCGGAAATTTTGACCACTGGAGAGAGAATGTTTTATGTAATCAAGACCCTCCTGTTGGTTGTAGATTTATTCCATCAACCTGGTCTTGAACCTCTCCACCTCACCAAAAGCTTTCAAATTTACATTATAAACTCATCTACACACAATAGCAGCCTTATTTGGGGGTAAATGAACTAGGTCCCAAGTGTGATTAAGCTCAAGAGCTTTGTAAATTAGAATTCATGGCTTCAACCCATATACTACGTTAAATAGCCTCCCAATAGGACATTGGTTCCTGTATATTAGATAAGGAGTTGAGATATACTTGATGAGTAGGAGAAATAGATTATGAAAACGGTATATATACCTTGATTGGATAGGAAACATTAGTAGCATATTGTTTAGTAATGTAATCAACATGCCAAAGAGGAGCCTTTATCACTCTGTGTGATTTTCTTGGATGAGAAGGATCAGGAATAAATATGGGAACATAAGGAGTGGTAGGTGACTGGTGAAGTACATCTTGAGAGGTTGCAGGAATTTGCACTAGACTCACAGGATCAGGTACCAAAGGGCCATGATGATGTGTAATAGAAGGCTCATCCTTTGGAGAAATGTCACTCGATGATAAAGGTTCAGTAGACCAAAAATTAATCATCATGACATCCATATTGACATAAAATTTCTCCCTTGCAAGGTCAAACAATATGTAGCCCTTGGTGGTTGTGGAATAACCCATGAACACTGAGGGCACTGCTCTTGAAGCAAATTTGTCGACTCTAGGAAAGGCACTGCCATAGCACAAGCATTCAAAAGTCTTGAGATGACTAAGAATAGGTTTCATTCTAAAGAACAACTCATAAGGAGATTTGCCACCAAGGACTGCTAAGGGCAATCTATTAATTACATAAGTTTCAGTAAGAATTCAATGAACTCAGAATCTTAAAGGGATATGTCATTGAAATTTGAGGAATCGAGCTACTTCAAGCAAATTTAGATGCTTCCTCTCAGCTACACCATTTTGATGAGGGGTATGGACATAACTTCTCTGGTGCAAAATACCAAGTTCCTTGAAGAGAAACTGCATATCAACATTCACAAATTCAACAACATTATCCGATCTAATTATTTTTAACAACAGTCTGGAATTGAGAGTGGATCAACTTGAAATTTTGCCTTAATACTATTATAACATCACTCCTAAACTTCAACAAAAAAATCCAAGTGATATGGGAGAAATCATCAACTATATTCCAAAAATGTTTATGTCCATCAAATGTTTCTAAATAGTATGGTCCCCAAACATCTAGGTGCGACAATTCAAACACCTTATTAAAAGTACTAGTCGAATGAGAAATAGAATGTCTAGTGTGATTAGCTAAAGGACAATCACTACAATCAAGTACAATTGATTTACAGTCATCGCATCAGATGTTACTTTGAGTGCGAGTCATATCTATATTTAAATATCTTTTTAAAACTATAACTCTAAATCATGATTCTTGAAAGAAGCGTTTAGTTCACCTGAACTCGGGAACCCATAGGTCCACCATGTGTAATGGTCTCAGGGGCAATGTATCTGTACTTTAGAGAAAAAGATAGTAGGGACCATAATCCTTAACAAAATCTATAATATTGTTTCTTTTCTCTTTCTTCACAATCAAATATAAAATGGAACCATTACGAAAACAAGAAATGACAATGGTTGTAGATTTATAGTTTAAGTCTGAAGTAAACAATATATAGTTGATGTTGAAGAGTATCCATTTAATAATTTTGAGAAAAAAGATGAGCTCATTTTGTTTCAATTTACATGTTTTTTTCCATTTGATTATAAATAATTAAGATGAAACAGTTAATCATCGAAGTACAATATCATGATGAAGTTTGTCTTGACATGCAACTATGTTTATAGAGTTCAAATTTAGAGTTCTCAATTAAGATGATGCATTTTATGTTTTGACTTGAAAGCGTTGGAGGATGGCTTCAATTTAATAAAAATGTATTATACTTGATGAAAGCGTGGGAATTAAGTTTATATGTGGCTTTGTTAACTGGAATTTCTAATTAAATACTAGTTCGATGATGCAACTTTTGTAAGTCTTTAAAATACATACTCATGTTTACCTAACAATTTTAGAGATTATATGAACTTGAATTTAATTAGAACTTGAACTTGTCTTTAAAATACATACTCATGTGTACCTAATGATTTTAGAGATTATATGAACTTGAATCTAATTAGAACTTGAACTTGAACTCAGAATTTGAATATAACTAATCCTTGGATTAGATGTTTATGTATAACTAAGTTTAGCAATTAGTTTGCACTTGAATTTTTTATTGAACTTGAACTTAGAACTCAAATATGACTAGCTAAGTTTTGAATTTGAAGTTTATGTATAAATAGCTTTAGAACTTTATCAAGTTGTGGGAGTTAGAAATTTGAATTATTGTGGGATTTTAGAACTTTAAGTTGTGAACTTTAGAGAACTTGAATTTTTTTTGTAACATTTTAGAACATTAGGTTGTGAAACGTAGTAATCTGAATTATGTGAATTTTAGCAACTTAAACTTGATTAATTTAGAGAACTTGATTTTTTGGGTGAGATTTATTAGAACTTTAAGTTGTAACTTTAGAGAACATGAATTGTTTGTAGGTTTTTTTTAAAGCTTTCGTGTTGTTTAGAAATCTTAATTATTTAGGATTTAGAATTTAAAATGTGAACTTTCGAGAGAGGAACTTGAATTTTTCTAATTTTAGATCTTTATAGGTTATGAGCATTAGAAATTTTGAATTATGTAGGGATTTTAGAAATTTAAGTGTGAACTGTAGAGAACTTGAAATTTTCTTTTTGTAAATTTTAGAACTTAAGTTTGTGAAAGTTAGTCATCTTTAAATTATTGTTAGCATAGAATTTTAGAACTTTACCTGGAATTTTGGAGACACT
Source organism: Solanum habrochaites (assembly GCA_027704765.1). Lineage (NCBI taxonomy): Eukaryota > Viridiplantae > Streptophyta > Magnoliopsida > Solanales > Solanaceae > Solanum > Solanum habrochaites. The sequence goes on along the minus strand of JAKWJA010002491.1, from coordinate 52,314,582 downwards.
TGGTATTTTGATGGGACTTTAGAACGTAAGTTTTAAACTTTAGAGAACTTGAATTGTTTGAGCTTTACAGAATTAAAGGTTGTGAACTTTAGAAATCTTGAATTATTGTAGGATTTTTTAATTTAAATTTGTGAATTAGAGAACTTGAATTTTATAGGATTTTGAACTTTATAAGTTTGTGAGCGTTAAAAAACTTGAATTATTATGGATTTAGAACTGTTTCAGTTGTGAACTTTAGAGAACTGAACTTTTTTTGTGTAAAGATTGTAGACATTTAGGCGTGTGACACGTTAGTAATCTTGAATATTGGGAATTTAGAACTTTCAGTTTAATTTCAGAGTACTGATTTTTTTGTGGGGATTTTAGAACTTGAAGTTGTAACTTTAGAGACTGAATTTTGTAGGTGTTAAGGAGCTTGAGGTTGTGACACTTTAGGAAATCTTGAATGATTGTAGAATTCTCGATTTTAATGTGTGAATTGAGAGAATTTAAATTTTATAGGATTTAAAACTAATAAGTGTTTAGAAATCTTGAATTATGTTAGAATTCTAGAACGGTAAGTTGGTGACTTTAGGAACTTGAATTTTAGAAGGATATGAGAAGTTAGGGTAGGGTGTTAAACGTTAGATACTCTCAATTAGTACGGATTTAGTACTTAAGTTGTGAATTTTAGAAACTAAATGTGAACTTAAAACTGAGGTTCTATATAACTAATTGAATTGTGATTTAGACTGTATGGTTTGAAATTATAACTTGATTACTATAATTGAACTTAATTAGCGAATATGAACTTGAATGTTGTTGCTTTTCAATCAAAAACGTAATTATGGTTTGGTTGCATAAGTAACAACACTAGTTGATCCTATTGATGACAAAAAAATGGATTTCTGCAAGGTCGATTTGTGGTCCAGCATCGACTATGTCAAGGGAGTTCACTCTTCCGTGATGTTGTGTTCCTTGAGGTTGCCGCGGAGCAATCTACAAGTTAAATTATTGCAAATCAAATGGCACCAAATGACTCAACAGGACGGACCATTTAGAAGACTATTCAATGCTATTGAAACATTTTGCTCTTTCCAATATAATGGAAAGTATCATTTATATGTTTCATATTTGATTTAAGTGATTCCTAAGATGAATAATCTTTTGGACCAAATTATAAAAATAAAAACACATTAAACAAGAGATGTTCTAACCTTAGGTTCCAAGGAAGGACTTTAGAGAAGAGGTATTATCTTAGTCATGAATTCATATAGAGGATTAGAAGGTTAGGTAGTAGGTCTTGCTTGGGATGGTGGTTCTTTGCCATTGTAATAGTTGGAATAGTTCTTTAGTGTGTTTCGATTATCACACTATTATATTGTTGTTTTGAGTCTTTTCGATACACTTTGCGCTACTTGCATTTTACGTGCTATATATAGTTTCTTCACTAACTCCTTTGTACATGAATTTATTGCAAGTGTCTCATGGAAATAACCTCTCTACGTCCACAAATTAGTGGACTAGTGTATGGTCTACGTATATGTATTTCACATAAGTGCTTTTCATAAAATTGTTTTTTCAATAAAACACCTTTTGCTGAAAATTTTGGTCAAACACCTCACTCCTTAATTTTAGAATAAGGACTTCTTAAAGGGGAAATAAATATGTTTCAATTTGTTTGATCGACTTTCTGTAACGACCTGCTAGGTCGTTTTGAGAACTAGGACTAGTTTGACTCCTTTTGAAAATTTAAATGGGTACTTTTAAACTATTCGAAGCTACGAGTATGTAGTGATAAAAATTTTAGTGAAGAATTGATAAGTAATAGTTAATGCGGTCATATCCATTATTTCTCAATACCTATACTTGACCATAATTTCTTTAAGTTTTTAAGGTTTGGGGGATTAGTTTATTTGTTATAATAATTAACATTAGAAAAAACAGAAAATAAAAAGGGTCAAAAAACACCGGCGGCGTGGGCATAATCATGTAACTCGTGATCGTGTTTTGAGGTGAGTTTCAATCTAATTGTGTTATGAATGTTCATAATACGTATATTATTCTGATTATGATTTAATGGGATAATATAGTGCAAAAAGTGTGGTTAGGTGGTGTAGTTGATTGAGTGAACGAATTTTTAATTTTATTGTTTCTTGTTTATATTTTTATGTAAGTTTTCCAATTTTCTTTTGTATACCTGGCAAGGTCCGGAGAAAATTCTGTGAACTCTCCAATTTCTTCTTTTAGATAAAAGTATTATTTTTCTAAGGTTTTTTTAGTTTCAATATGACAATGGTAAGATAGGTAAAATCAAAAAAAAAAAAGAGGATGATTAATACTGGTTATTATTATGGGTCCTCTAGTACTTGGTTGAAACTTTCTAGATTTTTTTTTATACATTTGGCAATGGTTTTAGCTTTTAATTAGTCCCAAGGATTTTCAAATGGCTGCCAGCGAGAGTTTTCTCTTCTTTGGGATTGAGAAAGTGTATGCAAAGATGCAGATGTATAGGAATTTGCGGGGCAACAAATTAGTTTCTCGTAAATGGTTTAAAGTTGGCTTATTTTCTTATTATATCACATTAAGATACTGGGTATATTGAGATAGTAATTATTATTGGTGTATATTATATTAAGATGAATTTCTAGGGTATTTGGGAGATGCAGTTCAATTCTGGACTTAAAATTTAGAAAGTATAATAATTTGGCATATAAACAATATCATATTTGGGAAGTCGATTAGACTTATGAGTAAATTTGTTTGGGTCTATGATAGGCATACAATATTTAAAGTCTACAAAACTCGATTACTACAAATAATGCGTAATTGGTAGATTGTGACTTTTCCGAAACTTTGCCCTTCCTTCGAAAAGGGAAGGAACTATCTTGAGATCGTGGCAACGAGGTTGGATCTTAAGGTATGGTTAAGAATTTTAGATTGTTGAAGGACGTTTTCCTAATTAAAGATGCAAAATGAAATAGACAAAGGGGGCAGGGCGAAAGATGGGGATCTCGATCAAGGGTTTGAAGGGCATTGGACGAGGTAACGGGGGTATAAAAAGAAAATTTTACTACTATAGATGTGGAGGTAATTGAGAATGCGAAAAGCATATGGGCATTAGGGATAATTATTTATTGAAATCCTTGTGTGATTATGTTTATTTATTGTACCGTTATTATAGTTGCGATTAATTGAGGTGGTTTGTATTATGTTTCATATTGATTGATTGCGATGCATCATCATATCCTAATTGAATTAATATTGTCCCATGCATAGACATGAGACTGAGTATAAGTTGGGCACGTGGAGATCGTCCTGCGGGACGGTGAGATGTAAGATGTAATTTGGGCAGTGGAGGACGTCCGGCGGAGGAAATTGTTTGATAGTATGATAGATGCGTGAGATCGTGCGCACAGCACGTGGAGATAGTCGGTGTCGGTATATGGACTTCGCGAGTCCCCAGGTCATGAACTCTCGATGTATTTCAGAGGAGATATATATCGACGGTTGGAGTGAGTTTGGGTATTCGAGACATATCATTAATGGATCATATTGCATTGCCTTTCATCCTGTCATTCGTTTATTAATGATCTATGTTTAGTTTGGTGTTTGGATAATACTAAAGTTTGATTTTTTATTGATGATGAAAATTCACAACCAAATATATCGTTGTTGAATATTATAAGCAGAGACGAGATGAGAGAGACGGAAGAGACCGAACTCAAGTTCCTCTACAACAGTCCTCACGCCCTTACCAACTCCCTTTCCCCCCTCCATCCTAAAAGCATAACCTCACCCACTCACATCCCTAACAACCCCCACCACCAAACCTTACCTAACAATACTTCCTCTCCCACCTCTAACAGTCACACATCACCACCCCACTCCTATCTAGGACTCAAACCCATACACCATCACCCTACATCTCCCCCCCACCCCACTCCACACTTCCCACCCCCACTGTAGTCCCTCCAACCTCATAAATTCCACCTTTACACAACTACCATATCCAACTCCCCTCCTCGAGCCATCCTTAAACCAACCCCCCACACCTCCCCACCAGCACCACCCACCCCCAGCTCTAATTCCACCCCATTAAACCTCAACTCGCCCCTCCAACCTCCCCCCTTTTATACATCACCAAACACATTCAGCCCAAACCCACCTTCACCATCCAATATTCAATCATACATACCCCCACCTCACACCAAATAATCCCCTATATATAGATTATCTTGTATAATTTAAGAATTTATTTTTCTTTATATAACTCCCGTCACTACTCTTCGTTGTAGTGTCAATGAGACATACTGGGTAACGGGGTTTGTACTAATACTACACTTGTGCACTCTTTGTGGTGTAGATTAGATTGCAGTAGTAGCCAGTAGGAGCACATCTCGTGGAGCAATTTGGCCGAGCTGAAGTTCTTGGAGTTGTGGTGAGCTGTTGGCATTCCGTGGCCACACTCCCTCTATCTTTTATTTATTGTGTTATTAGTATTAGACAGGATATCCCTTATGTTAGATTGTCATTTAGTTCCGGGACTTGCACGACTTTTTAGGAAGCTCTTGTACTTAAGACACCAATTATTGGGGTGATATGTGAATATTTAGCTTCCGCATTTCGTACTTATAAGGAACCCAAGGTTGGAGAGTCTTGCTTAAGTGTTGTCCTTTTACTTTATTTGTTGGTTTAGTTGGGTTGGCTTACCTATTGGTTGGGAACAAGGTGCCATCACGACTTGCAAACTTCTTGGAGTTCGTGACAAATTTGGTATCAGAGCGCTAGGTTCACGGTCTAGAGGAGTACAAGAAGAATGCTAGTAAGAGTCTTGCGGATCGATATGAAGACGTCCATACCAATCTTCGAGAGGTATAGGATCATTTAGGAAATATTCTGTTATTTTATTCATTATCGTGCACACTTTGACATTTGTAGAATTCTAATCTTGATTATCTCTTCTCCTCTAAGATGGTAAGGAATCGTAACATATGCAATGTGAGTGGTCAGGATACTATGACTATGCGCCTGCTTCTGGGGCAAACTGTCCGAAGGGGTTAGAGTAGAGGGAGGACGAGCTCGAGGTCGGGGCGGGGGGCCGGTTGCAGCACCGATGATGTTCAATACCAGTAAGCTACAGGGTCGTGATCAGGACCGTACATCCTGATGCAGAGAGGTTATGCATGGGGAATGTGCAAAGATCGTGTCGGGGAGATGGGCCAGGACCCCCCCAGGCTTCCAAGATAATTGGCTCGTATGTCGGGATCCTAGAGGGGATGGCCAGGGCAGGAGCTTTGCCTGTCACTTCTGTGGACTACCAGACCGTGTTGGGAGGTCAAACTCAGATCGAAGTGCTAAGATTCAGTCAGACTCCCAGGACTCAGCCACTGCCGCTGGTAGCTCCTCAGATTGGATAGAGTATGGAGTTTCCGATATGACATCACATTTGGTTGAAAAAAAAAAAAACACAGGCCTTCTTGCTATTGATGAGCAAAAGATGTTTGGGAGGTTCAGACTAATGAACATCTATTATACTGGGGATTAGCCGAGGATTGCATATGAATTTTTTAGGTTAGTTGTAATGAGAGGTTGCATAACTTGGATAGTGTGGTGAGTCGTCTGGAGTTGACTACATAGCGTTTCAGAGACTGCTTGCTAAGCAGTGGTGGAGGGATTATATTAGTGTAGGCCGCTGGACCCATCCATATCCTGGACTCAGTTTACTCAGGTATTTCTATCCAAATTGTTCCAAGCAGTGAGAGGGAGCCTCAAGAGGGCCGGTTAGTTTGAGGGTTGACAGCAAAACGGTATGTTAGTTGCAGAGTAGAGGATAAATTTTCATTGCCGTGGCTAGGCATGCTCGATGATGACTTCCACAGAGGCTGAGAGAGTGAGAAGGTTTGTCTAAGGGGCTGATTATTCTGATCCAGTCTAGAGTTTATCAAGTATGCTTCTGATGTTCCATTCCAGAAATGGTAGATGCTGCTAAGGCGTTGAGAGATTCGGGTGAGGGATTTGAGCAGCGGAGGGCAAAGGGACCGTTATTTCAGCGTGATATGGTGGTGTTGCTTCCACTAGGAGTCGGGGGACCTGGGCAGAGGTGTCACCCTCAGCCCAAAGACCCATTCTGTTGGGGGTTTGGGGGGGGGGGATGCCTATTACCAGCGTCTTGAGGTGTTAAGCTGGGCATAAACTCTTCGAGCCTAGGTGCTACTCGCAGGGGTTCATCCTCTAAACCTGGCGTTCGGGAGGGAATTCTGTCATTATGTTCTCTCATCAGATGCCGTCTAGTAGGGGATGTTTTGAGGTCGGGGATTAGGACACTTTGTGAGAGGACTGCCCTAGGACAGGAAGTGGTGTGGATTACATCAGGGTTCTCAGGCTTTGACTTTCAGGGATGCACAACCTTCCAGCTTGTGAGTGGTCACAGAATGGTTAGAGGTGGTTTTCATTTAGGTAGAGGTTGGTTTCCCTTCTGGTCGAGGTGGTGGTCGTGGGGGGTTAGTTTCACAATTGATGGACGGTCTTCTCACTGTTATCTTTTCCAGGTAGGCCCAGAGGCTTGAAGCCTTCACAATCTTTCTCAAAGGTATTATTCCAGGTTTGTCATCGACCAGCTACTGTATTATTTGCTCCAGGCTTCTACTTCTTCTTATGTGTCTTACATATTTTGCTCCTAGTCTAGATATATTGTGTGAGTCTCTTATTTGCCGCTCAGTGTTTCTACTACTGCGGGGTTTGTAAGTTGGTAAACAAGATTGAAATCATAAAACAGTTACAAAACAAGGTGGGATGGGACATTTGAGTAATCATTAAATGTCATGTTGTAAAAATGAATTCTTGCTTGCTAAAGCGGTAGCCCGAGCTATAAAGAATGGTACCCCTCTTCTTGAAAAATGTAAGAGTAGGCGACTCTTACATGGTACAAACCCAATTAGATCCTTCTAATGTTTCTGCCTTTAGTTTACCACGGTCATATAGTAGACAATTTTTTTTAAAAACTAGCTAAAATGATGGTTGTTATGGATTTGCCATTTAGTTTTGGTGAAAATCCCAAATTTATACATTATATTCAAAGTGTATATAATCCACATTTTTAAGGTTTTGCTAGAAATACAATAAAAAAGATTGTATTTGATTATCAAGCACAACATTTTCAATATCTTTGTTATTTATTTTATTATAATAATTGTAAGATAGTTATTACTTATGATATGGACCGTAGCATAAACGGAAATGATTATTTGACTGTTACTGCACATTGGATTGATGAAAATTGGAATATGCAAAAAAGAATTTTAGGTTATAAATATTGTCAGATGCAAAAAATCGGTTGTTATATAGCTCAAACAATTTTAGATATTTTAGGAATCTAAGGAATTGTGGTAAAATAAGTAGTATAACCTTAGATAATGCTGCAAATAATACAATTGTCGTTGAATTTTTAAAACCTACTCTTTGCCCTATTTATGGTGATGATTATCATATTAGGTGTACTGCACACATACATAATTTGATAGTTAGAGATGGTATACAAATGTATGATAACGGTTGCACGAAAGTTGAAAATGCATGTCATTTTATATTTAAATGTCAAGTTAAGTCTAGGCATAGAGATTTTTAAAATCGCAGTTTCTAATATAATCTTTCACCTAGAAACATTCCAAAAACAGTGTCTACTAGATGAAATTCTTTATATGAAATGTTTGTAGTCGTTTATGAGTATAGAAAACTCTTACAAATGGTTTGGAATTCTCCTAAATCATATATGTTATATAGACTCGATGATAGTGATTGACATGACATACATGAACTCATAGATTTCCTAAAAGTTTCTTACAACACTACCAAAGAATATATGTACTTTATAGTCCAATTTGTTAGGATCGAATCCACACACACACTTGATGAATTAAGAACACAAGAACTTTCAAGAGAAAGAGATGAGAGATCTAGAGAGAGAAAGAGAGAGATCAATATTTTGTGGTAACACCCAACTCCCCGTGAGTAAACTGCCACGGCGGTGGGGTATATATATTAAAAGTGTATACTTGCAGAAAGCTTGGGAATTAAGTTTAGTAAGAATGTGCACAGGTCTAGAAATGTGACGGACAAAAGGGATCTTGTCCAGGGGCAGAAACTAAAGCGTTAAATGAAAACGTGAGTGGATGGCTTGAATTAAAAAAGAATGTATATGTTCATACACTGGAAGTTGGTAAATTACTATATAAACACACTAATTACATGCAAGGGCGCTATAATAGATGTATCAGTGCAGGAAACATGTAATTAATTAGACTAACTATACTACGTAATTACATTAAATCAAATCTCTAAATATTTTTAAAAGCGCATGCACTACCAATAGCAATATTCAACAGTATACATAGCCATTGTTACTAGCACTGATATTCAATCACTCAATTAAACCGTGGGATGATTAATTAGGCCAACCTAGCATTTTTGACATGGCTTCCAACAAATCATGCCTCTATTAACCCTTAATTCTTATGCAACTTATCTCGTCTTTTCTTGTGCTTTGTAAGTGCAGACTGTTCAACTGATTATTTTTTAAATGGGTGGGAGGTACTACTATACTTAATGATTTGGTGGGTGTAATTATGCGTGACTACTCCAACTTCGCAATGCTGCCGTTTTGATTGGGGGACTGGTGGACGCTAGAGCCGGCGGTTTTGTCTTGTGCACAGGCCATAAAGCATATTCTAGGAATTCATTTGAATATACCAATCTCTCTAAAGCCTCCTTCTCAAGCGTCTGTGGAAAATTATCCTACTGGTTTACAATTGTTTATTGAAAATATTATCTGCTTCCATGGCCTCGTGTTCAGAATAAGTAAGCTTTGCATATATATAAATGCAGCTTCATCACTTCACTTTACTTAACTTTACTTACTAGTTCTGTCATGTTCATGTATCTCAACCTTTTTGGACATGTCAATTCAATAAATGAAATCTTGTTTCTATTCACCTTTTCATTTCTCTAGATTCATTTAATCGCAAACAAAAATTGATTTAATGATATATGACACTTGGGCTTAACTCAACCCCAAAAGGTAGCTCATAATGAGAGATTATCCTTGATAGAGGACTCTGTACTTGATGATCACTCAAACTCCATTAACACTACTCACTGGAAAAACATAAGCTAAGAAGAGAAAAGAGATATTTTATTGAGTGAATGCGCACCCCAGCATTGACATGAGTCTTGTTTATCGACCACTCAAATGTTATTTATCACTGTTCGGACGTAGGGTCCCAGCATACTAACTAACTAATTGTAATATCTATCATTGATAATGACTTATTTACCCTTAACTCCTTATCATGTTATGCCAATTTCATTACTCCTCCTCTTATATATTCTACATGATGAAATGACATATTGCTAATGACTTATTTATCTCTTGTAATATCTATGAGCTTGCCTACTAGGTTCTCATGTTGTGGTCGTGGCAATCCCTTGGTTAAAATATCTGCTAATTGATAAATTTTTTAGCCTCCATGTACTCTTTTGATAGCCACCTCTCGATATATTCTATCTACCTGGATGAATGACGGTCTAATCTCGATTTGTCTTTAATACGGTTCTGAAACCCGAATTTGCTGGCACTTTTAGTGCACGCATTGATATTCTAACTAACGACGCTAATAATTTGGGGCTGAATTTAAATTTTAAAACCTAAGTATGAACAGGTTGTCCTCACGTGTTCCAACCAAAGACGTAAAACAGTAAGTACCTACACACTATTTTTGCGCGGAAACACCGCGACTCAAAATGTTTAAAACCACGACCTGTATACCCTTACCGGATTTAACTCCAACTTCACTAAATCAAATCTACGAGCCATATCGAGCCTCCACAAAGATAGATTACACACTTACAACTACCTTAACTTCAATTTACGGATTTGAAGCTACAATTTTGGTAATCGCTAGGAACTAAACTTTAATTCCATACCTTGGCAACACCAACCCTCTCAGGTATGTGTTTCCCAACTCGTTGAGTTATCACACCCTAGACAACACTCCTAGTTCAGATTTATAAATCATTACACTAGATTAACCTCAAGACTCATTCATCAAAGAAAAAATTCAACGTCTAACACATAAACTCTGTTAAGGATCGGGTTCTTCGATGTGTTCTTTCAGTTCGCTGGTAGCACTTGGCAAGTGAATTTCTCAATCGCTCTTTTTTGTCTCTGTAAGTGCACACTATTCTGGCAGACTTTAGCTACTTCTATTAAAGAAGACAATTTATGATAGAGTTATTGTTTTCACCATTCAAACTCTTATTGACTTGAACTCACTTGACACTGTAGAATTTTACTCAAGTAAGACTCCTTTTCAATTTAACCCTATCCCTTCTTTGGACTTTCTCCTTTCAAAATACATTCTTTTTATTCTGTTGTTTTGTAGTCGAACTCCAACACTTTAATTAATTCAACAAAAAATTTAAGAGTTCTACTTAAATGAGGATCTACCCTTCTTCAATTAAATTACTTGTCTCTTTAGACTCTCTTCTTCAAATTAAACTCTTGATATCTTTTCTCTTTCCAATTGAATCAGATGTTTAATTCGCTATGGGGTTTCTTCAAGCTAAATTAAACATTATCCCATTCTTTTATTTCTTCAACACGTCTTGTCTTTATTTTATATTCATTTTAGATGTTTTCTCGAATTCAATACTCGTGACATTGGTAAACCTTTGGACCGGTGTTTTACTGACATTTTCTTTCTTCTTTCTTCTTTTCTTTGCTCAATGCATCAAAACTGGATAAATCCCAACAAATTTCCCATTTTTGATGAGGACAAACACTCTTTTCTAAAACCTCTTTTCTTTGGTGGCATTTAAACAATTTTTATCTGTAGACACTGAAAGCAATAAAATACTAACATGACACTAAGTTAGTTTCAATGGGTTTATAAACACATTACTGCACAACGCTTATCTCGCCCCCTTTGTTTGGACAACATGAAAAGCTATGTCAATCCTATAATTACGAGCTAGATTGATCAGTTAAACTTTTCTTGGCCACTATCTTCCCAGTACCATCAGATAATTACTTGTCAGACAGCCTAATAATATATTATAGAGAGCAAGGACATGATCCATTTAAGGCAATCATATCAACCATTAAATTATCATATAATGTTTAATTTAAGGATCGAAGTCATAGCTGAATGAAGCACAAATTATTGAGTACTAAATAAAAAAATATTAGCTGACATGATTAGGAATAAGCCAGAGGGCACTAACATTGGAATTGACGAAAGAATGAAGCAAATGGGAATATAGCTATCACATCTTTATCGACCAAATCTTTAATGTTAAAGTCATATTCGGATTTTTTTTTTCAACATAAGAAATATGATCAAATTTCTCTATCATCTTATCTCCCTCTTCTTGTGTTCTTGTCATAAGTGTAGACTTGTTCAACCTGATATTTTGAAATTTGGGGCTTGTAGGCTAATACTACTTCCATGATTTGTGTGGGCGAGTGTAATTATCCGGGAACTACTTACTCGCAACTTCGTCATGCTGGCTGCAGTTTGATTGGGGGGACTGGTGGACGCTATAGGCCAAGGCGGTTTTGGCTTATGGGGCACAGGCCATAAAAGCATATATTCTGGGGAATTCATTTGGATATACCGACTCTCCCTAAACCGATCCTTCTCAATGTCTGTGGAGAATTATCCTACCCTAACTGGTTAAGCACTTGTTGATTGGGTGGCAAAAGAGTGGTTTTTATCTTATAGAACTTATCGATGGACCCTTGTTCAGAAGAAGTTAAGAGCTTTTGATAGGAAGAAAGCAAATTCCAGAGATATATTTGTTCTAATGCATAAAAACACCATAGGAAGAAGAGAGGATTGGATAGAAAAGTAATTTTGTTATTGACGATTCTCGTGAAAAAACTGTGAAGGCAGACTTCTATAAGCAAAAAAAAATATAGTAAACGTTAAGCTAAAATATAGTAACTATCCAACAAGAATTTCTCCTAAAACCTAGGTAACAACCCACGTTTAAACTACTTCCTAAAGACTAGGACAAACAAAGCAGATAAGAATTTATTTTCTAATAGAACTCTAATTTACTAAATTGAATTATTAAAACTAACAAGCTTTGCATGTATATAAATGCAGCTTCATCACTTCACTTTACTTACTTACTAGTTCTGTCATGTTCATGTATCTTTACCTTTTTGGACATGTCTATTCAATAAATGGAATGTTGTTTTTATTCACTTTATTCGTAACCACAAATTCATTCTATACTTTTTCCGGCTAAATTTACATAGAACATTTTCATTTCTCTAGATACATTTAATCGCAAACAAAAATTGATTTATTGATGTATGACACTTGGGCCTAACTCAACCCAAAAGCTAGTTCATAATGAGAGATTGTCCTTGATGACTCTGTACTTTATTATCACTCAAACTCCATTAACACTACTAATTGGAGAAACATAATCTAAGAAGAGAAAAGAGAGATTTTATTGAGTGAATGAAGAAGACCAAAATGAACGAGTATTGTTACATCACAACGTATTTAACACTGTTCGCTTGTCGCATTTCCAGGTTTTCCAGGTCAATAACTAACTACCTATTGTAATGATCTATCATTGAATAAATGATTCCTTTGCCCATCTTAATTTATCATGTTATGCCTATTTCAAGCTGGAAGGATATGAAAGTGTTCAGCTTGCCTACTAGGTTCTCATGTTGTGGTCGTGGCAATCCCTTGGTTAATATATCTGCTAATTGATCCTTGGTACCTACATGTACTGTCTTGATAATCCCTTCATGTAGATTCTACGTGATTAAATGACAGTCTATCTCGATGTATTTAGTACGCTCATGAAACACCGAATTTGCTGCAACTTGTAGTACAGCATTCAATTCATTCACTAAACCATTCAACCATACTACCTATGAAACTGCTTTGGCCATGTTGATGTATGTCCTGAGTCTAACGGGAGACGAGAGGGCAAAGAAGCTCTAAGAAAAGTCTCTAAAGGAGTCTTTTCTGAATCTGCTTCTTTATCTAGTCTTGAGTGGACACTTTGTTTCTTTGATTTCTAAGAAATAAATGATCTTCCATGTTTAACTATGAACCCTGAAACTGACTTTCTAGTATTAGGCGAGAGGCCCAGTCCGAATGATTCAAAAACTGTTAATGAATTGGAGAACTACAGGCTACTCAATAAAATCCTCAATTATCTCTTACTATATTTCTCTTGATATATTTCATGACCTTAACTGCTACACCGCAATGTGATTGTTTAGGTAGTTCTAAGAACTGACAAGTGTTTGTACAACATAGGCTATATCAGACCTTGTTAATGTCAAATACAACACTTTCCCGATAAATTTTTGGTATTTAATCTTATCTTCTGGCATATCATCTATTTTCTACATTAATTCATCAAAATCATGTATAGTTAACTCTCTATTAACCTCTAGAGGTGTCCAGGCAGGTTTTACAAATCCAATTCTCAGCTCTGAGATGTATCATTATGAGGGCCTATTTTTTCCTCTCTACTGATTCACAGCGGATTCCCTGGAAGATCTATTTGAAGGGCTTCATTCGGTGCCAAAAAAACTAGAAAAACTTCAGTGTTCCTGAATCCTTGCTCTTGAAGGCTTTATGTAGGGATGGCTTAGATTTATCAATAACAAATATAATATTATTGGCTGATAGTAGCATATCCTCTACATAAACGCGAACTTCATCCAATATGTTGGAATCAATAAAGATGGCAATCCCATTTTTATAGCTCTTTGCCAAAATTGCAAAAAATCTCGTAGTTTTTCAAGAAGTCATTTTAGAATTTCGTAGTAGCAATGTATCTAGTAAATTCTGATACATGTATTTAATTATTTTGTGCAAGTACGTTTTTTTTTCTATTTTGAGGTTAGATATAAATAGTGATGTAGTTGATGATTGATTGTAATCATCTCAGTGGGCCTTAAAGTGATCCTATAATAAACATTGAGCAGTTTCTAAATATATTATTTATCCTTTCATATTTCCTAGCAAAGTGGTGTCAAGAGAAGGTTTTCGTTCGTTTCTGATCTATCTGGGGTTAGGTGAAGAAAAAAATTGGCAATTCCAACACAAATGAAGGTGCTGATTCTTCAGTCTCAGTTGTTCTTACTTCGTAAACTCGTGCATTTTTTGATGGAACTGATTTTGCATAGCTTGGAAGATAGAGTGAGAACACATTTGAAAATTGAAGGGTTTGTGGACTATTGTTGACAAATGGCTTTGGTAAGAGCCAGAAAACTATGGTGATCTACAGCAGCAGAGATGAAAATATCTTGATGGCTAAGTACGTCAAGATGGGCAAAAGCCTTGAGGGGCAAAATCCAAATGGGAAGCAGTAATCGACAAGAAAGTTAGTCTCAAGAGGCAGATTTTTGGGCAAAAATTTCTACTGTGTGATGACTGGTGCAAAGGAGCTTGGAATTTTCTTCTGGAAAATGAGGTGTATGGTGACTAAAAGGTACGGCAACTATATAGATTTTAAAGCTCTTAGAAGAGAGTTCCAAATTTAAAGCGATCAGAATCTTCTGAAAACAAATTGATGAATTTGGGCAGCAAGAGGTCATGAAGCTTGTTAATGCACTGAGAAATCATCGTGACTACCACGTCTCTTTTTCTGACGCAATAGAAGTTGTGGACAAAGACTTTTCTAATTAAGTGTCAGGCAGAAAAGTAAGCGTATGGCCTCGTTGCTGTCACTGGCAAAACGATAGATCTTTCTAAGCTTTCCCATCAAAGAGGCTAGTTGGATCACTTTGTGCATCGACAGAAAGCGAAGGATTTTTTCCGTGAAGATCAACCCAAAGAGACGGATTTCCGTCTAAAATAAATGAAATTCTCAAAATATCTCAAAAAACATCAGAAGAAAAATTAAACGCCAAAAAAAAGTAAGGATCATGCTGGTTCTTGCCAAGAAGGTTGAAGAAAAATGTGAGAAAAACTCTATTTTTTTTTGTAAAATTTGCAAAAAGACTAATGACAATAGGCAGGAATTACGTGTGCAATCGGTTGAGGTATGGAGAGACCAGGGAAAGGTGGGGAGAAGGAAGAGCAGAGAGACAAGAGGATGATTACAGCAGAAGTAGGAAAAAAGGGGAGATAAATTAGGGGAGAGAGCTGAGAAGTGAGGAACGGGCAGCGATTGAGATAGCGAAGGACGAGTAGGGAGCAAAAAGTTGGTCACAAAGCAAGCCCCCAATGTAACTTTTGTAAAACTTTTGGACGGCACGTTGAAAAGGAGTTGTTGGAAAAAAAAGCGGGAGCAAAGCAATTTTATGAAAACCCATGAGAAAGAAAGGGAAGAAAATCTTTTATTTGCTTCTAAATCTGAGTTTCAAACAAAAAAAGCATGAATGGTCTGAGGTTGATAGTGGTGTAGGTAATCACATGACTGAGATGAAAAGCAGTTTTCCTCTGCAAGTATCATGCATCACTAACTGAAGTTGAAGAGGGGAAGGAGGCCTTTTTTGATGGGAAAGGTGTAAGGTACTATTTCGCTCAACATGAAAGGATGCGGTAAGCAAATTCATTATGTTCTTTATGTTCTCTGTGGCTGACTTGGAAGAAAATTTGATTAGTTTGGTCAACTCATGGAGAAATGTGTTATTCTAAATTGTGTGTCGAGATAATTATTACCATATCTATGATAAACATTGAGCCAAATCAGAGTCCCATTGTTAGTAAGATGATTACAACGAAACTTCCGCTTTGTCAATTATTATACAAAATAGCCGCATGAAAATTAAATTGGTTAGATGATTCATGGTCTTTGACACAAAAGATTTTTGTCACTTGAATTTCATGGTTTAAAAGTTTCTCAAGCAAGGGACATGGTTGCATAGGCCTTCTTGAGATACATAGTGAGGTGGATAGATGTTAAATTTGTTATCATGGGAAAGCACACAGGAAGTGCCTTTTCGCAAAAGGGGTGTTTTGGAGAGCAAGTGTATTTTTTGGAACGTAATTCATACCGACATTTTTGGAATCATGAATACTCTCCCTCTTTTGGAATTCACATGTATTCTTTCTAATCTTTATTGATTGATTTCTATTCTCAAGATTGACTTGGGTTTCTTTCTTTAAAGAAATTCATAATCATTTGCTCACAATTTCAAAAAATTTAAAGGCTCTTGTTTGTATGTCAAAAAGGTTCAAAAAGCATGCAAAACGCATTCGCGATTGATTCGAGGAGGTGAATAACACAAGGTCGAGAAGTGGAAGAATAATTGCCAAATATAAGGCATTCAGAACGCAACTTACAACAGTGCGTATACTCTCTCAACAAATGGTGTCTCTAAAGAAGAAATTAGAACAATTGTTGAAATGATCCATAATTGATGATATAAAGGGCTTGGCAAACAAATTTTTTGTTGCGAGACGCATGTATACATCAGTTCAGGCATGCCTTAACAGGTGTCCGGGCAAGTGCAAAACACTAAAGGACAAGACACTAGTTGAAGCGTGTGAGTTGAATCAAACCTTCTGTAGTCATTTTAAATTCTTTTTGGGTGTAAGTTGTTATGGCTCATCGTTACGCCATGCTTGAAGAAACGAAACAATTGGATAGAAAAAGTTCAAAAATGTGTCTTTCTTTCTTTCTTGCGTTATAGTTGTGTGATCATAAAGGATTATAGGGCTCTCGATGGCAAAAGCTAAGCAAACTTGTTGGTTATACGAGATGTCAGTTTTGATAGAAAAAAGCAACATGGAATATGGGGAGGATCAAAAGAATAGAGATACTGCTATCATATCTTCAAATCAATAGAAGAGGCTGAGAAAGATGAAGATGTCTCTCGAGGGGGAGAAATTTCCCAGATTCAGATAATAGAACTCGGCCTCCTCAAGAGGAAGCAAAAATGTGTGAGTGACATTTATTTAATCAACAGATGTAATCTTTTTCGCGGTTTTGATTCCAGAAAATTTATGAAGAGCAAATAAAGCATGATGTCGGGGGGTGGAAGAAAGCCATGGCGAAGAATTCTAATGATCGAAAAAATAATACTTGGGATCTTGTGACTATTCCTCAGAGAAGAGAAGGTTGTAAGTCAAAAGGGATTTACAAAATCAAAACTCAATCAGGAAGTAGATATTTAAAAGCAGCACAGCAAGTGTGGTTGGTCTAGAGGCTTCACACAAAAAACTAGCTATTGATTTTTATGAAACATTCTCTCTAATTGCTCGTCTTGAGACAATTAGAACTGTAATTGTTGTTGCTGGCACAAAGAAATGGAAGATATTTCAACTTGAGTATCAATCAATCATTTCTGAATGGAAAACTTGACGAATGAGATTTATGTTGTAGGGGCAACCTCAGGATTTTTTGTTCAAGGTGAATGAAGAAAAGGTGTATGAGACTAAAAAAATCTCTTCACCGGCTAGAGCGCAGCTCCAATAGCCTGGTACAAACGAATTGATACAACTTATTCTGAAAATAATTCTTCAGAGAATTAAAAGTGAAGCCAGTTTGTAAGTGTGAAGAAAGAAGATGGCAACTTAATGCACTCCTGTTTTTCTCTATGTAGATGATTGCTCTTTAGGCTCATGAAATGATTTAAAGGATGATGCAAAATTCAAAGGCAACATATGATGCAAGCTTACTGAAATGAGTGATCTTGGATTGCTAAATTTTTTCTTTGTCATCGACGTTTCTCAAGTGAAAGAAGGAACTTTTCTCATTCTCAAAAGAAATATACTAAAGTTTCTTCAAAAATTCAAAAATGATGGGATTGGGGCAGGATCTGTGGCCATACCATTAGGCAGGCAAATGAGAAGTTTCGAAAAGATGATGGAGAAAAGAACGTTAATAGCTGTACTTTTTGGATTTTGGCTTGGAAGTTTGCCTATAAATCATTACTTCAACAAGATTAGATATTATGTTTTGCTGCTAGTTTATTATCGCAAATTCATGGCAAGAACCAAACCAAGTGGGGCATTTATGGAGTCTGGTGGGGGGCAAAGTGTGTTGCTAACGCTATCTTGCAAGGAACAATTGGACGATTGGCTAATTAGCAAATTTGGTGGAAATTTGAACTTAATTGGTTTTATTCTTTGTGATTGGACTGAAGTATGAGTGACTATTAAGATTACTTTTAGTTTATGTTTCTTATTTGGATCAAGTCATGTTGTTCTTGTGGTTATCAAAAGCAAATAGTGTTGTGTTCAATCCCACTGTCGAAGCAGATATTTCAGCATCTCAAGGCTATCGTCTAAAAGCTATTTGACTTAGAGATAAATATTTGAAGACATTGATGAAAAAAAGGGACTGTTCCTTTATTGTGATAACCAAATCAGCATTGGCAAGCAATTTACCAAGGAATCCAGTCAGGCCATGAAAAGATCAAAGGCATGTTCCATCAGGCTATCATTTTAATCCTAGAAGCCACAAGAGAAGGCGAAATTTCAATTGCATTAATTGTCAGACAGGAGAACACAACTATGCTGACATCTCAACATTCACCCAAAGCACTTCCTCGGAAAATTTTTGGCCTAGCTTCGAGAAACCGCATCTGGAAGTTAATCACGCAAATGCATTAAGGGGGGAGTGTTGGAATTAATGCATCAATGTTTAGTCTTCCAAAATTTGCTTATTCGTTTTTCAAAGAAGTACACTTTTAGAATTTCGTATGTAGGCAATGTATCTAGTAATTTCGATACATGTATTTATATAGTATGTGTCAAAAGATTTTTTTTTTTT
The DNA here is from genome assembly GCA_027704765.1 of Solanum habrochaites. Classification (NCBI taxonomy): domain Eukaryota; kingdom Viridiplantae; phylum Streptophyta; class Magnoliopsida; order Solanales; family Solanaceae; genus Solanum; species Solanum habrochaites. The sequence goes on along the minus strand of JAKWJA010002491.1, from coordinate 52,295,838 downwards.
TTTTATTCTTTTCCCTCGTGCTGTCGGTTCGACGATTTGTTTCCTCCTCTCCCGTGCGCTTAAGTAGCCTATAATAAACATGAGCATTTTCTAAAGATATTACTTTCCCTTTCATATTTCCTACAAATATCACTTCCTTTCTTCTTTATAAACAGTGAGTGATCCAAGCAATTTTGAGTGACTCGTAAGCTTTACACAATTTCAAATTCTATTGTGTGCTAGCTTGTTTAACCCATATAAGTATTTAACAAGTCTACATACTATTATGCAAGACTCCCCCTAACTTGGTAATCCCCGAGGAAGCTGCATATAAACCTCATCATGGAGATCACTCTGAAGAAATGCATTATACACATCCAAATAGTGAACATGCCAATTATGTTGTGCAATAATGATATTAAACAACTCTCACGGCGGAAATTTTGAACACTTGAGAGAGAATGTTTTATGGTAATCAAGACCCTCCTGTTGGTTGTAGATTTATTCCATCAACCTTGCCTTGAACCTCTCCACCTCACCAAAAGCTTTCAGATTTACCTTATAAATTCATCTACACACAATAGAAACCTTATTTGGGGCAAGATCTAGGTCCCAAGTGTGATTAAGCTCAAGAGCTTTGTAAATTAGAATTCATGGCTTCAACCCATCTACTACATTGAATAGCCTCCCGATAGGACATTGGTTCCCGTATATTAGATAAGGAGTTGAGATATACTTGATGAGCAGGAGAAATAGATTATGAAAATGGTATGTATACATTGATTGGATAGGAAACATTAGTAGCAGACTATTTCGTAATGTAATTAACATACCAAAGAGGAGCCTTTATCACTCTGTGTGATTTCCTTGGATGCGAAGGATCAGGAATAAATATGGGAACATAAAGAGTGGTAGGTGACTGGTGAAGTACATCTTGAGAGGTTGCAGGAATTGGCACTAGACTCACAGGATCAGGTGCCAAAGGGCCAGGAGGATATGTAATAGGAGGCTCATCCATTAGAGAAAATGTTCACACTCGATGATAAAGGTTTCAGTCAGACAGGAAATTATCATCATGACCTCCATATCAAACATAAACTTTATCCCTTGCTAAGGTCAAACATATGATCCTTTGGTGGTTGTATAAATAACCCAATGAACCCTGATGCCACGCTCTTTAAGCAATTTGTCCACTCTAGAAAGGCACTCCATAGCCAAGCAATTCACAAGTCTTGAGGAATGACTAAGAATAGTTTCATTCCCAAGAAAAACTCATAAGGAGATTTGGCCACCAAGGACTTGCTGAGGCAATCTATTAATTACATAGTTGCACGTAAAATGCATGACCTCAGAATCTTAAGGGGATATGTCATTGAAATCTGAGGAATCGAGCTACTTCAAGCAAATTTAGATGCTTCCTCTTAGCTACACCATTTTGCTGAGGGATATGGACACAACTTCTCTGGTGCAAAATACCAAGTTCCTTGAAGAGAAGTTGCATATCAGCATTCACAAATTCAACAACATTATCCAATCTAATTTTTTTAACAACAGTCTTGAATTGAGAGTGGATCATAATACTATTATACATCACTCCTAAACTTCAACAAAAAAATCCAAGTGATATAGAAGAAATCATTGACTATATTCCAAAAATGTTTATTCCCATCAAATGTTTCTAAATAGTATGGTCCCCAAACATCTAGGTGCGACAATTCAAACACCTTATTAAAAGTACTAGTCGAATGAGAAATAGAATGTCTAGTGTGCTTAGCTAAAGGACAATCACTACAATCAAGTACAATTGATTTACAGTCATCGCATTAGATGTTACTTTGAGTGTGAGTCATATCTATATTTAAGTATCTTTTTAAAACTATAACTCTACTATATATGATCTTAAAGAAGAACATAAGTTCACATGAACTCGGGACACCCCTAGGTACACCCATGTGTACTTGGTTCCTAGTGGTTTATGTATTCCATGTACTTTAAAGAAGAAAAAGATAGCAGGGACCACAATCCTTAACAAAAGCTGTAATATTGTTTCTTTTTGTCTTTCTACACACTCGACTATAAAATGGAACCATTACGAAAACAAGTAATGACAACGGTTGTGGATTTATAGTTAAAGTCTGAAATAAAAATATACTGTTGATGTTGAAGAGTATCCATTTAATAATTTTGAGAAAAAAGATGAGCTCATTTTGTTCCAGTTTACATGTTTTTTTCCATTTGATAATAAATAATTAAGATGAAACAGTTAATCATCGGAGTACAATATCATGATGAAGTTTGTCTTCGACATGCAACTATGTTTATAGAGTTCAAATTTTGAGTTCTCAATTAAGATGATGCATTTTATGTTTTGACTTGAAAACGTTGGAGGATGGCTTCAATTTAATAAAAATGTATTATACTTGATGAAAGCGTGGGAATTAATTAGAACTTGAACTTGAACTCAGAATTTGAATATAACTAATCCTTGTATTAGAAGTTTATATATAACTAAGTTTAGCAATTAGTTTGCACTTGAATTTGTTTCTTAACTTGAACTTAGAACTCGAATATGACTAGCTAAGTTTTGAATTTGAAGTTTATGTGTAAATAGCTTTAGAACTTTATTAAGTTGTGGGAGTTAGAAATTTTGAATTATTGTGGGATTTTAGAACTTTAAGTTATGAACTTTAGAGAACTTCAAAAATTTTTGTAACATTTTAGAATACTAGGTTGTGAAACGTTAGTAATCTTGAATTACTATAGAATTTTAGAACTTAAACTTGTTAATTTTAGAGAACTTGATTTTTTTTGTGGGATTTTAGAACTTTAAGTTGTAAACTTTAGAGAACTTGAATTTTTGTAGGTTTTTAGAGCTTTTGGTTGTGAACTTTAGAAATCTTGAATTATTGTAGGAATCTAGAATTTGGATTTGTGTACTTTAAAGAATTAAAATTTCGGAAAAGGGCATAAAATACCCTCGAAGTATTGAAAATGGTACAAAATTATCCTCCATCTACCTATTGGTTCCAAAATGCCCTTTTCATCGACCTATTGGCTCCAAAATGTCCTTGTCATCCACCATTGGGTTCAAAGTTGACCACTTAGTTAACTATTTTATAATTAAACTATTAAAATATTTTTTTATAATATTTGGCGTTCAACTATTGATTGTAATTTAATTTATTAATATAATTTTATAAAACAAATCACTACAACTCATACTAACTAAACCCACCCAATTCATTAACAAAAATTATAATCAAAATCGTCAAACGCTACTAATACTGAACAAAAATTATATATTTCCTTAAAGAATGCGCAAAAGTAATCGAGATCGAATCAAAAGCCCCCATCAAATGTACGTTTGATAACGCTTATTTAGGATGACAATTCAATATGATTCTCTGTCTCTTTCAAACTTGACTTCAAAATTTATGATTTAAATGGTAAGAAGTGTACATCCCAAATTAATTCTAGGCACTTTTTTCAATATAATTTTCATAAAATATTTATTGATTTGGTTTGAAACATGTAATATACTATGTTAATAAAGAAAAGTTATATATGAAGTAACGTCACGTAATTGAGATAATGAATAATTTAAAATGACCAATATTCATGACTTTTTAAGTTTTTATCGATAATAATTTAATTTAGCACTTGAATGTATGATAATTTTAGCTTCTATTTTTGCCTCAAAATTTTTTAAAAAAACACTCATGGCAAGTAACGTTCCTGTTTTGTTTTTGCATTAATAATGGTGACGAGTTTATAATTTGGTGGGGTTTGTTATTACTGGTGGGTATTGTCTTGATTTATAAATTATAACACAAATATACTTATACGAACTAGTTGAGCGCCACGTATTGACACAAAATATTTCATAGTTTTTTTAAGTTAAAACCTTAATAAGTTATCAATTTTGATTCCAAGGTGGATGACAAGGCATTTTTGGAGCCCATAGGTGGGTAAGAAGGTAGTTGGAGTCAGTGGTGATGGAGTGGTAATTTTTGTACCTTTTTCAAATACTTCGAGGATATTTAGAGTGGCCCTCCTCACAGTTTATTTTTATTGGATTTTAATATAATAAGGTTTTGAGCGTTAGAAATCTTGGAATTATTGTGAAGTCTATAAGTTTTATGAACTTTAGAGAACTTGAATTTTTTGTAGGAATTTAGAACTTTAGGTTGGTGAAACGTTAGTAATCTTCAATATAATTGAGAATGTTAGAACTTAAGTTGTTGAATTTTAGAATTAAATTACTTAAAACTTGAATTTAATATATAATTAATTGAAATTAATGATTTTGAGACTTATTTGAATTTGAAATTATAACTTGAATTTACTATAAATTGAACGTATTAGGAACATGACTTGAAATGTTAGACTTTAAATCCAAAAAGTTTGAATTAATGTTTGTTTAGCATAAGTAACAATACTAGGTGATCCTATTGATGACAAAAAAATTGGATTTTCTTGCAGGTCGATTTTGTATCCAGTTCGTCGACTATGCAGGGAGTCCACATTCTTCTGTGATATTGTTTTCCTTAAGGTTGCCACCGGCATCCATCTAACAAGTCAAATTATTGCGAAAACTCAAATGTACACCAAATTACTCACACTCAACCATTGACGAAACCAATTTATGGAATACTATTCAATGCTATCGATTACATTTTGGTCTTCAATATATGGACCTCTCATTTTAATCTTTTTCATATTTGATTTAAGTGGCTCCTTTGAGTTAATAATCTATTCTGGACCAAATTATAAAAATAAAAACACATTAAACAAGAGATGTTCCAGCCTTAGGTTCCAAGGACATGACTTTAGATAAGAGGATATGTATGACATGTATTCAAATAGAGGTTAGAAGGTATAGTGTAGGTCTTGCTAGGGATGGTTGTTGTTTGTCATTGTACTAGTGGCATTATTGTTGTTTAGCGTGTTTTCGATTATCACACTATTATATTGTTGTTTTGAGTCTTTTTGGTACACTTTGCGCTACTTACATTTTACGTGCTATATATAGTTTCTTCACTAACTTCTTCGTTGTACATGAATTTGTTGCAGAGTGACTCAAGGAAATAACCTTTCTACCTTCACAAATTAATGGACTAGTGTATGGTCTGCGTATATGTATTTCACATAAGTGCTTTTCATAAAATTGTTTTTTCAATAAAACACCTTTTGCTGAAAATCTCGGTCAAACACCTCATTCCTTAATTTTAGAATAAGGACTTTTGAAAGGGGAAATATAAATCATTTCAATTTGTTTGACCTACTTTCCAATTTAATTCGTTTAAAAAAGAATGACTTCTTTCTTCTTCTTTTTTTCAGCAACTCAGTAATCTTAATTTTTTACTTACATTTTGATACATTTGACATATTGTTAATTTTTAACTATTTAATTCAAAAGTTTTTTATTCTTACTTTTATCAACTTCGTGTCAAGTAAAAATAAAGCTAAAAGAAATGAAACGAAAACCTCCCCAAAACCTTGACAACCATGAAGTTAGATTGTTTCCGTATATAAAACCCTTGACAAGTAAAACATTTAAATGCATATATACAAGGAGAAATATATTAATGAAGATAATAGAAAAAAAGAATAGCAGCAACTATAAATTTAGTTCGGATGTTAAATTAATTAGGTATCATGCGTAAGCTAGCCAATCAAACCTCGAAAAACCATGCAAATTATATGTTGACATTAAAACGTGGTAAAAAAAAATGTATACTTGCAGAAAGCTTGGGAATTAAGTTTAGTAAGAATGTGCACAGGTCTAGAAATGTGACGGACAAAAGGGATCTTGTCCAGGGGCAGAAGCTAAAGCGTTAAATGAAAAAGTGAGTGGATGGCTTGAATTGAAAAAGAATGTATATGTATAACTGGAATTTGTAATTAAATATATAAACACTAATTACATGCAAGTCTTCTATAATAGATGTAGCATGTGCAGGAAACATGTAATTAAGTTACTAACTATACTAAGTATTAATTAAATCAAATCCTAAATATTTTAAAAGCAGGCACTACTAATAAGAATATTTCAACTAGTATATAGCATCGTTACGAGCACATGAATCAATCATCAATTTAAACTGCGTAATTATTAGGCCCTAACCTTAGCTTGTTGACATTGCTTTTCCAAAAATCAGGCCTCTATTACCCCTTTGCTTCTATCACTTAATCTCCCTCTTCTTGGCTCTTGTAACGTGCAGACTGTTCAACTGATAGTTTGAAATTTGGGGCATGTACTAATATCTTCTAGATTGGTGGGTTGTAATTATCGGGACTACTCCAACTTCGTCATGCTGCAGTTTGATTGGGGGACTGGTGGACCTAGAGGCCGCGGTTTGCTTGTGCACAGCAATAAAAGCAGATATTCTAGGAATTCATTTGGATATACCAATCTCTCTAAACATCCTTCTCAACGTCTGTGGAAAGAATTATCCTACTGGTTACACTTGTTGATTGAAAAATTATTTTCTGCTCCATGGACCTCTTGTTCAGAATAAGTAAGCTTTGCATATATATAAATGCAGCTTCATCACTTTACTTTACTTACTAGTTCTGTCATGTTCATGTATCTTTACCTTTTTGGACATGTCAATTCAATAAATGGAAAGTTGTTTTTATTCACATTGTTCGTAGCCACTAATTCATTTTATACTTTTTCCGGCTAAATTTACATAAAATGTTTTCATTTCTCTAGATACATTTAATCGCAAGAAAAAATTGATTTAAAGATATATGACACTTGGGCCTAATTCAACCCCCAAAGCTAGTTCATAACGAGAGATTATCCTTGATAGTCGACTATGTACTTGATTATCACTCAAACTCCATTAACACTACTCATTGGAGAAACTTAAGCTAAAAGAGAAAAGAGAGATTGATATAATGTGTGATGATCTTGATTGTCATTATCGTTATGCATAATTTATAGTAAACAGAATAATTAAGATTCCAGCACTAAAAGATAACAATTTCGTGATCGAAAATAGTTTTTTAATATAATAGGTAGGTATTAATGATGATTTAATTTCTACTTAAGAATATAATTATTATTTTAATTATTTTTGTAACTAAATATAATCAATTCATGTTGAATAAAAATGCAGCGATATGATTACTTTTATTTTTTACCGAAAGAGATATCTTTGTGACCTAATATAATTCTTATAACAAATTTAATGCTATGTACTATTTAAATTTGTACTTAAAACTGTTTGTTGTTAATTACATGTCAATTCCAATTCCTAAAAGTACACAATGTAAATAAAAAAATCATTTAAAAAAATCGTTTGCTTATTACATTTATAATAATTTGGTGAAAACATTTTGAATACATGTTATAACAGTGATATAATATTATTTGTTAAAAAAAATTCCTTAAATCTACTAAAATATTCAAGATAGTAAATGAAAATGGTTAGATAAAAAATAGTAATACAATTTCTTACATGTTTCCAATTGACTTCTAAAAAAATAATTTTTTAAGTCACTATTCTATTAAAGTAATACAACTTAATGATAAAAATGGATTTATTTTAATGAATTTTATTTTTACCATCAAACTTAATTAGAAAAAAAAATATTACTTAACAATTATGCGAGGCAGGTGGAAAATAAAATAAAATTATTATGCGGGGCAGATGAAAGTTCTGCGGGTTAAGCTCAACACGCCCAGCCCTATGATAATCCCTCTCTTTGTGGCTATTTTTACTTTGTTCTGGATTCACATGTTGTTGCTCGTCATGTTCTCATTAATGTTATCCATTCGAGTTTTTCCTCCTCTGAATTAATTCATATTCAATTTTCCTGTGAGAGGAGAATCCTCATATTCCTAATAAATCCACACTTTCAGGAATTTAAATTTCTGATCTCATTAGAGAGGTGTATTCTCTCATCATCGCATTAGATGTTACATTAAGTATGGGTCATATATCTATTTTTGAGTATCTTTTTAAAACTATAGCACTACTATATATGATCTTGAAAGAAGAGCATAAGTTCACATTGATGGAGCATAAACGACTCAGATAGCTTTTGATAATGACAACGTGAACCAGGTTCACATAATATCCACTGGACTACAACAAAAAGGCGGGTAGAGTTTGCACCTCCAGTACAAAAGTAAAAAACACAGTTTCAAAATAAGTACTCCGAGTCAAAGAAGGAAAACAGTAATAACAGAAGAGTACTTGGCAAATAAAGAAAGAAGCAGACAAAGTTCAACAAGAAAAATGATAAGTTTTATAGAAAAAACAAATAGCTTTGCTTATAGAAGTTGAAGAAGGCAATTAGCGTTTGGTTTTAACAAAATTTGAATGGTAAAAGAGAAGAGAAAATGGAAAAGTGAGGGAACAAATTTTGGAGGAAAAATGAAAAGTTATTTGCAAAGTGCAAATGAAAAGTCATTTCTCCCATATTAGTTGAAGAGAGGAAAATGTTGTCCTTATATTAGCAAACACTTCATTTACTCTTAAAGGTTAGAGAATTTTCCCCTCACGCCGCGTCCGTCGCTCAGCTTTCGATTTAGTTTGATTTATATTTTATCAACCCCCCCGAGCTACCCCCTGGCCGCGTGACCAACGGAACCTAGGACGGTAAATCATAATTTAAAATGAAAAGATGGGGAATGCACATATTCTATAACTGAGATATTTGAAAATTGATTAGTTAAATACAAAGAAAATATTAACTCAATGCTAAGATGAAAGGAACTATGTCTGAAATAAGCCTCTAACTGACTAGAAATGTTGGGACAAGCCCCAGCTAAGTCTAGTAAAAACTGAAACTAAATGAATAAAGACGGAAATGAACTCATGATAGTTGTCCTCGGAGAATAAGTACTCACCAATGAATCTGCTGAACTGGTGATTGGAAATTGATCTAAGCGCGATCTGGATGCTGAGAACTTGAACCTACATCACGAGAAGATGTAGCGCACGTATGCTTTCAGTACTTGAAGGTCTGAGTATTAGGATGAGTTAAACTGAAAATAAAACATACTAAAACAAGCAACAAAGAAAGCAGAGTCTGACTGAACTGTGGGAGCTACAACTACTGATAATAAAACCATATAGCTAATGTGGAAGTCCGATGTATACGCCCAATTGAGAGGACCCAATATAACCTGCTAAGAGTATAAATTCATGCCGCATGATCACTAAAACTGATTTTTCCAGCATAGGGGAACTTACAACCCTACCTTGGCTAAGTATTTCTGGAACTAATGGGTACGCTGAACCCTAGTCCAACTCGGTGTTTATTTCTCCTCCCCCAATGAATAAAGTGATTTAGACATTATGACTGAATTCTATAAATACAGGATAGCTCAAAACTAAACATGCAAACTGAGAATGCAACAATTATTCAGTTAATTATGTATTAATAACTGAGACATGTAAATCTGAAGTACCTGACCTAGCATGTGTAATTCAAGAACTAAAGAAATACATAGCTAGGGTTCTGAAATTCATGCAATAATCTGAGTAATAACATGGAAATCTGATTTGAAACATATAACTAATTAATTCATGAAGTTATGTTGAAGTTCTAAAAATCCTAGGTCTAATCATAATATGGGAATCACGAATTTGACTGAAAAGTAGGGACCCAATGGGTGAAAGGAACCCACTAGTGAAATGCCACATACATGGTAATGAAATTCTGGGAGAAATATTAAGATTTCGGGGTTGGAACTGCTGGAACTTGCTGCATTGTTGAACGAGGGTTCTTAAACTTTTTCTCCTTTCTTGCTTCTAATTTTGTAAGTTTTGATTCAATGATTTGACTTAGATAAGTATTAGTTATGTTTCTAGGCTTAAAGTGACTGAAATCTGATGATTTAGGGTCAAAACAACGTATCTTGGAGTTTAAACGAAGTAGAAAAGGCCAAAAGACCCATGAGATAATTGTTGTCGGACCAAACGACGACCTGGACTGACGGGCTGTCGTTCAATCGACGGTCCGTAGGTTGGGTTAGTTCGACAGACCTTTACTAAACAACCGGGCCATAAAACTTTTTTTAACTCGGAGGTCTAATTTTTAGCAGGAGGCTGGCTATAAAAGATATTTAATTATATCTCTTTTGGTATTTCATTGGGACCACCGAATTCATTTGGTTACTAAGAGTTATGACCATTTGAAATAGACCCAACAACATTTCTCCCTAACTGACTGCTAACTTCCACCTATGGTCAGACCTACGGACTGTAGATCGAACGATGGTCCGTGCTAGTCAATCGTGATTCATGTGGGTGTTGATCGACGGACACAAACTACGAACCATAGTCTGACTTATGGATCGTAGGTCTTTCCGTGGATCGACACTTAGTCATTTTTTTCTGGGCTGCGTTTTGGGAGAGTTTCAGTCACAAAGGACGGATGTGCAGTACGGGTCATGGGTCAGGCGACGGTGCGTTGATGGTAACTATTGCGCCTGCAGATTTTTGAAAAAGCTGATTTCTGGTCGTTATAGATACGGGGTGTTACATCTTTGGATTTGAATGTGATTGATTGTTAATATTTTTGGACAAAATTTATTTCATCAACCTCATTCATTATTCTTTTCTCTAATTTATTTCTCTTATAAATTAATTGAGGATGTTAGTTAATTAACAAAATTAATTTAATGTAAATAGATTTATTTAAATTCGCGTTGAACGGACGCGTTCCTTTGCTGCAAGTGGATATAAATAAGAGGTTAATTTTGTTTTTCAAAATATTGAAAAATATTCCTCTCTCAATACATTTTCTCTCATAAAAAAAAATTGTCGATCGACCCAGTTTGTGTGTGCTCTTGTCAGTGTTATTGCGTTCAATGAAGTTATGATGTTTGAGGTACCACTACTTCTTTTAACCGGTTAATCCGTTTAATTTTTGGAGAAATTAATCTGCAACCTGGGGTACAGTGTGGGGATAATTTTCTTCACTAAACACTGTGATTTCTGTAGACTCGGATTTACATTATTTAATCTATTTTTTGTTTCTGAATTTTTTGAATAACCTGAATACATTAGGTAACAATCATAAGAAATTTAATAGTTTATGTATTTGAGGTTTCTGGAGATTTAAATCTTTATGGTTTTCTACTTTATTTGAATTTTTAAAATTCATTCGATTAACGCTTAAAAGAATATACAAATTTTATCGTTAAATCAGAAACAGGTTGTATAATGATTTATTCGTTAATGTTAGTATTTCACATACTAAAATCGTCTGTCATTTGTGATAAAAAAAATGACTAATTCAAGTCAAGTAAATGTTGGAACAGTGAGTGCTGCAACAGTAAGTGTTACGACAACATCAGTTGCACAAATTGTTCAACTGTTACCCTAGCATCGGCTGAGAAATCTGCAAAGTTTTCTGGAATCGACTTCAAGAGATGGAAGCAGAAAATGTTCTTTCATCTCACTACGTTGAGTAAAAAGAGGTTTATTAATGAGAATGTTCCTGTTATGTCGGATGAAATTCCGCCTGAAGAATGATTCTTGGTAACAAAAGCATGGAAATATTCAGATTTTTTGTGTAAAAAATAATATTCACGATCTGTTCAATGTGTATAGTAGTGTCAAAACATCAAAAGAATACTGGAATTCTTTAGAAAAGAAGTACAAAATAGAGGATGTCGGAATGAAGAAGTTCATTATGGCGAAATTTCTGGAATATAAGATGATAGACAGTAAGACCGTCGTCACCCAAGTTCAAAAACTGCATGTCATAATCCATGATCTCCTTACTGAAAGGTATAAATTTATTTAATGCCTATGGTTTGAAATATAAGTTTATTCTAATACCACATATATTATGTATGCTTGGTTGTGAACTTATGTTTTTCAGTGACTGTCATTAGAGAGCTACCTCTATTGTGGAAGGACTTCAAAATATTAACTTGAAAATAATGCAAGGAGAGACTGTTGAAGATCTCAAATAGTATACTGAAAAATCAAAGAGGAATAAGACGGATGTAGAAAAGAGGTCACGTGGTAAATTCAACAATATCTAGTAGTATCCAAGGTTTGTTTTCGGATGTCACATCTGTGACTCTAAGCTGACGATCACCCATCTGAGGTCTATCTTGAGAAATGACTAGAACCTTGAAGTTGGTCAACAGGTTTCAATCTGGGGATGGGATACTTATTCTTGATTGTGCTTTGTTCAACTATCTAAGTCATGCACATTCTGAGAGAACTATAATGCTTCTTTCAACCACAGAGGTGCACCCCATGGTGAAATATTAGGTCTGCTAAGACCTTATCTAGAAGGTCATTTCAATGCTCTTATCAATTCCTAAGATCTGCTAGAGTCATTCTATAAGGCGAAATAGAATAGCTGGTATTTGGGAATGAGATCATTCCCAATTCGATACCCTTTCGGGAGGACTCCTAAAATCTTCTGGAAACATACTTATCTTTGAAACTCACAGGCTACTGGAACTGACTCAAAAATTGGGTTTTCAGAGCTAGAATCCTTAACCCGAACTAGAAGATAGAGATAACCTTAGAGATCATCTTTCTGGCCTTAAGGTAAGAAATGAATCGATCCATAGGAGCTAAGCTACTATCCTTCCATTCTAAGATTAGTTCGTCTGGAAATTGAAAACGAACAATCCTAGTTCTACAATCGACTGAGGCATAACAGGAATGTAACCAGTCCATGCCTAGAATGACATCGAAGTCTACCATTTCTAACTCTACAAGATCCGTTGAGGTGACTTTGTGAGAGATTGTGACATGGCAATTTCTGTATATCCGTCTATCCATAATTGGGTCACCGATTGGAGTAGAGACTGAGAAAGGTTGTGAGAGAGTTTTCTGACAAAAAGTGAATTGGACTGCTATGTAAGAAGTTACAAAGGAAACAGTATCCCCTATATCTAAGAATGCATAAACATCAAGGTCAAAGACTCGTAACGTACCAGTGACTACATCAGGATAACCTTCTTGATCCTGAAGAGCTAAAGATCATACAACCTGTTCTGGCGCTGACCGCCACTTGTACAAGATGAGTTACCCTGCTGAGTCGGGCGACTTCCATTGCTGATGAACTTGTAGACTGAGCTCTACCATTACCACCTCCTTGTCCTTGTCTAGAAGCACAATCCCAGACTGACCGCACCCAAAACATGCTTCTTTTCCAGCAATACACTCGCCCAGATGACTCTTACTACACTTAGGGAAAGTGGGGTAAGTCTTGGTGTCTGAAACATTTCCGTGAGACTTAGAGCCTGGTGCTCTAACCTTTTGGTCATACCTGTTCTTGGAGGATGGAAAACTAGATGACGAAAGGGTTGGAGCTGAAAACTTTTGCTGTCTCTGCGAGCGATTTCGACCACCCAATTTCTGCTGAGAATAGTCATAGTTCCCAGTCCTAGCCTTCTTATTCTCCTTAGCCTGTTCCCTAAGCTTATTAATCTCAACCTCCTGAGCATGATTCATAAAGCTAGAGATGTTCATATCTCCCAGTAACATAACATTTCTGCATTTGTTTTTCACCAAATCCGACACTCCATACAAGAACTTATTCATCTAAGCCCTGCAGTCTGCAACCATGTGAGGAGCATACCTGGAGAGTTGGTTAAACTTGAGCCCATACTCTTGGACCGTCATGTTTCCCTGCCTTAAGTTCATGAATTCCTGAGCCATTGCTTCTCTCAACTCTATTGGGAAAAAACTGTCCAGAAAGGTCTCACTAAAGCAATCCTAAGCAATAGGTGTTGCAGTTGTACCCCTATTTTCCTTCCACTATGGCTGGCAGCAAAACTGGTACGTCTCGGAATTTGGTCCAGTTTGTCCCGATCCATTACCGGTCCGGTTCAATTCCAGTTAATCCCGGTAAGTTCCGGTTCTTAGGAAAGGTAACGGGACGGAAATTGGGTTTTACCGATTACTCCTGATTCTGGTCTCGGTACGGTTCGTTCTGGTCCAATCCAATTAAATTTTTTTCTTTTTTTTAAAAAAAATTCTTTTTACTGTTGAGAGTCATTGGGTAACGGCTAGTGGGGCGCCCCAACGACACTTTGCCCTTTTGTGCAGCCAGTTACACCCCCTATCCCCCATAAATTTTTTAATGCATAAGATTTAAAAATTACACTTTAATCCCTTTTTTACCTATAAATACCCCTAAGCTTTCATTGATTCCAACTTATAATTTACATCTCATTTATATTGCAATAATTATTTATTTGTTTTGTTATTAATTATTTATTTGCGTTACATTTTTTGTATTGTATATAATCTACTCACGTTAAACATTTGAATATGGACTCCGGTAAAAATGTTGCTTAAAAAGAAAAAGGTAAAGAAGTGCAATTGAGCGTGTTCAAAATAAGTTTAGCTTCATCCTTCGATAATAAAAAAAAGGTAGTTCTGCTAGATCTAAAACTAAAAAGTCTACTATAGTAAGAATGAATACGGAGGATTATACACATGTTATTGATACTGTTTTTAATATTGATAGTAATTCTGGATTAAATCCTTATCATGAACATTTACAAAGATGGTTTGGTAATTTGGATGAAGATTTGCCTCAAGATGATGAGATATTTGATAAGATTAGTATATTGATCAGCCTATTTTTGTGATGATGAGATGAAAATCTGAGCAAGCTACTAGTACTCCAGTTCTCTCCTAAGTCCCGCTCCCTTTTATTGTCGGAACCACCACCCCGTTCCTCCTGATACATCCTAGGTCTAAGGTGAAACGTGCTAATAAACTATTGTTTGGCATTATGACCAAAATGAGAAAAAACACAAGCTATTTGTAATTAATGTAACATAGATTAAATCTAAACATAGTTGCAAACAAAGGTGGGATGGAAATTTGAGTAATATTTAATGTCATGTGTAAAAATGAATTTTTTGCATGCTCAGCGGTAGCCAAGCTAAAAAGACAGTACCCTTCTTCCTGAAAATGTAGGAGTAGGTGGACTCTTACATGGTACACAAACCCAATTAGATCCTTTTAATGGTTCTGCCTTTATTTTACCCACGGTCGTATAGTAGACAATTTTTTTTAACAAGAACTAGCTAAAATGATTATTTTATGGGTTTGCCATTTAGATTTGCCTGTCGCTTTATACATTCTTTCAAGTGTATATAATCCACATTTTAAGGTTTTGCTAGATATACAAAAAAAAGATTTATTTGATTATCAAAGCACAACAATTTCACTATCTTTGGTTTTATTTTATTATAATAATTTGTAAAATATTGTATTACTTATTATATGAGCCGTAGTATAAACCGGAAATGATTATTTGACTGTACTCGCACTTGGATTGATGAAAATTGGGAATATGCAAAATAATTTTAAGGTTATAATGGTCCAGATTCAAAAAATCCGATTGTTAGATAGAGCTCAAACAATTTTAGATTATTTTTAAGGAATCCCCAAGGAATTGTGGTAAATAATTAGTAATCACCTTAGATAATACTGCAAATAGACATTGTCGTTGAATTTCTAAACCTACTACTCTGTGCCTATTTTGGGTGATATTATCATATTAGGTTGTACTTGCCCACATACATAATTTTTGATTTGTAGAGATGGTATACAAATAGATGAATAACGGTTGCACGAAAATTGAAAATGCATGTCATTTTTATAATTAAATATCAAGTTAAGTCTAGGCGTAGAGATTTTTAAAATCGGCAGTTTCTACTATAATCTTTTCACCTAGACAAATTCCAAACCATTGCTACTAGATGGAATTCTTTTTATAATGAAATGCTGAGTCGTTTATGAGTATAGAAAACTCCTACAAATGGGTTTTGGAATGTTCTAATATCATATATGTTATATAGATCTTATGATAGTGTTGACATGACAATAATGAACTCATAGATTTCCTAAAGTTTCTTACAACACTACCCAAAGAATATATGTACTTTATAGTCCCAATTGTTAGGATCGAATCCACACACACACTTGAATGAATTAAGAACACAAGAACTTCAAGAGAAGAATATGAGGATCAGATAGAAGAGAGAGATCAATATTTTAGTGGTAACAACTAACACCCTGTGAGTAAACTGCCACGGGCGGGTATGTATATTAAAAATGTATACTTGCTGAAAGCTGGTAGTAAGTTTTATTAAGAATTGCACAGGTTTGAAAATGTGAGGACAAAAGGGATCTTGTCCAGGGGCGAAGCTAAGCGTTCAATTAAAACGTAGTGGATTGCTTGTTTTAAAGAATGTATATGTATAAACTGAATTTGTAATTAAATTATAAACACTAATTACTGCAAGTCTTCTTAATATCTGTAGCATGGTTGCAGGAAACGTGTAATTAAGTTTAAAAAACTACTATACTAAAGTAATTATTAAATCAAATCGAAATATTTTAGAAGCCATGCACACCAATAGGCCACTATTCCAACTAGTAATAAATAGCCATTGTCACTAGCAACATTAATTCAATCATCAATTTAAAAACTGCTTGATTTATTAGGGCCTAACCTTATCTTGTTGACATTGCTTCCCAAATCATGCCCCTCTATTACTTACCCTTTTCTTATCATTAATCTCCTCTTCTTTGCTCTGTAAGTGCGACTGTTTTCCAAGCTGAATTTTGAATGTGGGGCATGTAAACTAATATACTTAATGATTTGGTGGGTGTAATTACTCGGGACTACTCACTCCAACTTTCGTCATGCGTGCAGTTTTTGGATGATTGGGACTGGTGGACCTAGAGGCCGCGGTTTGCTTGTGCACAGCCAATAAAAGCAGATATTCTAGGAATTCATTTGGATATACCAATCTCTCTAAACATCCTTCTCAACGTCTGTGGAAAGAATTATCCTACTGGTTACACTTGTTGATTGAAAAATTATTATCTGCTCCATGGACCTCTTGTTCAGAATAAGTAAGCTTTGCATATATATAAATGCACTCATCCTTTCAAGTATTTTCTTACTGTTCTGTCATGTTTCATTATCTTAACCTTTTTTGGGACATGTCCTTCATAATGAAATCTTGTTTTCTATTCACTTTTTCATTTCTCTAGATACATTTAATCGCAAACAAAAATTGATTTAATGATATATGACACTTGGGCTTAACTCAACCCTAAAAGGTAGCTCATAATGAGAGATTATCCTTGATAGAGGACTCTGTACTTGATGATCACTCAAACTCCATTAACACTACTCACTGGAAAAACATAAGCTAAGAAGAGAAAAGAGAGATTTTATTGAGTGAATGAAGAAAAAAAGAATGAATGGAGTTGGTTATAATCACAGGAGTTATCACAGTTCGTTCCACAATACTACTACTAAATTTGTATCTATCATGCTAATGAACTTATTTACCCTCCTCCTTATCATGTTTTATGCCCTAATTCATTCTCCCTCCCTTGTATATTCTACCTGATGAAATGGCAGATATTTCTAATGACTTATTTATCTCTTGTAATATCTATGAGCTTGCCTACTAGGTTCTCAGGTTGTGGTCGTGGCAATCCCTTGGTTAATATATCATCTAATTGATCAATTTTACCTACATGTACTATCTTGATAAGCCCCTCTTGTATATTCTACCTGATGAAATGACGGTGTATCTTGATGTGTTTAGTACACTCATGAAACACCGAATTTGCTGCAACTTGTAGTGCACCATTGATATTTTAAACGACCTAATAATTTGCTGATTTTAACTTTTAACCTAAGTATGAAACAGGTTGCCTAACGTGTTCCAACAAAGCAGTAAAGACAGTAAGTACAAACACACTATTTTTACGTGGAAACACCCGACTCAAAAGGTTTAGAAACCACGACCTGTACCCTTACGTGATTTAACTCCAACTTCACTAAATCAACTATGAGCCTCCACAAAAGATAGAATACAAACTTTACAACCTACCTTAACTTCAAGTTACGGATTTGAACTACCACTCTGTAATCCTAGAACTAACTTTTAATTCCTAACTTCAAACCCAGACCTCCAGTTATGTGTTCCCAACTCTTTGAGTTAATCACAACTCTAAGACAACACTCTAGTTCTTTATAAATCACTGAACTAGATTCATAACTACTCATTCCAAGAAAAAATTCATAACACATAACTCTGGTACCGGATCGGGTTCTTCGAGTGTTCTTAGTTCGCTGGTAGCCACTTGCGAAGTTAATTTCTCAATCTCTCTTTTGCTCTGTAGTGCACACCTATTCTGGAAGACTTCACTTCTATAAGCACAATTTTCAAAGTTTTGTTCCTTCAACTCTTATGACTGAACTCACTTGACTTAGAGTTTTACTTCAGAGACCTCTTCTTCATTCAACTCCTACCTTCTTGGACTTCTCCTTCAAATTACATTCTTGATTCTGTTGTAATGGTTAGTCCGAACTCCAACACTTCAATTAATAGTACCTTTACGATTTCTACTTTAAGTGCTGACTCCTTCTTCAATAAAATTACTTGCCTCTTTAGACTCCTTCTTCAAATCAAACTCATTGAATCTTTCTCTTCATTAATCATATGTTATTTCCTTTGGTTTCTCACGAATTACATTATCCATTTCCTTATTTTCTTCACTCTGTCTTTATTCATTTAGAAGCTTCTTCGAATTCAATAGCTCGGTGACAGTGTACCTTTGGACCGTGTTGACTGACATGTATTTCTTCTTTATTTCTCAATCAATCAAAATTGTATAAATCCAACAAATTTCCCATTTTTGATTGATGAACAAACCTCTTTCTTTGGGCAATTCAAAAACAGTTTGTATCTGTTAGACACCTGAACATAAAGTATACAACATGAAACAAGTTAGTCAATGGGTTATAAACTGCACACCTCTTATCTCCCCCCTTTTTGGCATCATTTGAAAAGCTAATGTCATCCTATAATTAACGAGCTAGATTGATCATTAAACTATCTGGCCACGTCTATCACCAAGACACTCGAGATTACTTCACCAGTCATAATATATTATAGAGAGCAAAACATGATCCATTTAAGCAATCAAAAATCAAATCCAATTAAAGTACCAGATAATGTTTAATTTAAGATCGCGTCCATACTGGATGAGCAAAAACTATTGAGCCTAATAAAAACAACAATACTTGACATGATTAGAATAAGTTACTGAGGCACCTAACCAGTGGAAGTGAGAAAAAGGAATGGAACCAATGGAAATAGTAGTATCCAACATCTTTATCAAGAACAATCGTTAGATTAAAGTCATATCTGATTTTTTTCATAACAATATGATCAACCCTCTAGTTCAACACTCCTTATCGTAAAATTATTATTCAACCTCTTCATTTGTGTAAGCAGTTTTCCCCTCATTGAATGCTATAGTCAGCATGGTTCAATCATTCAATTTTGGTTTATTTTTTTTTTATTTGGAAAAACCATGCATAATTGAATTGAGTATTCCTCAAAACTTACCAATGGAAATCATTGTGAATCTTGTTTTTTTTCATGCCATCTCTAAGATAATGGCATCTGTTGACACTTTTGATTCTAGTATGAGAGTTTCCAGGTGGAATGAGAAAAAAACTTTTGTTTTAGGGATTTGATTCTTTCGTTCCTCATGAACTGAAAATGAGAACTATCTCTTTAGCTTGCAAAAAACCAATCCAAGAATACAAAGTGAGAGAGAACTTTTTAAAGATGAGATTCTTGCGCTGGACGTTTAATAATTTTTTTCTGTATTAGAATAATTAAAAAAAAACCAAAACACACACAACACCAGAATAAGAGAAAACAAAAAGATCCACCACATTTACATTATTGCGTCACCCTGTTTTCACTGTTATACACTTTTCAACCTCCATCATATCTAAATACCTGAAAAGAGCCAATTTGGTGACATTATGGCTTGTTTTTTACCATTTCTCTCACATATAATAAAAATTTTGTTAAACAAGTCAAGAATCGTTGAATGGGACACACAACGAATGTGTAGACTGAATTGATAACATTTAGCTCATAAAGTACGAGAACAATGATCTAGTCAATCCATTGAGGGAGTTCATGCAAATCTTAATCATCCCCAAGTCTAACTTATTCTTTTCATAATGCTTCCCTACTTCGTGTCACAATTCATCAATTGTCATTTGAAAAAAGAACAACATGATCAAACAATCACCCTACTTTTGTAGAAAAATCATTTCAAGATTCATTGTTCTCCTAATCAATTTCTACCTTAGTCTCTCACAAATGAGACATGTGGTACAACGTGTTCCAATGCACTCTCATAAGTGTCACTTTAATCCTCACCTTTTTTTCACTTCCCCCTTACACATGCATTACCTCTTTTTTTTTTCTTCTCCCTTACATGCATTACATCCTTTTTTTTCTTTTTTTTTTTAAATGACATATTCCCCCTTTTGTGAAGTGAGCGAAAGTAACTTTTGTTTGTCTTCATTGATATCTTTTAAGCAAGCAAACAATTTATGAATTGCATCACTGCTTCCTTTGCTTCACCTACCAAAATAGCTCGAGGTTAGTCTGGGAACCCAGAAAAAGCTGGGTCCTCTCTTATGATCAAAAGGGTGAATCAAATGTTTCTCGCCCATCAGGAAACGGTTGTGGACTGTTTCTATTTGAAATCTAGTATTTCTTTTCTAAAAATCTTAGCAACTGGACACTCACTAGTTAGATAACCAATTTCCACAAATATAACATAATCTGCAGAGAGGATAATATTTTCTTAGGAATCCTATGTCAGCCTTTCTATTTGTGCACCTATTCACCACATTGTTTGTTAACAATTAAATGAGTGAGTCCATCTATTGTCTTCTCAAGGGTTTACTTATTTGAGTGATTTGATGATTACTTCTCACCTTTTTTTTCCAAAACAAACATAGTCATTTTTGCATTTCTTCAACTATTTTTCCAGCTTTTTTTCATTTTCAAAGGCTTTTTTTCATTTTCACTCATTTTTCCTTGGTGCGTTTTTTTCAGTAACTGTCAATCTTAAAATTTCAGGACTTTAGATTTAGGTTAGATGACTTTCAAGTTTCTTAACATGTTTCTTCATACAAGTTCATTTGTTTATTCAGTTGACATTTTGTGCATCTTTGAGATCCATGTGTACTCACAACTTTTGATCATTGTCAAAGTTTGACAGTTGATATTCTTTACACATGTTAATTCTTCAAGGTCATCCAAATTAACTATCCTTAATCCAATTAATCTACTTAGGAAAAATGAATGCAGTTTTTATTTACGATCAGGATAATAACCTCAAAGTTTGCATCAGGCTTTAACATTTGATTCGCGTAGAGAAATGAACGTGTCCTCCATCTATTTATCACATCACATTTCCATCTCCTGAACCCCAAGCATTTACCCATATCATATTCCTCCTTTTTCTTTGGAAGTTCTTTCGTTTCCCATTCTTTCTTCCTCCAGTTAGCTTCCCATGCGAGCAGTCTTGTAACACGGGATCAATGTATTCAACACTTGAGCATCCATTTTTGAGATTTATCATTTACACACTTCTTCTGATTGGTTTTCGTCTTTTTTCATTTTCACTTTACTTCCGAGAATACTTTCTTTAAAGGACTTTGCTGAAAGTGCTATTTGATCCTGTCATCCGTTACTCGTATCTTTCACCCACTCAGACCACTTACAGGGCTAGGTGCTTTATTACTAAAGGGCATTCCTCCTTTTTTCAAGTTTGTCCATATCATAACATAGTTAGAGATTTTCCAAAGTTCATCAAGTGTCATGAATGAGGATATCTGTAGCTTTTTCTACTATGGCAGTTACTGTTACATACCCATTTGTTTAGGAAGGAGAGCTTAGCCACTTGTCAACCTGAGACCTTTAAGTAGTGAGGATTTGTTCACCTGTGTGATGACAACTCGTTCATTCAACTTACGTAAGTTTAGTAATCATTTTCTATCGAGTCTCACCCTTAGCATCATTTTTGAATGTTTCATATGTCAGTTAATAACATTGGGTCTACTCTGAGTTCCTCACTGACTTGTTCCTTCCTGAGCATAACAATGCACCTCAGATGTGAGAGTAAGCAGGTAGTACAGTTTGAAATTGTTTGTACTCATCGATTCCAAGCCACAAACAAGAATGTTTTTGGTCTTAGCATTTTTCCTGAGAGCTGATAAATTATAATCTTCCGTGAAGTCAAATCCTAACCTTTGGTACCTTCTTAACTCCCTTCGACAATCTTCCCATTGGAATAGTGGTGTCCTAGTAGTTATCACTATCCTAATATTGCATAATCTTCCAGCTTGAATATAAAATCCTCCATGCGTGTGCTTTCCACCAGCCAAAGTGAGACCCACAATGGAACATTGGGGTTCCTGACCAGTTCTTGTCCTTCTGGTGTGACAAATAGGTTGGTGCAGAATTCATCTCGATCTTTTTTTATTAGGTGTTAAACCTTTTGAAAGAAAACCTGCCCTAGATACCAATTAGAATATTCTTACACGACCTAATAATTTACTGATTCTGAAACACTTTTCACCTAAAGTGTGAAACATGTTGTCCTACGATGGTCATCCAACAAAAGATAGTAAAGCAGTAGTAAAAAACACACGTTTTTAGGTGGAAAAACCCGAGCTCAAACGGTTTAAAAAACCACCGCGGCCGTAACCGTGACAGATTGAACTTCACACTTCAACTAAATTACTACGAGCCTACACAAAATATAGATACAAAAACTTTGCAACCATACCTTAAAACTTCAAGTTATGGATTTGAAACACTACAACTCTTGTTAAAATGCTAGGAACTAAACTCTAAATTTGCCTACACTTCAAAACACAAACCTTCCAAAGGTATGTGTTCCAATTCTTAGAGTTATCCACAACGCCTAAAGACAACACTCTATAAGTTTTATAAATCATTTGACTTAAGATTACATCAAGGACGCATACACAGAAAAACTCCTAACACACATTAACTCTTGTAAAGATCGGAGCTTCTTCGATGTGTTCCTTTGTGTGACAGTAACTTCATGGTAGCAGAGCACTTGCGAAAGTGAATTTCATCAAGTGCTCTTTTGCTTGTAAAAACAGTTGCACAACCATATTCTGACGACTTTCCTTCTTTTTACGCAAGATTAGCATAGAGTTATTGTTCCACTATCAAACTCCGTACTTGACTCGAACTCTCTTGACTTAGAGTGTACTTTCAAGTAAGGGACTCCTTCTTCAAGTCAAACTTCCTACCTTCTTTGGACTTCTCCTTCAAAAGTACACTTCTTTGATTCTGTATGTTAGGGAGTCGAAAAACTCCAAACACCTTCAATTCAACAGTAAACTGTTATGATTTCTAGTTAATGGAGGACTCCTCAACAAAAATAAACTATCCTCCTTAGACTCCTTCCTTCAAAATCAAGCTCATTCATTCTGTCTCGTCAATTTTCAACAGATTGTTTATTTCCTTTGGGGTTTCTCACCAAAAAGTCAACAGTTATGACATAGTCACTTTATTTCTGCAACTCTTGTCTTTATTCATTTTAGAAGGATTTCTGAATTCATTGCTTGTGGAGAGTGTAAATTTAGGACCGGCTTGACTTACATGTTTCTTATTTCTTGTCATCATCATAAATGTTCAAATCCAACAACCACCATTCAATTCTTCACTCTAAAAACAGTCCACATTATTACCTATGAAAAACTGCTTTGGCCTATACTGATGTATTACAAAACTTCTGTTGAGCTTCTTGATACTAAGCTTTGGTTCTTTGTGTGCAAGAAATAAATGAGCTTCCATGTTTATCTAACAACTTTAAAATGATTTCTATTATTTAGGGCCAAGAGGAACGTCTATTCACAAAGAAAAGTTTGTTTAATGAATATTGCAAGATTTTAGAACCCTTTAAGTTGTGAACGTCAGAGAATTTGAAATTTCTTTTGTAACATTTTTCAAACTTATAGGTTGTGATTGAAACGGGTAATCTGAATTCATTGTAGATGTTTAGAACTTTACTTTGTGAATTTTAGATGAACTAGTTTTTGTTGGAAAAGATATGAACTAAGTATGTAAACTTAGAAGAACTTGAATTTTTGTAGGTTTTATAGATCATTAGGATGTGAAACCTTAGGAAAAATATGAATATTGTAGGATTTTCGAATTAAATTTTGAAACTATAGAGAAATTTAAACGCTTTTTATTAGATGTTTTTTTAGATCTTTATAGGTGTGAGTGTTAGAAATTTTGAATTATTGTACAGGATTTGAGACACTTTTAAGTGTGAATTTTAGAGCACATGATTTTTGTGTAAGATTTTAGAGATCTAGGTTGTGAAAATGTTAGTACATCTTGAATTAGTGAGAATTTAGAACTTTAAACTTGTGAATTTTTAGATTTAACTGATTTTTTGTGAGATTTAGAAGTTTATGTTGGTAACAAACTTTAAGCAGAACTGACATTTTTGATAGGTTTTAGAGATTAGTTCGATTCGGAACTTTTTAAAATCTTGAATTTTGTTAGGATTTTAGAAATTAAAATTTGTGGAACTTTTAGAGTAACTTGAATTTTTATAGAGATTTTAGGATCTTTTGTAAGGTATCGGCTTTGTGAGCGTTAGAATATCTGTAATTATTGTAGGATTTCGACGAGACTTTAAGTTGTGAATTGTAGAGAACTTGAATTTATGTTGTTTGGTTAATGGATTTTAGTGAACTTAGGTTGTGAAAATTTAGTAATTTTGAATTTTCGTGGAATTTTAGGGTCACTTTATGTTGTGAATTCAGAGAATTGATTTGTTTGTGGGGATTTTAAAAACTTAAGTTGTCAATTTTTAGGAGAAATAGTGAATTTTGTAAGTCTTTAGTGTAGAAATCTTGTAACATTTTAGGATTAGAGAAATCCAAAGGAATTTTATGATTGTATTGATGTTGAGTTAACAAGATCCTGTATTATTGTAAGGAGAATTGTAGAGTCTGTAAATTAACTATACTGTAGAGTCCTACTTCAATAACTATTACTAACTATAATTAATAATAGGCATTATTAAATATATAAATACTATTTATACTATAATTCTAATAGTATATCCAGTCAGAATATAATCGTACTCATAATTATAATCCTACCACGAAATCATTCCATCTAATAAAATAATTGAGTTAATCCTAATGCGATTCAAATTCTACATCACTATTGTAAAACGGCGTCAATTAGCTTACATTGGACCTGTTCGTTTGACATCCATTGTTCACAATTGTCCACGACTTCCGTTTCTCACCTCTAACACGTGATGCAGCACGTCAGCCAGTTGCGTTAACAATTCCTTTGACATGTTTCCCAATCATAATCCTCCTTCTTTGACATGTTTCCAATCATAATTCCTTCTTTGGCCATGTTTCCAATGTTCAACTTCTCTTCGTCTGGCACAACACTTCTGGCCCTCACAGTGGTTTCGATAAAGGAGTGAGGAAAAAACAGCTTACTCCTGGCAGTGCTTGAATATCCAACACAAAAATTTTGAATACCCAGCAAAATTGTTTGTCATTGTTTGGTATGTTGATTTGTTTGTTTTCCTGTCCTTCCACCCTGTCTCTTTTGGGAGCAGATAATACCAGTTATGGTTTTGTTATGACTTTTTTTCTTCCCTTCCGCTATATATCAGAAACTAATATTGTCGGACTATTTATGTCGTCCTATGACAGCCTCTATAATACTAAAGATAAATGTGGTACAGGGAACGTCAACAACATTATATAAAAAGGAAACACACACTAAAAAAAAAATTAGTAAAATGTGCTCCTCCACGATATGCAAGGAAGGCCTCACTCCGAGTATTGGCTAGATCAACGATTGCAACAATGCGGATGAGGTGATGCTGGTCCTAGTTTACCTTGCGTTTCGCACCATGATACGATGCAGACCAATTGGCATTAGTATATTTAAATATTACGAGTATGAGGGTGGTTGGGTGTTATGTTGTGCTGTAAGATTAAAAGCTTACGCTACGGATAGAGTAAACATAAAGCCTAAGTTGGTGATAGACAAATTCTTTTCACGTGCCAGAAACTTTCCTATATTGTAGTCGCCTAGACACGCTCCTTGAACTTCACTGGATCCCACTAGCTTACACTTACAAGATGCATCTAAAAAGTATGAACCGTTCCTACTCAGATGACTACTTAGGTTTTACTGGAGGCTTGATGTTGAAATATGAACTCATCATACCCCAAATCGGTGCCACTGCTACTCCTAAAATGTACTTTAGCTCATGCTTTTAGAACAGCTTCATTTTTTTGGGTGAGATAATTGCTCAAAACACTTAGCTTTAAAAGCTAACTTCGAATCAATATTCTTTTCTTGTTCACAATAATTCTTTTGGGATAATCTTAGTTCTCTTAAACTTAAAGGTGAGAAACATTATAACAATTTAGGGAATACTTAGTTCCCGTATAAATTTTGAGCACTGGAACTAAATCTTTAATCTTGCTTAACTAAAACTTCGTCTAATCAAAACTATTAGGGAATACTTATGGTCCTTATATTCTTTGAAGAAAGACTTCCACTGTTACGTGATTCCTTATATATGTTTTGGACTAAGATGAATGGCAATAGTGTGGTAAACCTAAGTTCCTAAACAACCTTTATTTGTGTGCACAGCATTATGGTCAAGCATATATTGGTGACTCACGGGGTGGTACCTGTGGCCACCATAGTTATAATGCACATGAATAACAACCTGCAAAATGATGCCTCTCAAGAAGGAAAAATCAAACCTTGTGAAAAGAAAGGAATCAGGTCAAAGGAATATTTTGGAGGCAAGGAAATAAATCTAAAAATAGTTTTACGATATATGTCATCAGTAAAAGATGTGCATTCAGTCATTTTTATCAGTACCACAGGATGCTAGAAGCTAGTTGAGTCCAAAATCTAACGTTTGAATTTTGCAGAAAAAAGTGAGATGAAGGAGAGAACAGATTCACCATGAACATGTTTCTCCAGATGCATTGATTGAAAACTAGAAAGAAAATTCCCACATGGCAAAAGGAAAAAGCAAGCCAATTAATAGCACTTGACAACGAAAAAATAAGTGAAAAAGCTGGGAAAGACTGAAGAGTAAGGAAATAGGTAAGCCTATGGCTATTAGTCTAACAAATTATGTCGCCACTTAAATTAATCAGACGTGTGTTTGAATTGCGAGTCCATCACTCCAAAAAGTATGATTCAACCTAGGAAAGAAAAACACTTTTAAAAGGAATCAATTTGGACACTTGGGGGATGATTAAGATCACATGGAGTATTCGACCTGATGGGACACGGGGAGGAAGAAAGAACATTGCACATACTGTTCTCTAATCTGAATACGACAGATGGCACTTCTGTAATTGAAGGTGTTTTATGTGGCGAGAGCGTTAGGTGCACGTTTAAAAGTAATAATGTATCAGTGAACTATATCCTGGTTTTTGCATGTTGCCACAGGAGAGAAGTTAGTCAAAATTGAGCCAATATTCAGCATACCAGGAGACTTAGATCTGTGAATACACTTATTCATCATTAACTAGTCAATAAGGACTGTCCCACTGTTATGTTCCTCCACTGATCCCCCCGTTCTTCACACTCAATAGTCTAATACCCCACCCTATTTCTTAAAACCCTCTCTTGCCTCGTCCAAATCCGTTGAGGTCTCGGATGCCCTGCCTTTTGTGGTGCCATTCCTTGTTGCTTCTCCATCTTCGGTTGTGTTGTCGTCCAGTCTGCTTGTGTGGATGACCCTGTGAGTAGGTGGTTTGTTAAACGGTTGGGCCATGAGAACCGACAGCACGACGGTGGGTGTCGCTTTTGGAGAAATAGGTTTAGGACGACCGAACAGCGCCGAAGTGAAGAAGGGGAGTGCGCGGAAAGACACAAACTTTGCAAAAAAATAATAAGCAGACTAAAGTTGTGTACTTTTATTATAGATCAGAAGAGAGAGGAGAACAAAAGAGCGGAGGCGGCGCATGAGGGACCGAAGGCAGAGGCCTGGGAAGACAAGACACACGAAAAGGCAATGGCAGTTGAATTATAAAAACAGAACCACGGACCAGCAATACTAAGAGGCGAAAAAAAAGGGCATCATCTTGTGAAGGAGAGAGAAAGGGGGGCGAAAATATCGGCGGGAACGTCGAAAAGAGCAACATAGGGATAGGGAAGGATGCCAGTACGACGAATAGAAAAACTGGATAAGTAGAATAAACAACTGTATTCTATTAGAGAAGCACAGCTGCAACTAAAAAAGGAGGAGGGAGACAATTCAGGGTGGATGTAAAAATCAAGAGAAAGACAATTATTACGGAAGGGGTTCAAATTCATTAGGTTGGTGTTGCACCTGATATACCCGTATAGGGGAACAAATTGAGGAGCAAAATGTTTTCCTCATACAGAGATATTCAGGAAAAATTTATTCCTTCTTACTGTTTTATTTGAAATGTAAAAGTGACTTCGCCAAACTATTGTTTCTCTAGAGGGAACACGATTGATTGAACATGTTCCTTAAAGGTGATTTATTAAAAAAAGATTAAGCTTACATAGAACAAGGCTACCTTTGAAACTGAGAAGGTTGCTAATTTTGTTAATCCAAAAGATATTTTTGCTGCTGAAAAATGACTATTTACCCTGTCATTCCCGATCTTTTGATTTGACCTAGCCACTCTAACCTTTGAATATCCTATTTTTTTCTCAAAACAAATGCTTGATTCTATCTTTAAATTTGATTACCATTGCACGTTGATAGTTTTTTTATTACTGCTATGTTGTGTTTGGAGTTCCAGGTTCTGTCATTATATGTTTGTGGCAAAACATGTGGCTATAGCAAATAGGTTCTTAATGTTTTTAGTGTTTATGTATGTGATAGCCATGGCCATACGAGTATTCCGACTGTGAGTCTTTTAGTGTGGCGTGTATTGCCTTTCCCATTGTTTTATGAATGTCAAAAGGAGGGAAAGCGTTTATGATTTTGTAATATTTATGGACTCAATTGATATAACTTGATCCCACTATGTTTTTGCTTTGTGTATGAGATTTTATGAGAAACTGACATAACAGAAATTGATCTATTCAAGACATAGAAAAGAAAAAATTGGGTTTTAGCATAAAAAAGGGGAAATTGTGATAGATCGAGACATTATTTTGATTAATTGACAAATAGAGGGAAAAAGAAGAAAGGAATTGTTGGGTCGGTACATGTTCCCTTTCAATACCGAAACCTAAGCCCCAAAAATTAGAAGGTATTACTATACAGTCGAAGGGTTTGCTTTTGCATGTGGACCAGTGCAGAAAAGAAGAAGATTCACCTTTATACGGAATCCTCTAGGAAAAAGGACAGTGCATAAAGTAAAAGTGGTAAACATTGTGATTTACATCCTGAAGGAAGTAGGAAGCATCGTCATAAAGGGGATACTTAGGGCGAAAATAAGAGTTGCAAAAAGGAAATAAATCATAGTTACGTCAAGGAAAGAAACTCGAAAACAAATTCGAGTTGGAAACTAGGAGTTCCACACGACGTAAGGAATCTACGAGTGAGCATTCTAATTAGTTTAAAGGTAGAAGAAAGGAAGCAGAGAACCAGTAGGATTTGTAGTTGAATAGTTTGGATTAAAGTACCAAGATCTACTAAATAGGTGGATAGTTCGCTCGGAGAAAAAAATGCACACTTTACATAGGAGAAGATCAAAACAGAATCAAGAGTTTGACAGAGTTTTGAGGTTTACTTGGGGAGTCTTGCGGAGTTTGTGAGGATAAAGTTGTTAAGATCTGTAGTTAAGGAGTTTGATTACAATAAAGTGGTGTGAGGAGTAGTCTAACCAAACGTTGAATTACAATCAAGTGTGGGCCTGGTAGGATTGTCTAATAAAGTTGAATACATCCAAGTGTGTGTTGTAGGATTAGTCTAACAAGTTGAGAAACTTGACGGACGGTAGGCAGACTTTAAAGTTGGGGGATTTTATCTTGTATAGCTAAGAAATTAGCGTTTATAATTTTTTACATAGGATTAGAATTTATAGATAATGCCTTAGAATTCCTAGGTTTGGAATCTTTGTGTTGTTTGGAGTTGAGATAATAAACACAACAGTTGTTGAACTAATTATTATAGCTACGACAAATTATTTATTACGAACGTACACACAACTAGATTAAAGAACCACGTAGTTAGACGTTTGGTTTCCTTGACAGAATAAAGGGGGTCATACTTCCAACAATCTTCATTCTTGTCAAGTATGCAAGAAGTTAGGTACTTGAATATAGGTAGTAAGGTATATCAGCCCCCATTGGCTAGTACTTGTCCACTATTGATACTTTTCTATGTTAATAGAAAAAGACTGTAGACAACTATCTACTGGTAAATTTTTATTTAAAAAAAGTACCAATGTTTCTCATAGTCTTACCACCTCAGATTATTCCTCCTTACTTAACATTTTATCGGGACTGTACAATCATGATTATGCACCAAATTTACTTGTTCACCACTTCTTTTTAAACAATTCAGAATGCACCTTATATTCAGTTTGGCTTTGTGTATACTATGCATGAGGAGAAATCCTCAATTTGTTAATCAATACCACACACATTCGGGGATTTTTAATTTCTGACGTCCCTTAGAGGTGGTCATACACAATCATCATCGACATTAGTGTGTGAGTGTGAATGTACATTCATCTATATCAAAGGATTATATTTTAACAAAATAAATACCTATACACTATGATTATCGTGTAAAAAGCGGATGAGTTCATGTGACTCGGTGAAAGCCCTGCCTACATACACCCTTGTGTATTTGGTTCTAATAGGTTTGATTATTATGCCATGTTATAGAAGAACAAATAAAAATGAGTAGAGATCCGCCACCCCGAATACTGATCAAACCTATAATTTGTAATTTTTTCTCTTTTTCTCATCAAACCTATAATTTGTAATTTTTTCTCTTTTTCTCAGACTCAATTATAGAATGGAACCGTTACAAAAATAAGAAATGACAATGAGTGTGGATTCATTATTATGGTGTCAAGTAATTTATCGATGAGTATCCATTTAATAATTTTGAGAAAAAAAAAGAGCTCGTTTTGTTAAAATTAATATGTTTTTCCATTTGATAATAAATTTAGATGAATCTGTTAATAATTGGAATACAGTATCTAGATCAATCAAGTTTTTTCTTGACATGTAGTTATTATCAATTTTTTAGTTCTCAGTCGAGATATCAAGCAGATTATGTGTTGATATTAAAACGTGGGTGGATGGCATCAATTTTAGTATTTTTTTAAAAAAATGTAGTATACTTGCAGAAAGCTTGGGAATCAAGTTCAATAAGAACGCACACAGGTTTAGAAATGCGACGGACAAAAGGGATCTTGTCCAGGGGCGGAAGCT
This sequence comes from Solanum habrochaites, assembly GCA_027704765.1. Classification (NCBI taxonomy): domain Eukaryota; kingdom Viridiplantae; phylum Streptophyta; class Magnoliopsida; order Solanales; family Solanaceae; genus Solanum; species Solanum habrochaites. The sequence goes on along the minus strand of JAKWJA010002491.1, from coordinate 52,264,559 downwards.
TACGCTTTACATGAAAACGTGGGAAGCTATGGCTTTGATCATAACTGGAATTTGTAATTAAATATATAAACACTAATTACATGCCATTCTATAATAGATGTAGCATGTGCAGGAACCATGTAATTAAGGTACTAATTATTAATTAAATCAAATCCTAAATATTTTAAAAGCCATGCACTACCAATATGGCAATATTCTAACTAGTATAAAAGCCATCGTTAAATAGCACATGAATTCAATGTCTATTAAAAAACACTATGCTTAATTAAATTAGCATAACTTAGCTTATTGGCTTCCAACTCTAAGACCCTTTTTTATCACTTAAATCTCCTCTTCTTTTGCTCTTGTAATGTGCAGAAGTTCAACTGATATTTTAAAATTTGGGGCCATGTACTAATATACTTAATGATTTGGTGGGATTTGTGTAATTGTTCGGGACTACTTCCAACTTCGTCATGCTTGCAGTTTGTGTTGGGGGACTTGGGACCTAGAGGCCGCGGTTTGCTTTGCACAGCCCGTAACTTAAAAGCCGATATTCTGGGAATTTCATTTGGAATATACCACCTCCCTAAACATAGCTCTCCCTGTCTGTGGCCCCCAGTATACTACTGGTTTACACTTGTTGATTGCCCCAAATTTATTCAATCTTACGCTGGACCTCTTGTTCAGGAATAAGGTAAAGCTTTGATAGGAATGAAACAAATTCCAGAGATATATTGTTCTTGAGATAAAAAACACAATTCAAGAGAAAAGAAGAGAGTTACTGATAGAACAAGATTTTATTTTTTAACAGAAAAAAAAACTGACGAAAGCAAGTCCTTCTAATAAGGAAATTAAAAAACATAGTAAAAAACGTTAAGCTCAAAATTTGTAAAACGATCCAACAAGAATTTTCTCCTAAAACCTAGGTAACACCCCACGATTTTAAAAATACTTTTTTCTAAAGGACTAGGACAAACCAAAGCAGATAAGAATTCTTTTCTTCTAACAGAATCTAATTTACTAAATTAGAGATTGATATTATTAAAACTAACAAGCTTTGCATTGTAATAACTGCAGCTTCGTCACTTCACTTTACTTTACTTAACTAGTTCTGTCATGTCAGTATTCTAGTTACCTTTTAGGAACAAGTTCTTATTCAAATAAATGGCATGTTGTTTTTTATTCCCACAACATCGTAACCACCCAATTCATTTTTATCCTTTATTCCGGCTAAATTTACATAGAACCATTTTTCCTAACTCAGATACATTTCTCGCCCCCCCCCACCTTGCATTTCTTCTGATGTCTGACCCTTGCGCCATCCTTCCCACCCCCAACAGCTAGTTCATATGAGAGCTATCCTTGATGGACTCTGTTCACTTATTATCACTCCAACTCCATCAAACACTACCTCCATGCGACCAACTTCGTCTAAGACGAGGAAAAAGAGAGATTTTATTGAGTGGAAGACCAAAGAAGAACAGAATGAACAGAGGATTGTTCATCAACAACGTATTTTTAACACTGTCATGTCCATTTCAGCAATACTAACAACTAATGTAATCCTATCATTGATAATGAACTACTTACCCCTAATTTATCAGAGTTATTGCCTGCTTGTTTCAAGCGGAAAGGATATGAAAAGTTATTAGCTTGCCTACTAGAGGCCTCATGGTGTAGGTCGTGGCAATCCTGGGTTAATATATCTGGTAATTGATTCATGGATCCTACATGTACGTCTGATATCCCCCTCATGTAGATTCTATGTGATTAAATGAAGTCATATCTTGATGTGTTTAGTAGCTCATTGAAACACCGAATTTTCTGCAATGGGTGCAACATTCATTTCGTTCAAATAAAACATCAACCCATCTACCTATGAAAACTGCTTTGGCATGATGAAGAGATATGTCCGCAGCTTCTGCTGAGCTTTAGATACTACACATTTGTTTCTTTGATTTCTAAGATTATAAAATGATCATATCCATGTTTAATATGAACACTGACAGCTGGACTTTTCTAGTATTAGGACGAGAGGCCAGTCCGAATGATTCAAAAAAACTGTTAATGAATTGGAAGACCTACAGGTACTACAATTTAAAATCCTCAATTCTCTCTTACTAATTCTCTTGAATATTTACATGACAGTAACTGCTACACCGCAATGTGATGGTTAGGTATAGTACTAAGAAACTGGACAAAGTGTGGTACAAAACATAGGCTATATAAGACCTTGTTAATGTCAAATAAAACACTTTCCCAATAAATTTTTGGTATTTAATCTTATCTTCTGGCATATCATCTATTTTCTGCATTAATTCATCAAAATCATGTATAGTTAGCTCTCTATTAACCTCTAGAGGTGTCCAGGCAGGTTTTACAAATCCAATTCTCAGCTTTAGATGATCTTATGAGCATATTTCCTCTGATTCACACGGATTCCCTTGGAAGATCTATTGAACTTCATTCCCAAAAAAACTTCAGTTTTCCTGAATCCTTGCTCTTGAAGGCTTTATGTAGGGATGGCTTAGATTTCTCAATAACAAATATATTATTATTGGTTGAATAGAGCAATCATCTTCCAATGTAAACCGAATTGGCAAATTTTTTATTTTCATAATATATTGTTGGAATAATGCACAATGGTTTAAGTCTTCCAAAAATTGTCTCTTGTTTTTTCAAGAAGTCATTTAGGAATTTAGTAAGATAAGTACATGTATCTAGTAAATTGTAAAAAATGAATTAGTTATTTGTGCCAAGACTTTTTGTTTCTATTTTGAGGGAAGGGAATGTTGGGGGTTTGTTGAACCAGAAAAATTTTGGAGTAGAGCCGGAATCTAGCCTAAGGATAGGTAGGCGTCCGGTAGTAAGAAATTAAGGGGTATAAATATGATGTAGTTGATATGTAATCAGCTCCAAGGGCCTTAAAAGTAGCCTCTAATAAACTTGAGAAATTGTCTAAAGATATTATTTTTCCTTCATTATTTCCTACAATTTGTATCAAGAGCAGTTTTCGTTTCTATCTGGGGTTAAGGTGAAGAAAACAAATAGGACATCCAAAACAAATGAATGTGTTGATCTTCAGTTAATTTACTCCATTTTTTGATGGAAAGCATGATTTTGAATACTGGAAGGTAGAATTGAGAATAAGAATACATTTGAAAAGCTGAAAGGTTGTGGACTATTGTGCAAATGGCTTTGAAGAGACAGAAAAAAGAAAATGATGGTGATCGAACAGCAGCAGAGATTAAAATGCTCTTGAGGCTAAGTATCGTACAAGATGCAAAAGCCTTGAGCAAATGTACAAAATGGAGAGTCTCAAGAGACATATTTGAAAATTTCTTACTTGGGAGGACTGCCAAAGGAAATAGCTTGGAATTTCTGGAAATGAGGTGTAGGTGACGAAAAGGTACGCACTATAAAAATTTTAAACTCTCTAGAAGAGAGTTTTTCAAAAATTTAAAGATGATTAGAAATTTGAATAAATATGAAATTGATGAAATATAGCACAAGAGTCATGAATATTGTTAATTCAAATGAGGAAAATCAGAGTAGATACAATTTCTGACCAACAAGAGTGTGGGAAAAGATTCTTAAATTACTGTCACAGAAAAGTAGGAGTTACATCGTGATGTCACTGAAGAAAACAGATAGATCTTTCTAAAGCTTTCCAGCAAAGAGCTTAGTTGGATTCTTCGTTCACACGAGAAGCGAAGAATTTTTCGTGAAAGTCAACCAAAGAGAGGCTTTCCAGTCTAAAATAAATGAGAATTCTAAATATTTCAAAAAATCATCAGAAGAAAAAATATTAAAAGCCAAAAAGAGAAGCAGGATCATGATTGGTTCTCCAGACGGTTTGCAGAAAAGGTGATAAAAACTTAAGTCTTTATTTGTAAAAATTTGCAAAGACTAATGACAAGCAGGAAAAATGTTGGCACAAAGGCAAGCCCCAATGTAAATTTTGTAAAACTATTCGGACACGTGAAAATGTTTGTTGAAAAAGAAATGGGAGCAAGAATTCAGTGAAAAAATGGAGAAAGAAGCGGGAAGAAAAATCTTTTCTTTGCTTCTCCAAATCTGATATGCTTCAACAAAACAAAAGCATGAATGGTATGTTAGATAGTGGTTTGTAGTAATCAACATGACTGGAGATGAAAAGGTTTCCTTCTCACACTATTAATGCCAATCACTACTAAAATGAAAAATGAGATGGGAAAATGCAAAGCCTTAGTGAGGGGAAAGGAAAGGTCACTATTTCGATTCACATGAAGGAGTGCGAGTACGCAAATTATGATGGTCTTAGTTCCTCCTGACTTGGAGAAAAATTTGACTTAGTGTGGTCAACTCAGGGAAATGGTTATTCGATTATGTTGAGAGATTTAATTATTACCAATATTTATGCTAAAATTGAGTCAATAAGTCAAGTGTTGAAGTAAACATGTAAAAAGAAAAATTACCTTGCAATTTCATTACCAATGCAATTAAAAATTAAATTGTAGAATGATTCATGGCTGTGGCACAAAAAGATTTTGTCATGAATTTTATGGTTAAAGTTTCTCAAGCACAAGGGAATGGTGACAAGGCTTCCTGATGTAAAACATAGTGAGCTGGATACATGATGAAAGTGTATAATGGGAAAGCAAACAGGAAAGTCTTTTACCAAAAAAGGGCGTTGTTTGAGAGAGCAAGTGTATTTTTGGAACTTACATCATACGAAGCTTTGTGGAACCAATGAAAGACTCCATCTTTGGAGTCAAATGTATTTTATAATATTTATTGATGATTTCTAAAGAATGACTGGGTTTTTTCTGAAAGAAAAGTCAGAAGCATTGCTACACCCACGAATTTTAAAGCCCTTATTGAGAAGCAAAAAGGTATGCAACATCAAACCCATTGCCAGTATCGAGAAGGAATACAACAAGTCGAGGAATTTGAAGATATTGCAAAAATGAAATGGCATCAGAAGCCCAACATTACAAAAACTGGTATACTCCTCAAACAAACTGGTGTGTATCTGAAAGAAAGAAATAGGTAGAACACTTGTTGGAAATGGCCAGACAACTATGATGAATGAGAAAGGGTGCCAAAAATTTTTGGGAAGAAGAAGAAGCAGGTTATACAGCAGTTCACATCCTTAAGCAGTTGTCCAACAAAGGCCCCTAAAGACAAGCAACAGTTTGAAGCTTGGAGTGGAATCAAAAATTCTGTAAGTCATGTTAAATTTTTTTGGTGTAATAGTATAGTTATGCCTCATGTACCTGCTGAGAAAAGAACAAAATTGGATAGAAAAAGTCTCAAAAAAATGTGTCTGGCTGGTATTATAGTGAATGTGAGGAAAAGATAACGGCTTCTCTACTGTCAAAAAACTAACAAACTGTGTTGTGTCGAGATGCATTTTTGATGAAAAAAAACAACATGAATTGGAAGATAACAAGATAGAGAATACTCTATTCATATTATCAAATCAAGACGAGGAATGCGAAAGATGAGATGTTCTCAAGGGGCTAAATCCCCGATTCAGATAATGAAGAAACCTTATCCAAGAGGAACAAAAATGGTTAGAGTGACATTTATCAAAGATGGTAATTTTTCCGGTGTTGGTGTAGGTATGTTGGTCAAAGAAAATTATGAAGAAGCAATTAACGGACATGAATGGTCAGAAGAAAAGAAAGTTATGGAAGAAAGAAATAATAGAAGCAATTCGAATGATCGAAAAAAAAAATTAATTTACTGGGAGCTTGTGACTTTCTAGAGAAAAGAGAAGTTGTAGTTTAAAATGGGATTTACAAATTCAAACTTAATCAGGAAGTAGAGAATGTAAACGCCACAAAAGCAAGGTTAAGGTGGTTGGCTAAGAGGCTCCACGCAAAAAAAAAAAAAAAACCAGGTATTGGATTACTTTTATTGAAACATTCTCTCCAATTTTTGTTTGAGACAAATGAGAACTGTTGTATTGTTGTTGCTTGCACAAAGGAAATGGCCGATATTTCAACTGATGTAAATCAACATTTTATGAATGGAAACTTGATGAAGAGATTTAGTTGAGCAACCTCAGGATTTTTAGTTCAAGGGGAGACGAAAAGGTTGTATAGACTTAAAAAATCTCTTTCGGGCGAAGTAAGCTCCAAGGAGGGCAGGTACAATGAAATTGATACATACTTTTGAAAAATAATTTCCGGAGACGTAAAAAGTGGAAAACACTTGTATGTGAAAGAAAGGAAAATGGAGCTTACATTGTTTGTCTCGATTGGATGATTTGTCTATTACAGGAAAATGATGTAAAGGATGATGCAAAAATTTCAAAACAAACAAGATATTATGAAAAGCTTATGAAATGGAAGGGATCTTGGATTGCATAAAATTATTCAGTGCGGATCGAAGTTCTCAAGGTGAAAGAAGGACTTTTCATTTCTCAAAAATAAATATACTAAAGTATTCTTCAAAAATTAAAATGATGGATTGCAGTCATTGTGGCCCTACCAAATTAGCAGCAAATGAGAAGTTAGAAAAGATAACGGAGAAAAGAAAGTTAATAGCTTAATTTTTAGGAGTTTGATTGGAAGTTTGCTAATTCCTTCATTCAACAAGGACCAGATAATTATGTTTGCTGCTAGTTAATCTAAATTCATGCAAGAAACCAGCCCAAGTGCCATTTTGAGCTGCAAAGCGTGTTTCTACGCTAATTGAAAGGAACAAGGATTATGGGATAATGTACAAAATTTGGGGAATGGAAATTTGAACTTAATTGGTTAGTCTATAGTGATTGGACTGAAAGTAGAGGATGACATGAAGAGTACTTCTAGTTATGCTTTCTTATTTGGATCAAGCATTTGTCTTGGTTATCAAAAATGCAAAGTGTTTTTGCTCACAATCCACTGCCGAAAGCAGAAATATGTTCCGCATCAAAGGTACTTCTAAATCTATTCGAACTTCTTAGGAGAATATTTGAAAGACATGAGTGAAAAATAAAATAAAAGGAGTCTGTTCTGTATTGTAATAACCCACTGCAGAATTTGCAATAGCCACGAATCCAGTCAACCACTCAAAGAATGATTCAAAGCATATTTCCCATCAGTTGCATGATTGTCAGACAGGGAACAAAACTGTGACATCTTAACGAAGCACTTACCTTAGAGAAAAAAATTGCTATCTTTCGAGAAGCATATGGAGTTACACAAGCAATGCATTAAGGGGGAGTGTTGGAATGATGCATCAATGTTTAGTTCTTCCAAAAATTGTCTCTTAGTTTTTCAAGAAGGCTTTGTAGAATTTCGTAGAGACATGTATATAGTTAAATTGTGATACATGTTATTTAGTTATTGGTGAGAGACTTTTGGTTGCATTTTGAGTAGTAGAGTATAAATAGGATGTAGTGCTGAGTAATCATCTCAATTGGCCTTAAGATAGCTATAATAAACGAGCAGCATTTTCTAAAAGATATTATTGTTACTTTTCATCTTTCCTAACAAAAATACCTCACTTCTTTCTTTCATATAAACAGTGATGATCCAAAGCAATTTTAGTGACTGCGTAGGCTTTATACACCAATTTCAAAATTCCATGTTTGTGCTAATTGTTTTAAACCCATATAAGATTAATATTAACACGTCTACATATATTATAGCTTGACTCCCCCTCTGACTGGATAATCCCCGAGGAAGCTGCATACAAACCTCAATCGGGAGATCACTCTGAAGAAATGCATTATACACATCCAACTAGTGAACATGCCAATTATGTTGTGCAATGATGATATTAAACAACTCTCACGCGGCGGAAAGGACGGAAATTTTGAACATTGAGAGAGAATATTTTATGGTAATCAAGGCACCCTACCCTGTGGTTGTAGACCTATTCCATCAACCTGGCCTTGAACCTCTCCACCTCACCAAAAGCTTTCAGATTTACCTTATAAGCTCATCTACACACAATAGCAATCTTATTTTGGGGCAAGATCTAGGTCCCAAGTGTGATTAAGCTCAAGAGCTTTGTAAATTAGAATTCATGGCTTCAACCCATCTACTACATTGAATAGCCTCCCGATAGGACATTGGTTCCCGTATATTAGATAAGGAGTTGAGATATACTTGATAAGCAGGAGAAATAGATTATGAAAACGGTATGTATACATTGATTGGATAGGAAACATTAGTAGCAGACTGTTTAGTAATGTAATCAACATGCCAAAGAGGAGCCTTTATCACTCTGTGTGATTTCCTTGGATGCGAAGGATCAGGAATAAATATGGGAACATAAAGAGTGGTAGGTGACTGGTGAAGTACATCTTGAGAGGTTGCAGGAATTGGCACTAGACTCACAAGATAAGGTGCCAAAGGGCCAGGAGGATATGTAATAGGAGGCTCATCCATTAGAGAAATGTGACTCGATGATAAAGGTTCAGTAGACCAGGAAAATTAATCATCATGACATCCATATCAACATAAAATTTATCCCTTGCAAGGTCAAACAATATGTAGCCCTTGGTGGTTGTAGAATAACCCATGAACACTGACGGCACTGCTCTTGAAGCAAATTTGTCCACTCTAGGAAAGGCACTGCCATAGCACAAGCATTCAAAAGTTTTGAGATGACTAAGAATATGTTTCATTCCAAAGAACAACTCGTAAGGAGATTTGCCACCAAGGACTGCTGAGGGCAATCTATTAATTACATAAGTTGCAGTAAGAATTCAATGACCTCAGAATCTTAAGGGGAAATGTCATTGAAATCTGAAGAATCGAGCTACTTCAAGAAAATTTAGATGCTTCCTCTCAGCTACACCATTTTGCTGAGGGGTATGGACACAACTTCTCTGGTGCAAAATACCAAGTTCCTTGAAGAGAAGCTGCATATCAGCATTCACAAATTTAACAACATTATCTGATCTAATTTTTTTTTAACAATAGTCTGGAATTGAGAGTGGATCATAATACTATTATACATCTCTCCTAAACTTCAACAAAAAAATCCAAGTAATATGGGAGAAATCATCGACTATATTCCAAAAATGTTTATTCCCATCAAATGTTTCTAAATAGTATGGTCCCCAAACATCTAGGTGCAACAATTCAAACAACTTATTAAAAATACTAGTCAAATGATAAATAGAATGTCTAGTGTACTTAGCTAAAGGACAATCACTACAATCAAGTACAATTGATTTACAGTCACCGCATTAGATGTTACTTTGAGTGTGAGTGATATCTATATTTAAGTATCTTTTTAAAACTATAACTCTACTATATATGATCTTGAAAAGAAGGAAAACCCCATAAGGTTCACATGATCGGGACCACCCCTTAGGTACACCCATTGTGTACTTGGTTCCTAGTAGTTAATGTTATTCCATGTACTTAAGAGGAAAGAGATAGTCTAGGGACCAAATCTTAACAAAAGCTGTAACTATTGTGTGGTTTAGGGTATTACTACACCACACAACTCAATAAAATGGACCATTACGAAAACAGAGAAGACAACGGTTGTGGATTTATAGTTTTAAAGTCATGAAAATAAAAAAATCTGTTGAGTGAAGAGTATCCATTTGAATAATTTTGAGTAAAAGGGTAAAAGATGAGCTTCAGTTTGTTCATATTACAATGTTTTGTCCATTTGATGATAAAATAATAAGATTGAAAACAGTTAATCATCGGAGTATAATCTCAGATGAAGTTTGTCTTGACATGCAGCTATGTGTATAGAGGAGTTCAAATTTTGAGTATCCAATTAAGATGATGCATTTTATGTTCTTGACTTGAAAGCGTTGGCGGGTGGATTCACCAATTTAATAAAAATCTGTGATATTACTTGATGAAAGCGTGGAATTAAAGTTTATATTTGTGGCTTTTAATAACTTGAAATTTATAATAAATAATATCCATGAGTGCAATTTTGTCAGTCTTTAAAATACATACTCATGTCTAACTAAACAATTTAGAGATTTATGACTTGAATTTAATGTCGAACTTGGAGCTTGAACTCGAATTTGAATATAACTAATCCTTGGATTAAGAAGTTAATATAAACTAAGTTTAGCAATTAGTTGGCAACTGGAAATTTGTACTAACTTGAAAAAACTTAGAACTCGAATATGACAAGCTAAGTTTTTGACTTAGGCAGATTATGTATATAATATAAAGAGCTTTAGAAGTTATTAAGTGTGTGGGAGTTAGAAAGAATATTTTTGAATATTGTGGGATTTTAGAACTTTAAGTTGTGAACTTTGAGAAACTTGAAATTTTTTGATAACCAATTTTGAGAACATTAGGTTGTTGGAAACGTTAGTTAGAATCTTGAAATACTATAGAATTTTAGAGACTTAAACTTGGTTAATTTTTAGACGAACTTGATTTTTTTGATGGGATTTTAGAATTTAAGTTGTAAACTTAGAGAAACATATGAATTTGTAGGTTTTTAGAAGCATTTTGGTTGTGACTTTAGATAATCTTGGAATTATTGTAGGAATCTAGAATTTGAATTTCAGAACTTTAAGAATTATTAAAATTCGGAAGATGCCTAAAATTACCCTCGAAGCATGGGAAATGTACAAAATATCTCCATCTAGCCGATAGGTTCCAAAATGTCTTTTCACTCCTCACCTATGGCTCCAGTAATGTCTTGTCATCCATCATTGGGTTCAAAAGTTGGACCACTAGTTAAACTATTTATAATTAAACTATTTAAATGAATTTTATAATATTTGGCGTCAACTATTTGATTATAATTAATTTCTAATATTAATTTATAAAAAATCCACTATTCAACTCATTACTTACTAAACGACCACCCCAATTAATTAAATAAATTCTAATATCACCATCGTCATAACACACTACTAAACACGACAAAAATTCTATACAAGTATCTTAAGATGATCCAATTAATCGAGATCGAACATTCAGAAGCACAATCAAAATAGTAAGGTTGAGCCGACTATTAGGGGGATCAATTTCAATATGATTCTCTTTCAAAACTTGAATTCGAAATTTATGATTAAAGGGTAAAGAAGTGAGGACATCCCAAAATAATTCATGCACTTTTTTTTAATATTATTTTATAAATATTATGAATTTGTTGATTGAAAGTACAACACACAATGTAATATACTATTTTAAACAAAAGTATGCTATGAAGTACGTTCACGTAATGAGATAATAAATAATGTAAAATAAACATAGTCAGATTTGAGAATTTATCTGATAATTTTTATTTAGACACTGCATGTATTATGATAAGTACTGTTCTATTTTTGCCTCAAAATTTTAAAAACACTCATTGGCAGTAGCGTTCCTGTTGTTGCATTAATAATGTGACGAGTTTATTAATTTGGTGGGGTTTAATTATTAATGGGTGGGTTGTGGATTGATTTATAAATTATACAAATAAATTATATTATAATAACTAGTTGAGCGTCACATATTTTAAAAAATATTTAAATAGTTTAAATTTAAAACCGTTAAATAAGTGATCAATTTTGATTCCAAAGGTGGATGACAAGGGCATTTTGGAGCCAATAGGTGGGTAGAAAGGGTATTTTGGAGCCAGTAGGTGGATGGAGGGTAATTTTGTACCTTTTTCAATACATCGAGGATATATTAGGCTCTTTTCCGTTTAAATTTTTATAGGATTTTAGAACATAATAAGGTTTTGAGCGTTAAAAATCTTGAATTATTGTAGAATTCTATAAGTTGTGAACTTTAGAGAACTTGAATTTTTTGTAGGAATTTAGAACTTAAGGTTGTGAAACGTTAGTAATCTTCAATTATTGCGAAATTTTAGAACTTAAGTTGTGAATTTTAGAATTAATTGAACTTAAAACTTGAAGTTTATATATAACTAATTGAATTTGTGATTTTAAGACTAGTTTGAATTTGAAATTATAACTTGAATTTACTATAAATTGAACTTAATTAGGAACATGAACTTGAAATGTTGTTGACTTTTAAATCCAAAAAGTTGAATTATGTTTGTTTAGCATAAGTAACAATACTAGTTGATCCTATTGATGACAAAAAAATTGATTTTCTTGCAAGGTCGATTTGTGTCCAGTCGTCGACTATGTCAAGGGAGTCCACATTCTTCCGTGATATTGTGTTCCTTGAGGTTGCCACCGGAGCAATCTAACAAGTCAAATTATTGCGAAACTCAAATGACACCAAATGACTCAACCATGGACGGAACCAATTTATGGAATATTATTCAATTGCTATCGATTACATTTTGGTCTTTCAATATAATGGAAACTCTTATTTTATCAGTTTTCATATTTTATTTAAGTGCTTTTGAGATTGAATATCTTTCTGGACAAAATTATAAAATTAAAAACACATTAAACAAGAGATGTTCCAGCCTTAGGTTCCAAATACATGACTTTAGATAATGAGGTAGTATGGACAGTATTCAAATAGTTAGGTTAGAAGCGTTTTATAGGGTAGGTCTTGATAGGGATTGGTTTTGTTGTCATGGTACTAGTTGGCATTATTGTTGTTAGCGTGTTTCGATTATCACACTATTATATTGTTGTTTTGAGTCTTTTCGGTACACTTTGCGCTACTTACATTTTACGTGCTATATATAGTTTCTTCACTAACTTCTTCTTTGTACATGAATTTGTTGTAGAGTGACTCAAGGAAATAACCTTTCTACCTCCACAAATTAATGGACTAGTATATGGTCTGCGTATATGTATTTCACATAAGTGCTTTTTGTTAGACAGAATATATAATTACTTAATTATGTTGGGTTATTGTGTTAATACTTATAGTCCACAACTATATATATTGTGACAAGACTCTAATATGGTCAAGGTTATTACATATACTAATATTCTATAATGGCTCAGAGCAAGGTTTATTTTTCCCAACCCTAGCAGCCTAGCCGTCTCCTTCAACGATTACTTCACCATGGTAAGACCACAGATCCCTAGATGATACTCCCCACGGGGTGGGGAAAACAGCTGTTTATAAAAAATTCCATCATTACTCAGAAAAACTGAATGATTCAAAACGTCTCCAGTTCCCACCACGGTCTGCAAATATCTCCGCTCATCACTCATGGAGCTGTGATGGACACCATGGAGGTTCAACCCCCACATCATTCGTCACACGCGCGATCCACCTGGAAGCGGCGGCAAGCCAGCGGCGGCCACCCGCAGTCACAATAAAACCCGGATTCGAAAAATGTCTGTTGTAGATGCCCAATAAGGGTGGTGTCTCATAGCAATTATCAGCCCGGCGTCAGAATCATTCCAATGGACTCCTTCCGCGCCAGCATATGGAATCATCATTCAACTTCGGCATAACTCACATCTCGCACTCATAATTTCAATTAAAGGAACACTCATGGTATCAGAAGGGTAGTAGTGACTCTATGCAAAAGTATCTGATTCTGTTGTTACAATTGTTGTTTTTTGGGAGTGCTAAATCTGGAATCCCAGACAGGATGTGATCTTGTGTGTTCTTCGGGGTCTTGTCGTCCGAAATATGCGGTCCATTTTGAAACAAATTATTAGGATGATATGCAATGTGACATTTGCTGAAGCGTTCTCTTGGTATTACTGAGAATTGAAAGTACAGATGGAACAAAAATTTGAAGTCGGGAAGCCGGTGGGATACAGCGAACCAAACAACGCCCTCTATGCTCAGTCTGGCAGTCTGCGGCTATAGAGGCGTGTGGACTGGTTTCACCGCGCAGAAAGCGGACCCCTGGTCGTGGCAGCTTTGCAGGTGGTCGCGGGGTCTACTGACAGTTTCAAACACCTAGGCGGCTTCTTGCTGGTCGCGGCAGCTCTCTCGGCCAGTGCAGTGGACCTCCTAGCAGGCTCCATCATCTGCAAAATTGCTGCAAAATAATAATCAGCCGCGTGGGACTGCTGGCTGGCATAGGTTTGATAACTCTTATTCTGGAACGGTCTACGTCATCACCTTCAGGTTTTTTAGCTGCAAACTCTGCTGATAAATGGTAACTAGTTCCTGGAAACAGGTGCTACATGCCCATGTAACGCGGACCTGTCTCGTCTTACCCTATACTCCATACTCTAGCAATTGACAGTGTCATAGTGACAGCGTGGCCGTCTCTTCATTGCTCTGTAGGCTCAGGGTAAAAATACTACTCTTCTGGCTTTTTCACCTGGTAACCCTTGTCATGTTCCATCCTTATATCCATCTTCTATCGTTTACGTTTCACCAAAGTAATAATTGACCCTACTCTTAACTCAAATGAATTTCAAGATTCTGGACACACCACCCACCGCGTGAGGTACAGAGGCCTGTTGAGCAAGGGCTGTACTGCTACCCTCCAATTATCAGTGTCTTTGGTATATAGAGTAGTCTCCAACAGTCGCTCTGCATTCCACTACTCAAGATTGGCCATCGTTACTCGCTGGGCATCCCTCTGTCCGAAGTCAAAAGCATTTACTTTTTTTTTTGGTTTGGTTTCAAAAAGGCCATGTCACGTCCTGTGCGGTCGTGTTCTGTGTCCAAAGTCGCACCAAACTACCATTTTAGTTATCTATTAAGCAGCCAATATTTCCTTTTAAAACTTATCATCTGATGTTTGGGGTCCTTCATAGCGGTCCATCTTGGTGGTTTTCAGTATACATTATGATTGATGACTGTACAAAATTTTTCCTGGTTGTATTCCCTTAAAACAAAAAAATCTGAGGGTTTGGCGCTTCCAAAGTTTTCAGTCATGGTCATTGAATTATTGGCACTACCATTCAATTGTTCCGAACTGACAAAGGCCGTGAATATGTCAACAAATCAGTTATCAAAAGTTCTCCAGCGTCTCTTGGAATCCTCCACCAAAAACATTATGTCCATATTACTCTGACACAGAACGGGGGGTGGCAGAACGCAAGCAACGTCACTCATCGAAACTGCTTAAATGTTATCCACAAGATAGCCTACCGTCACTTTCTGGGGTTGAGGCGCTTGCCCACAACAAATTTTTTAATTAATCGTCCTTCCAAAAAAATTCTGGTCATATTCTCCTATGCAAATTATATACACAATGCTCCGGACTCCTCCATTTCTCCGTGTTTTCGGGTTCTTGACTATCCCCATTTGCGTCATGAGGTGAATCATAAATACAACTCGATCAAACGGTGGCGTTTTGTTTGGATATCTATGAACCCCTACCAAAGGTTATCGATGTTTTGACCCCACCACCCAGCGTTTTAATATGTGACCGTCATGTTAGTTACAGGAATCTGAGTTTCCCTATCACGAGTCGTCATCAAGCAGTACCCCTTCCCAGATCCGATTTTGGAGTTCTTCCCCTTTTTTATACACAGGACCCCGGAAGCACTCGCCATGCTTCACAGCCTCAGTCCTCACCAATTGCCGCCAGCCCTTATTCACACCCGATCAACCGTTTTCACCCGGAAATTCCACTCCGTACACAACGCACACTCACAATACATTCCACCCCAATCCCATCACGTCGCACAGCCGACGCCAACACCAACCAGCCCGCAGCCGACGTTCAACACCAACAAGCCCTACGGACACAGCAGAAACAAAACAACCCAAATCCCGGCTCATCATCACCCCATGACTACGTGCCAAGAGTGGCATCTTCAAACCAAAAATGTACTCCTCGACCATTCCCTATGATGCCCAACCACGCACTGAGCCCACAACATATTAAAACAGATGTCAAAATAAACACGGTGCACTGTATGGATGCTGAGTTTGAGGCGTTACAGAGACAAAACACTTGGGTGTTAGTTTCCTCCTCGAAACCCGGTTTCCCATTGGTGTACGTGGGATTTTTATCGCATCAAACACCAATTCAGATCGGCATGGTGTCTAGATACCAAGCTCGCCTAGTTGCAAAGGGATATGATAAAGATATGGGCTGGACTAGTACGAAACGTTCAGGTCCCAGGTTAAATTTTTTTTAAACACAGACAATTCCGCCTTGTACTGTCTCGAGCTAGGCATCAGAGTGGTCACTACATCAGCGGACGTTTCTAACGCCTTTTACATGGTGAACTAGAGGAGGAAATCTAATGCAGAACCGCTTGGATATATGATCAAAGGTATCACTATGATGCAAGTTGGTAAATTAAAATCTCTCTAGTGAAACAAGCAAGTCCATGTGCAGGTACCTCGTTATTCATCCTTTCTTGCGGCACCAGGGCTTCACTACCACCAACTTAATGACACACGTCTTTTGTCAAGACATGTGACGGGTCACAGGAATTCTATCCTACTACGCTATGGGGTGATATTTTTGTCACTGGGTTCTCCCCTACCTCATTATGATTTTATAAACTTGTATGAATCATGATTTAGATGAAGGATCTTGGCTCTCTCAAACATTTCTCGGGTGGAAAAGGTTGGAGTTGAACGCACCAGTGATAGGCTTCTCTTACAACAAGACTAAATATGCAGGGGACTAATCCAGTAGAGCCGGTGGAACTCATTGCACCACCGCACCTACGCCAATCAGCCCCAGCCGACTTAGACTAACGGTCTTGCAGACGTGCCGATTCCAAAACCACACCTGTTCCAGTTTGGTAGGGGGCTTGCAATATTTACACTGTACCCGTCAAGATATCAGTTCGCAGTCAATACGTGGTCCGAAAAAGCACAGTCCGACGGAAACGATTTTGCACACTCTCAAACCGCATCTTCGGTTACGTCAAAGGCAAATTTTCGGTGGTCTTATTTTTTCCATGGGGGACCTTCGGTTGTTGCGGCTACTCCGACTTTGAGGGCTAATGATCCATCGACAGCCGCTTGACAACAGGTTTATTATATACTTTGGAACACATTAACCCTCTCATGGACACACAGAAAAAAAATTTAAGGAAGGGTATCAAAATCCTCAACGGAGCTGAATATCGACGCTCTATCCGCAGCGCCTCGGAGTCATATGGACTACCTACCTTTCTAGCCGATCTTCAGATTCCACTCCGTCACCAAACTTGTATTGCGACAACCAATATCGATCTGTCTGACCACGAATCATGTCTTCACAAAGAGCATGAGCATGTGGACAAGGGCTGTCTTTTGTTCGTGAAGAGTAATTGATGGAGCCATGAGCTGAGTATGTTTCCACAGAGGACCAGCTGGGCGGATTTTCTCACAAAGCCCGTTACCGTCCCAGCGTTCAGTATCTTCTCTCAAGATTCCTCTGTGCTACCGCCAGACTCAGCTTGAGGAGGGATGTTAGACGAAGAAATATAATTACTTAATTATGTGGGGTTATGGTAATTATTATAGTCTACAACTATATATATTGTCAAGACTCTATTATTGGGTCAAGGTATTCAAATAATAACTATTCTATAACTGTTAATAAAAATGTTTTTTAATTAAAAAAACCTTTGTGATGTGAAATCTGGTTCAAAACCTCACTCCGTAAATTTTAGGAATAAGCTTTGAATTTGAAAGGGGGGAAATCTAAATCATTTTCAAGTTGTGTGACCACTTTCCAATTTAATTCGTTGAAAAAAGAATGACTTCTTTCTTTTCTTTTGTTTTCAGCACACTCTTATCTTAATTTTTACTGATGTTTGATTAAATTGCATATTGTATTTTAACTATTTAATTCAAAAGTTTTTTATTCTTACCTTTATAAACTTCGTGTCAAGTAAAAATAAAGCTAAAAGAACTGAAACGAAAACCTCCCCAAAACCTTGACAACCATGAAGTTAGATTGTTTCCATATATAAAACCCTTGACAAGTAAAACATTTAAATGCATGTATAAAGGAGAAATATATTAGTGAAGATAATAGAAAAAAAGAATAGCAGCAACTATAAATTTAGTTTGGATGTTAAATTAATTAGGTATCATGTGTAAGCTAGTCAATCAAACCTCGAAAAAACATGCAAATTATATGTTGACATTAAAACGTGGTTAAAAAAACTGTATACTTGCAGAAAAGATTGGGCATTAAGTTTAGTAGAATGTGCACAGGTCTAGAAATGTGACGGACAAAAGGGATCTTGTCCAAGGGGCAGAAGCTAAAGCGTTAATGAAAAAGTGAGTGGATGCTGAATGACAAAAGAATGTATATGTTAAAATGGAATTTGTAATTAAATATTATAAACCCCCATTACATGCAGTCTTCTATAAAGATGTCGCATGTGCAGGAAAATGTAATTAAGTTACTAACTAGTACTACGATTAATTAAATCAAATCCTAAATATTTTAAAGCCATGCAAACCAATAGGCAATATTAAACTGTATAAATAGCCATCGTTACTAGCACATGGAATTCACCATCAATTAAAATGCGTCGTAATAATTAGGCCTAACCTTAGCTTAGTTGAATGGCTCCAAAAAAAATCAGGCTCATTACCCTTTTATTTATCACTTAATCTCCTCTTCTTTTGCTTAGTAAGTGCAGACTGTTCAACTGATATTTTGAAATTTGGGGAAGGGCAGGCATGTCTAATATACTTACTTAATGATTGGTGGGTTGATATTATCGGGACTACTCCAACTTCGTCATGCTGCCGTTGGATTGGGGAGGTGGACCTAGAGGCCGCGGTTGGATTGTGCACAGCCATTAAAGCAGAATTTTGGGAATTATTTGGAGATACCCAATCTCTCTTAAACATCCTCTCAAGTCTGTGGAAAGAATTATACTATGGTTACACTTGTGATTGAAAAGTATTTTTCTCTGCCTCCATGGACCTCTTGTTCAGAATAAGTAAGCTTTGCATATATATAAATGCAGCTTTTTTGTAGATTCATTTAATTGCAAACAAAAATTGATTTAAACATATATGACACTTGGGCGTAACTCAACCCCAAAAGCTAGTTCATAACGAGAGATCATCCTTGATAGACTACTATGTACTTGATTTTCACTCAAACTCCATTAACAATAATCATTGGAGAAACTTAAGCTATGAAGAGAAAAGAGAGATTGATACAATGCGTGATGATCTTGATTGTCATTATCGTTATGCATAATTTATAGTAAACAGAATAATTACGATTCCAGCACTAAAAGATAACAATTTCGTGATTGAAAAATTATTTTTTTAATATAATAGGTGGGTATTAATGATGATTTAATTTCTACTTAAATATATAATTATTATTTTAATTATTTTTTTAACTAAATATAATCAATTCATGTTAAATAAAAATGCAGCGATATGATTACTTTTATTTTTTACCGAAACGAAGTAACTTGTGACTAATATAATTCTTATAACAAATTTAATGCTATGCACATTAAATTTGTGCTTAAAAAAAACTGTTGTTGTTAATTACAGGTCAATTCCAATTCTACATACACAATGTAATAAAAAAATCATTTAAAAAAATCGTTTGCTATACATTTATAATAATTGGTGAAAACTTTTTTTGATTTACCGTTTACCACGATCGATATTATTATTAAAAAAAATCATTCAAATATAGTACAATATTCAAGATAGTAATGAAAATGGTTACGATAAAAAATAGTAACACAATTCGTTAAAGTTCCAATTGACTTCTAAAAAATTAATTTTTTAACTCACTATCCTATTAAAGTAATACAACATAATGATAAAAATGAATTTATTTTAATGAATTTTATTTTTAGTATCACACTTAATTAGAAAAAGAAAATATTACTCAACAATTATGCGAGGAGGGTGGAAAATGAAAAAATAATTATTATGCGAGGCAGATGAAAGTTCTGCGGGTTAAGCTCAACATGCCCAGCCCTAGTATCATCCCTCTCTTTGTGGTTACATTTTTCTGGATTCGCATGTTGTTACTCATCATGTTCTCATTAGTGTTATCCATTCGAGTTTTTCCTCCTCTAACTGCCCTTATATTCAATTTTCCTGTGAGAGGAGAATCCTCATATTCCTAATAAATCCACACACTTTCAGGAATTTAAATTTCTGATCTCAATAGAGAGGTGTATTCTCTCATCATGGCATTAAATGTTACTTTAAGTATGGGTCATATATCTATTTTGAGTATCTTTTTAAAACTATAGCACTACTACATATGATCTTGAAAGAAGAGCATGAGTTCACATTGATGGAGCATAAACGACTCAGATAGCTTTTGATATGACAACGTGAAACCAGTTCTCAATCAAAATAAACTGGGACTACAAACAAAAAGGTGGGTGAGTTTGCACCTCCAGTAAAAAAGTAAAAAACACAGTTTCAAAATAAGAACTCCGAGTCAAAGAAGGAAAGCACTAATAATAAAAGAGTACTTGGCAAATAAAGAAAGAAGCAGACAAAGTTCAACAAGAAAAATGATAAGTTTTATAGAAAAAACAAATATCTTTGCTTATAGAAGTTGAAGAAGGAAAAACAATGTTTGGGTTTAACAAAATCTGAATGGTAAAAGAGAGGAGAAGATGGAAAAGTGAGGGAACCAATTTTGGAGGAAAAGTTATTTGTAAAGTGCAAATGAAAAGTCATTTATCTCATATTACTAGAAGAAAGGAAAATGTTGTCTTTATATTAGGAAACACTTCATTTACTTCTTAAAGAGTTAAGAAGAATGTGCTTCTTGCGCCGCCGTTGTCGCTCGACTTCGAATTTTGATTTGGATTTATATTTAATCACGCCCCGAGCTACCCCCGAGACGCGGACACGGAACCTAGGACCACAAGTGATCTCAAGCTAACCCTGCTGGCATGATCATGCGTATACTAAAGATAATAAACTGATGCGGAAGGTAAATCATAATTTAAAATTAAAATATGGGGAATGCCCATATTCTATAACTGAGATATTTGAAAATAGATGAGTTTAATGCAAAGAAAATATTAACTCAATGCTAAGCTGAAATGAACTATGTCTAAAATAAGCCTCTAACTGACTAGAAATGCTGGGACAAGCCCCAGCTAAGTCTAGCAAAAACTGAAACTAAATGACTAAAGACTTAAATGACTATTATGTGTTTTTCCTCGGAGAAGAAGACTAGCGTTCTCAGACCTTGTCTATCAGCTTTTTGTATTTTTCTCCCAACCTCCCCCTCACCAAGAATCTGCTGGAATGAGAGATGGAAATCTCTATGCGCGATCTGGATGCTGAAAACCTGATCCTACATCACGAGAAGATGTAACGCCACGTATGCTCCGTATTGAGGTAAATGAGCATGAGGATAGAGTAAGATGCAATATACAAACTGAAACAGCACAAAAACAAAGTATCGTAATCTCATCATGATATTATAAATGACAGAGGAGGAAACAGAATGCACTGCCCACTTTATAAAGCTGGAAATTGAATACTGAATATACTGATAAATGGTCAAGGCAAGAGGAGTCTGACAGAAATGGTTGGGAGCTACTAATAAAGCGATAATAAAACCACATGAGACTAAATGTGGAGGAACGAGGTATCCGCCCAATTGGAGACAAATACCCTGCTAGCTAGAGTATAAATTCCTGTGCATGATCACTAACTGAGTTCCCACAGAGGGATTACAACTACTTGTCTAGTAGTCTAGGACTACGGGGTACGTGAACCCTAGTCCAACTCGGTGTTTGCTACTCCCCAAGAATAAGTGATTTAGACATTATGACTGAATTTTGTTAAATACGGGAGCTCAAACTAAAACATGCAAAATGAGAATGCCAGCAATTATTCAGTTAATTATGTATAATACTGAGGTTGTAAATCTTGAAGGAACTTGAAAAGGATCTGACCTAGCATGTGTTTATTCAAGAACTAAAGAAATACATCGCTAGGGTTTTGAATTCAGGCATAATATAGTATAACTGTTGGATGGAAATTTTATTTGGAAATATAACTAATTAATTCATGAAGTTATGTTAGAGTTCTAAAAACCCTAGGTCTAATCATAATATGGGAATCCCGAATCCGACTGAAAACTAGGGACACAATGGGTGAAAGGAACCCACTAGTGAAATCCCAAATACCTGGTAATGAAATTCAAGGAGAAATATTAAGATTTTGGGCTTGAACTGCTGGAACCTGTTGCATTCTTGAACGAGGGTTCTTGACCTTTTTCTCCTTTATTGCTTCTAATTTTGTATGTTTTGATTTAATGATTTGACTTAGATAAGTTTTAGTTATGTTTCTAGGCCTAAAGTGACTAAAATCTGATAATTTAGGATCAAAACAACGTATCTTAGAGTTTAAACGAAGTGGAAAAAGACCAAAAGACCCATGAGATAATTGTTGTCGAACCAAACGACGACCTGGACTAATAGGCTGTCTTTCAATAAACGTCCGTCGTTTGGTCCGTAGGTTGGGTTTGTTCGACATACCTTTAGTAAAACGGGCATAACTTTTTACTCGAAGGTCTGATTTTAGCAAGGTTGGTGGCTATGAAAAAGATAATTCAATTATCTATCTTTTGGTATGTCATGAGACACCTAATTTATTTTTTACTAAGAGTTATGACCATTTGAAATTGACCCAACAATATTTCTCCCTAACTGACTACTAACTTCCACCTATGGTCAGACCCACAGACTGTAGATCGAACGATGGTTCGTGCTAGTCAATCGTGGTTCTTAGGGGTGTTGATAGACGGACACAAACTACAAACCTTAGTCTGACTTACGAATTACAGGTATGTCCGTGGATCGACACTTAGTCATTTTTTTCTGGGTTGTATTTTGGGAGAGTTTCAGTCACAAAAAATGGATGTGCAGTACGGGCCATGGGTCAAGGTACTGTTTGTAAATGGTAACCGTCGATTGCTCCTACAGATTTTTTGAAAAGCTTATTTCTGATCAGTATTAGATAGGGGTGTTATATATTTGGATTTGAATGTGATTGATTATTAATATTTTTGAAAAAAAATTATTTCATCAACCTCATTAAATAAAGTTTTTCTCTAATTTATTTTCTCTTACAAATTAATTGAGAATGTTAGTTAATTCACAGAATTAATTTAATGTAACATGATTTATTTAAATTCGCATTGAAAGGAAACATTCCTTGTTTGCTTATTCAACAAAACTAATTACATATAAAAAAACGAGAAAAATTAAAAACAATTCCTCTCTGCATACATTTTCTCTCATAAACAAAATTGTTTATCGACTCAATCTGTGTGTGCTCTTGTTAATGTTCTTGCGTTCGATGAAGTTGTTTAAGTTTAAGGTACCACTACTTCTTTTAACAAGTTAATCCGTTTTATCTTTGAAGAAATGAATCTGCAACCTGGGGTACAGTGTAGATATTAATATCTTCAAGAAACACAGTGATTTCTGTAGACTCAGATTTACAGTATTTCATCTATTTTCTGTTTCTTTATTTTTTGACTAACTTGAATACATGGATAGGTAACAATCTTAAGAAACTTAATAGTTTATGTATTTGTGGTTTCTAGAGATTTAAATCGTTATGGTTTTGAGTATTGTGATGTTAAACTCATTTAAGTAAACGAGTTTAAAAGAAGATAACAACTTTATCGTTTATAATCGGGGAAAAGGTGTATAAGGATGTATTCTTACCAATTAGTATTTCACATACTAAAATGGTCTGTCATTTGTGATAGAAAAATGATTAATTCAAGTCAAGTAAATGTTGGAACAGTCAGTGCTGCAACAGTAAGTGTTACAACAACATTGGTTGCACAAATCATTCAACTGTTGCCCTAGCATCGGTGAGAAATCTGCAAAGTTTTCTGGATTCGGCTTCAAGAGATGGCAGCAGAAAATATTCTTCCATCTCACTACGTTGAGTCAAAAGAGGTTCATTAATGAGAATGTTCCTATTATGTCGAATGAAACTCCGCCTGAAGAACGATTCTTGGTAACAAAAGCATAGAAGTATTCATATTTTTTGTGTAAAATTATATTCTGAGTGACCTGCAAAATGATCTGTACAATGTGTACAGTAGTGTCAAAACCTCAAAAGAACACTGGAATTCTTTGGAAAAGAAGTACAAAATAGAGGATGTCGGAATGAAGAAGTTCATTATGGCGAAGTTTTTTGGACTATCAGATGATAGACAGTAAGATCGTCGTCACCCAAGTTCAAAAACTACACGTCATTATCATGATCTCCGTGACGAAGCTTAAATTTATTTTAATGCCTATGTTTGAAAATTTAAGTTGATTCTTAATACTCACATGAATATTTAATGTAGGATTGGTTGGTGATGTGTTTTCAAGTGACTGGTCTTATGAGAAGCTAACTATATGTGGAAGGACTTCAAAAATTACTTGAAACATCCAAAGCAAGGGACGATGTAGGAGAATGTGAGATCTCAGAGTAAGATTGAGAATCGAGAGGAAAACAGGATGAAAAAAGAGGTACGTGTAATTCAAAATCTCTGGCGGTAAATATTAGGAAGAAGATCCATAAAATTAAAAAAAAGAAAGAAAGAAAAGAAAGCATCTGGTCAAAAAAAAAATCCTCCTAAGAAAAAATTCAATGGAAGTTGCTTTAATTATGACAAACGTGGTCATAGGGCTACTAAATGTCGGGATCCTATGAAGGACAAGAAGAATAATGATTAAGCAACGATGACTGCCGCACCCTCCTACTCATCGAGGCTTGGAACTTGCCCCGACAGTCGGGTGTAGGTCGTGCGCTTAGGCGCCATCCATTTTCGGGGCTAGTTGATTTGGCAGATGAGTTGTTACACACTCCTTAGAGGATTTTGACTTCCATGACCACCGTCCTTCGGTCTTAATTAATCGACCAAAAACCTTTGTGAGATCTACGTTAGCGTGCAGTTTGGCACTGTAACCCGGCTTTCGATTCATCTTGAATCGCCAGTTTTGCTTTTCAAAAATGGCCCACTTGGAGCTCTTGATTTCGTGGCGCGGCTCAACAAAGCAGTCGCACTGTCCTACCTATTTAATGTTTGACAATGGTTCAAGGGCGTTGCACTCCCGAGGCCTGTAATCATTGACTTTACTTGATAGAACTCGCACGCGAGCTCCAGGTATCCTGAGGTATAAAGGCATGCTGGCGTGAACACGAAACTGATTGCCCACAGATGGGACTTACAACCTACTCCACTAGTAGTTCTAGGACTAATTGGGTACACTAAACCCTTTAGTAAACTTGGATATTATGCTTTACTCCCAATATGAATAAGTGATTAGAAAATTATGAATGCTTTCTTGGTAAATACTGGAAGCTAAAAACTAAACATGCAAATGAGAATGCAACAATTATTCTAAGTTAAGAGCATACTAACTTAGGCATGTAAATCTGAAGTAACTGAAGTATCTGACCTTAGCTGTGTAATTCAAAACTAAAGAAATGCCTAACTAGAGTCTGAAATTATTAATGAACAATAATCTGAGTAATAATGAAAATTTATTGGACAATATAACTAATTAATTATGAAGTTCCTCGTTGAAGTTCTAAAACTCTAGGTTCTAATCATGATACGAAAACAAGAACCTGACTTACAACTAGGGACCCAAATGGGTGTGAAAGGAAACCACTAGTTAAAATCCCACATACTGGTGATGAAATTAAGGGGAGAACATATGGATTCGGGGGCTTGGAACTGCAGGTGGACTTGTGGCTGCTGAACTAGGTTCTGGACCCTGTTCTCCTTTCTTGACTTCTAATTTTCTAAGTTTTGATTTCAATGAGTTGACTTAGATAAGTTTAGTTATGTTTAGGCTTAAACTGGACTAAAATTGAGGATTTAGGTCAAAACGACGATTAGGTGAAAAATGAAGTGGGAAAAGACCAAAAGACCCCTGAGTTAATTGTTGTCGAACAAAACGACGACCTGGACTTATGGGCTGTCATTTAATCGACGTCTGTCTTTTGGGTCCGTAGGTTGGTTCTTTTCGATAGTCCTTTACTAAAATGGGCATACTTTTACTCGAAAGTCTGATTTTAGCAAGGTCGGTGGTTATGAAAAGCTAATTCAGTTATCAATCTTTTTGTATTTCATGGGACACCTAATTCATTTTATGCTAAGAGATATAACCATTTGAAATAAACCCAACAACATTTCTCCTTTAACTGACTACTAACTTCCACCTACAAACCATAGATCTAACGACGATCCGTGCTGGTCAATCATGGTTCTTGTCAAAGGCTGGTATACATGGGTGTTGATCGACATACACAGACTACGGATCGTAGTCTGACTTATGCACAGTAGGTCGTTCCGTGGATTGACACTTAGTCATTTTTTTGGGCTGCGTTTTTGGAGAGTTTCAGTCACAAATGACAGTGTGCAGTAAGGGACTTGGGTCAGGCTATGGTCCATCAATGGAAACTGTCGATTGCACCTGCATATTTTCTAAAAAGCTGATTTCTGATTTGTTTTAGATTTGGGGTATTTTATTATCTCCCCCTTGGGAACATTCGTCCTCGAATGAAGACTAAACTAGCTGAAATATAGGGAGAAAGCTGCAATCCCTACTACCAAACACCAAGAACTGAGTTTATGATTGAATTGAGTTCCAAGAACATGCAAATACGCTGAAAATGGAAGTACAAACTAAGGGAACATGATTCTAAGGCTGAATTCACGCATGAATGACTGAAAAACTTAAGATGAACTATTACCTCAAGCTGGAGTGGAATCAGAAGGAAAGATGTGAGGATACTTGGTTTTCATGGCTCCTTCTACTTCCCAAGTAGATTTCTCGATGGACTGACTCCTCCATTAAACCTTGACTGAAGCGACTTCTTTGTTTCTCAACCTTCTAACCTGACGGTCAAGAATCTCAACGGTATACCTACATAAAAGACTTCTTTCACTTACCAACTCTATAGGAAATATCGAGGGTGGATTAACCACACACTCTTCAAAAGCGAGATAGGCATGGGAGACCAAAGCCTGCTGCTACTTCTTTTGAAACTTTAACTCATATGCCACATTGCCAACCATTTCAAGATCTTGTAAAGGCCTACATCTAGGATGATTCCCTTTCTTGCCAAATCTCATCAATCCTTTCTAGGTGAAACTTTCAGAAAAAGGAAAAAGAAAAAAAAAAAACACAATCACAATTGGAACTCTAGTTCCCATTTTACTTGAATCTATGTAGATTTTTGACGACCTGGCTTTCTTAAGTCATATCCTAATGAGTTGCCCTTTCTCCATAGCATAAAGACTGAATTGGCCCCCTATCAAAAAAAAAAAGATTGTTTAACCTACTTCAAACCAGCCCAACTGGAGATCTACATCTACGCATACAAAGCCTCATAGGGAACTATGCAACGCTAAATCGTAGCTATTGTTGTAAGAGAAAAACCCTCAAATAAGAGGGAAGGTGAATCATCCCAACTACCTTTGAAATCGATCACACAAGCTCTAAAACATATCATTAGGGTCTGAATGGTATGTTCTGCTTGTTCCATCCTTCTTGTGGATGAAATGTTGTGCTAAGTAAATTGAAGTACCAAGACCCTTCTGCAATGACTTTCAGAAATGAGAGGTAAAATGTGAGGACCTCTATTGCGATTATAGAAAAAGGAACATACATAACCTCAGAATTTCATAATGTAAAGCCTTTCATAGTCCTCTGCCGAATCAGTAGTTTGACACCTAAAAAGCGAGAAGATTAGTCATCCTATCAAACTATCAACCCAAATGGAGTCATGTTTCTGCAAGTACGAGGTATCCTGTGATTGATCCATATTGAGCACATCCCCACTTCCAAGTAGGAGGTATCCATCTCTTGATTCATACCTCATGGTTCAGATGTTCTACTTGACTTGCTGACAATTGGAAACTACTCACAAAGCATGCTATATCCCTTTCATGCCATTCCACAAATAGATTCTGCAGATCGCATGACATATTAGTCGCACCTGGATGAATTATAAAATATCTGTAGTTATTGTGATTCGCAGGATATGCTTCTCAAACTCATCCACACCAGGGAAGAGACACAATCTGCTCCTGGTAGAGAGTACACAATATCCCTTTGGGAGGAAAACCTCCATACTTTCTGATTATGGACTGCCCAATCTTAAGTTCAACCAAATTGTATCATTGTCTGTTGTCCTAAACCTCCACTACCAAAGATATTTGACCCATTCTGACCTGTTACACCAATATCTGATAGATCCTTACGGCAAACTTCTTAAGAGAGCAAGCGTGTGAACATCCGTCACTAGTCCTTCCCCTTTTTCTTCATTAAATGGGCTACCACTACCAATAGGATATTTTACAAGAGGCATCTTCTACTACATTCTCCTTAGACGGATGATAATGTACACTCATATCATAATTATTAAGGAACTCAAGACCTTTCCTCTGACGAAGATTCAACTGTTTCTAGGAAAACACATACTGAAGGCTCATGATCAATGAACAAATCTACGTAACACCATACAAGTAGTGCCTCCATACATTGAGTGCAAATACTACTGCTTCAAGCTCGAGCTTATAAGTTGGATAGTTCTTCTCATGAACCTAAGTTGTCTAGAGCCATAAGCTATAACCTTATCTCACTGCATCACAGACAACCTAGGCCAACTCTGTATGCATCATAATAAATCACATAACAATCTAAACCATCTGATAGAGTCAATACAAGAGTTGTAGTCAATCGTTTTCAATTCTGCAAAGCTTTTTCTACCATTTATCCTGACCGTCGTTGAAACTTGGCCACTCTTTTGAGTCAACTAGCTCAATGGGAGGCTATGGATGAACATCCTTACTTTAACTTCTGTATAAACCGCTATGACCTAACAACTTCGAATATCCTTAGAGGGAAGAGGTAGGTGTGGGGCCATTATTTCACTGCTTCTACTTCTGTGAATCCACTTATATCCCCTTCGCTAGATACAATGTGTCACGACCCAATTTCTCGGAGCCATGAGGCAACCTACTATATACCCATCATAGGTAGCAAACCACAACCCTGAACCCAAACATACTGGGTGTGATTGGTAGAAACTAACAAGACTAAGAAAATTACTATAACAACATAACACACCAAAACATAATACAATAAAGGATCCTCCGAGAACCTGGAAGTCACTATACAGAGCTACCACAAAACGAGTACAAGCCCACATTGGACCACCTAAACTAGACTGGTCTCGAAAAGTAAAGCAAATCTTTATATAAACAGTGGAGACGAAAAGTACAAACCACTGTGTGCTCACCCTTTCTTCCAGACCAGAAAATGCTCCAAACTCGATCAACGTCTGACTACTGTGCTCGGACCGCATCCGAAATAATGCAGAGCGTCATGAGTACCAAAACAGGTACCCAGTAGGCATCCATCGGCCGCCTGACTAGAAAGTAAAGCACTATGAAAAGCCGGAATCAACAAACTAGAGGTCTATAACAGAAGGTAAGTAACACTTAATGCAGACACTAGTGTATAAAAGATCTAACTAACTTAATATAAATAAGCTAACTCACCTAACTGAACCCGACCATAATCCAGCAGGTCACTCGTGCACATAATTTAAATAAAAACCCGAACGACCCCCATAAGCCCGACGAGTACAAATAACTATAACTTAAGGAAATAAAACCTTGCCGAATAACACACGAACCAAAAGTAAATCTACGTACTGAGGTCCGGGTCCTTGAACCGGACCCTCACCAGAATTACACAAGTGCCAATTGCAAAAATATAAGGTCTGAGGCCGACCCTCACCAACCTTATAGCTCTACCATACTTAGTCCGCACTCTAACCGATGCTCTACATACTTGAGCGACCTCTAAAAACCGGATGCTCACATAGTATGTGATGTCAGGGCCGGAACCATTCCGGTGGCCTTAATCCGATACCCACAAAGATCCGATATAGCTGCTGTAAAGAGTCTTTTTATCTCTATCCATAATCGATTAAACCCGTGGAAGCACCCATCCAGACACTTAGCTAAATCAATGTAAGACTTAACAATCGAATAGAACCAATTTGAATCACGGAGCGGAAATCATTGTCACTGACGTCACTGAAATTCGTAACACGATCGAGAAATAAGTAGTAACAATCGTAGAGCAAGCTCCTCGTCTTTCTACAATACCTCCACTATCAGACTCAATTCTGCTACATCAGTCTACACGGATTTAAGCCGGCCGAAACGACTCGGGGCTAAACAAGTCCTAATACCGACTTTGAATCCAGGCATTTCTAAGGAAAAACCCTAGTTCAACCTAACTAAGGCCCACAGACTTCTGACAAACCAGTATTCAAACATACAATAATTCATATGCAAAGAGGTCCAAATTATACCAATAACATGCTCACAGTTACCCGATAATTCTCAAAAAATAGGCGAAATATGATTTGTAAACACCTATGCATTAATCCTAACTACCCACCCAAATCCCAACTAAATCACATGCATTCAGCATGTTCGAGTTCAATCTAAGAAGAAAACCCTAGCCTACCTGACGCAAGATCACGCGCGCTCCAAAATTCCACTCCCCGTATCTTTTACTTTCTAAACTGCCGAAACGGTGATACACTAAAATCGCAGAACGGAGATTGTTCATTTCAGGTCAAAAATGGAAAAAGTGGGATCCGCGTTGAAAATCCCATCTACCCAATCAAGTCCTAAATAACTCTCGAAACTTGTATACCATAATGGAGCATAATTCAGACTCAAACAGTCCAACATGAACATGCAACAAAGAACCCCAAATTCTAGCTAAAAATCACAGCAACGATGGCAGCAGCTACTTACAAATTTTAACCAAAATGAAGCTCCAACACCAAAACCAACCACAACATACCACGACGTCCTCACAGAAAACCACACAATATGCTCCTGAATCACTTGAATTCGGACCACAATGGCCAAGAACTACCTTCTTAAAATTTTTCCCAAACACGTGCTCGAAAATGAGCTAGACATCAGTTAAAACCCAAATTTACCCTCAATTCTGGTCCCCAAATCAATTCCATATCTCACCACTGGCGTTTCCCTCGAAAAAATCTCACAACTTCGCTCTTTTGATGATCGCCCATTTGGAGTTGTACTAGCCTCAAGAATCAAGATCTAAGTAACTACAAAGCTAAAGTTGGTTTTAAAAAAGGGGTCTGCAAACAATCAGCTTTGCCCACTTCTTTAAAGTCTCCGACGGGTCTCTGAAGTTCGTCTCGGAAACTCATAAACATAAAATAGATATGCTAACCTATGCTACCCTACCAAAGTCGACATTCCGTGACTCAAAGGCCGCAGTCGAAATTTTCATCAGAGTCATCTGATCAAATGTGGTCCCACTCCATGGGCCATTGTAAGTTCCAAAACCACAAAAGCTCCTGAAAAAGATCAAAAACCTCAAAACTCAAAGAAGCGTCAAACTAGACCAAACTCGGTATTTCCGGAGCTAACCGCGCTGACGACTTCTCATCCGTATCCGCGTTCTACTCAAAGTTGACTAATCAACTTAGCCTTTTAAACTTAAGTTAAAACGCCTAATCCACCACTCACACTGAAACTTTTGGGATTCCATCGTCGACAATGCTACTAGACTCACATGACCCTGTCCGGAACTGATGGAATCGTCAGAATGGATTCTGAGTGTCTCTTCTTGAACTTTTGATCTAGAATGATCGTTCAGGTTCATACTCCAAAAATACTCAACTCATCACAATATCCAAACGAAGACCAGGTGACCTGATCTGTCTCCCAGCAAGTCATAAATGACTTGAATCGCCTATAGGAACCGCTAAAACGATCCACGAAGATAAACACTCAAAAATGACAATAAGTGTCATTACATATCCACTACTAAAAAGAACTTTTCGTCCCGCGCGAATCTAAGTGGCAAAGTACCCTGAAGGCTCAAACCAGCCGGGAAACGGCTCCTCTCATCTCCCTGCTCTTTTCCTTTCCAGGTAGCCTCCGCTACTGAACGCTGCCCTCCAACGACCTTAACAGTAGGAATGGCTCTCGAGCCGCAATTTCCTCACATCTCTGGCTAGGATGGCAACTGTCCTCTTCTAACAAATGTTCCAAATGATCATCCAACGCAATTGCATCATACTTGAGCACCATGGACTCATCAGGACATATATCGCGGCGTAGCTCGGACATGGAAAACTGGATGGATGGCTGCAAATGCTGGAGGTAGGGCCAACTCCTAAGCAACCTCCCCAACTGTCCGAAAGTAATCTCAAAAGCCCAATATACCTGGCTAATCTTACCCCGTCTCCCAAATCTTCATCACTCTATACCCTTCATGGGGGGGCCTACACACGGATAAATACCCGATCACCAACATGATAATCTCAAAGGTCCCGCCGCTAATTCGCATAACTCTGGTGCCTACCGAGCTGTCCTATCCTATCCTGCATCACTCTCAACCGCTCCAAAGCCTCCTGACTCAAATCTTACCTCGCGCCTAGGCGCTGAGACTCTAACCAGTCCCAGTTGATTGCTACAACTCTCACCCTACCAGGCCTCAACGGGGCCATCTGACTGCTTAGAATGGTAGCTGTTGTTATAATGCAATTCCGCCAAAGGCAACTAACTTTCCCCATTGACCACCAAACATCCAAAACACAGCCCGTAGCATGTCCCTCAGGACCTAATAGTGCGCTCCCTGACGGACCTCATCGTCTAGTCGGTGCGAAAGCTGTGCGCAGGGTCAAACCCGGTGGCCTAACTCATCCTGAACACGGTCCTCCAAAACTACTAGAACTGAGGACCCCCCGATCTGATATAATAGGAAACTGCACCTCTCCATGAAGTCCGAACACCCTCTACTCAGAAGTGTAAAATACGACTACCAACCTCTCGGCCACTAAATGAAGAGTGAACGGGAAGGAAATGTCTGACGTCAATCGCTCACGATGCCTAATTACTATCAATCCTCTAGAAGTCCTCGGTAGACCAGCTCACAAATCCATAGTAATGCATCCCACTTCACTCCCGGAATGGTAATTCCCCCTGAAATTCGACCCCCTAGGCCTCAAATCGGCTCACGCCTTTAACCTGTCTGTGTCAGCACAAGCACGAGAACAAAGGCAGCAATATCTCGTCTCATGCCACTCCACCAGTAATGTTGTCTCCAATCACGATACATCTACCGCTGTACCCGTAGGGATTAGAATATCTTAAGAACTCATGAGCTCCGAAAGTAATCACAACTGATCAATCTCCAACTCTCGTGACACAAATGCGACCAGAGAATCTTAACACTCCATCATGAGCTAAGTGTAGCCTGATCACCATTAACACCGCTAACACCTCGATCTCTATGGGACCCCAGGGCCTTTATCCTCAAATTGCACCACGTGATCCTATCATACAAAGAAGACTGAACTCCCATAATAGACCAAAAGACGCGTCTACCGAATTGATATATCTAATCGAACCATGCTATTGCTAAAAACTGAATGTCCCATAGCCAAGTGGTCTTTTCACCTGCAGATACGAAGGCTAGATCTTACCCATACTCACCGCCTTTCGGCCTCAAGGCGTCTGCTTACCCAAATACCACGTTTCCCTTCTCCCCTATGATAGATGGAAGAGATCATAATCCTTCAGGACTCAATCCAACGACGCTGCCAAGACTCCAATTAAGGTCCCCTCTGTCTCATGTGCTACTTGAAGACTCGTGTGGTCAGTATAGATCTCACTCGAAAGCCATACAAGTAGGCGCTCCAAATCTTAAGTGCGAAATTACCGCTGCCAACCATCCAAGTCATATGGGTGGGTAGTTTCTCTCGGACCTTAAGCTGCCTCGACGCACTCACGCAATAACCCCTGCCCTTGCTCGCACTCAATACCCACCACATACACCAACACCAGACGCATCACAATAAATCGTGAAACCCTCACCCTCATCGGAAGAGTCAATATATGACCGCTAGTAAAAAAGCAAAAACTCCCTTGAGCCTTCACGAAAGCTCATCTCACACTCCCCGACATACCAGGGAATATCCTGGCGAGTCAACCGAGTCAAGTAGCGCAATAGTAGAAAAAAAAACCCTCAACAAACATGATGCCTGTATAACTTCGCTAACCCGACAAGCTACGAACCTCATTAACAGAAGTGGGGATCTGTCCCAATCACTATGCTTCAATCTTCGTCGGATCGACCCTAATAACCTCCTTGGACCCACGTGCCCCAAGAATGCTACAACGCAAGCCAAAACTCGCACTTTGGAAACTGGCTAAAGCTGCTGATCTCTTCAAGTCTGGAGCACTATCCTTCCAAATGCTCATGCTGCCTCAAGCTCAGCTCCGTCTCCGCAGTATACCAATAATGTCATCATGCAGATGATAACAAAATGATCAAGGTATCGCCTGCACACACGTGTCATCACGTCCATTAAGGCGTCTGGGCATTAGTCAACCCAACAGACATCAACAAGAACGCATAAAATGGCCGTCAACGATCCTAAATCAGTCTAGGGTGTGCTGCTTGCTCTAATCCTCAGCTGATGGTACCGCGGACCTCAATCAATCTTAGAAAATACAACGAGCACCCTGAAGCGCTCAAACAAATCATCTTACGAGGCATAGGGTAACGTTCTTCAAACCGTCACCTCGTTGTTCAAGCTGTCTTAGTCAATGCACATCCTCAAATCCCATCCTTCTTTTTTCACAAACAGAACCAGGAGCCCCCCAAGGCGACACCCTACGGTAACGAATGAACCCCTTTTTTCAAGAGGTCCCTTTACTGAACACTAGAGCTCTCTGAGCTCTGCAGGAGCCATCCGATAAGGCAGGATAGAAATAGTACGAGTGCCAGGCTCCAAATCTATAGCAAAACATCAATGTCACGCCTGGGGGTATGGGCCAGGTAGGGATCCTTATGGAACACATCTGCATCCTCTCTAACCAGGGAACTGAGTTCACTGAAGGCCTTCCCACTCACATCATCTGATGTGGGCCAAATACGCTAAAAAACAACACCCAAAGCAACCACCGCCCTACCTTCCGAAAAAAGAGATTATATCCCCGTCGGTTTGTGACTATAAGCGCCAGCCACTAATACCGGGGACTACACCACTGCATCGGATAAGGTAACAGTCTTGCGGCATAGCATCCAGCTACTGATATGGGGATAAACATCATTGCCCAACATCATCATCAAAATCAATCATATCTAGCATAGATAAGATCAGCTCCTAGTATCATAAACCCTGGATAGTCCACTAAGCAAATCGCAATACTTGATCCACTACTAAGAACTCACCTATCGGGGTCAAAAACATGAACCCCGGCTCGCCAAACTCGGACCTCATAACCCAATCGGGGACAAAATACAATACGATACATACGAGATTGGACCCCCCTGGACTTCAAATAATCCTGTAGCAGGCTGATGGCACAAGAAGTAGCGTACCTGAATGACATCGCAAGATGCCTCAAGCCGCCGCCCTTGTCGGGAGGCGTAGAACTGGCCCTGAGCACCTTCTACCTGGTGCACACCCGGTTTCTACCACCGGGACCTGCCACTCCCCTAGCTCCACCCCTGGTACCGGCTCGATCTCTCTCGACGTCCTGATACTCTGACCACCCCCTCTAAGCCGAAGAGACACGCTGAAACTGGTTTACGAAGTATGTGGTAGCTGTACAATCGCCAAATCCCCCCCTACCTCGCCGGGCATTCTCTAGACCAATGTTCAAGAAGCCACCACATCATAACAGCCCCTAAGTTCTACCCGCCTGTAGTACCCGACCGCGACATGAAGAAACAGAATCTGATCCCCTCGAATTCTGGCCTGTACTAGGAACACCTCTGATATTACCCCTCCTCAGAACAGTAATGCCGTCCCTGAACAGACCGACTGTCTGACCCTCGCTGGAACCCTCTGACGTGGCCCTATCATATGATCCTCTCCCCCTTAGTCTGCGACCGTTATAGCCTGCCCTGTTAGCGTGCCCTTCTTATTCTCCTGTCTGCCTCCCTTGGGCCCGCACGATGAATATGCTCCATGTATCTGGGCATGACGACCCCACATCAAGAAAAGAACGTCCAGCTGAAACCATATGCTCTGTGTCAACCCTCCTAACGGTTCTCAAAGCCCACGTACAAACAACAACTCTCTCCTCTCTCCTCTCTCTGTGGCAGGATCAATCGTAGCATGGCGAGAAAATCATGAACCTTCGCCTCATACTCTGAAACGGTCATAGATCCCTCTCCAACTAGAAACTGACACGACCTTGTCTCTGACGCTCCGTGCATGAATCGGGCCAATAAATCCTCGGAGAAACTCACCCAAGATTAGGCGAGATCCAACTTGGCCTAACTCCCGATACGTGCGCCACCACTCTCGCCTTGCTGGCCACTCCTGAATGAGCGGTAAAGTCAGCTCCTCTCGACTCCAAAAGGCCTATACGTAACTTCTCCTGGCTAAGTGAGCTGGAATTCGTGAGTCGTCCTCCTCCAATCGTGCCCTGAGAAATAGGCTGTCCAACCTCTGAATACCCCGAACAATCTTCTGATCTCTCCCGCCCGTGCATCTCTCTAACCTCTAAGTCTGGTGGGGTCGGCCACCTGAACTGGTGGCGGCTGATCTTGCCGTCTGGGGGCTGGTACTCGCGAGGTGCTGGTGCCTGTCGCATAGGAATTGTCCCCCCCCCCCCCCATAGGCGGCTAATATCTGATCAAGAGGGACTGACGATCAGGTGCTGCAACTGGTGCGGGTGGGTGGCTGGGGCAGGCCCCTGCCCCACTGGCTGTGGCGGTTACAATGAGCTGCATGTGGCTCCTCCTCCATAGCCCAGGCAGGTGCTGCAGCCCTAACCTCGACCTCATTGTCGCCGTCTACCCCAAGCTGAGCTTCCGGGTGCATCCTCCCCCGAACGCACCCCGCCTCCGCGTGCGAGCCATCCTGGTAATAAGTGAAACAGCTGGAGATTTAAGATAACAACAAGACACACGCGACACGAAATTTGAAACAATGGAATATTTTCCGAAATACTTCCTGTAGCCTTCCTAAGGAATAGTGACGGACGTCTCCGCAACCGATCCGCAGTGACTCTCTAGGCCTTAGCTCTGTAAAAAGTGAGACCGAGTGAACCAGGGCTTTGATACCAACAACTTTATCACGATTTTCTCCGAGCGGCAATTAAGTGTGGACACCATTTCTCGAGCCATGAAGCACCTACCTAGAACCCATCATTTGTCAGCCAAACCACAACCCAGAACCACACATATGGGTTGAGGGTAGAAACTAACAAGACTAAGAAAAAATTACTATAACAACATAACAAACCAAACATAATACAACTAAAGATTTCCTCCCCGAACTGAAGTTCCACTAAATACAGCTACCACCAACACGAGTACAAGTCCCAACATGGACAACGAAACTAGACGTCTCGAAAAGTAATAGACAAGTCTTATATAAACAGATGGAGACTGAAATAGACAAAACCCACCCGCTGTGTGCTCACCCCCTGGTCTCCAGACCAAATGCTCCAAACTCGATCACATCAACGCTTGATACTGGTGCTCCGGACCGACATCACGAAAATAGATGCAGAGCGTAGCATGAGTACCAAATACATGTACCCAGGAGCAATCATGTCCGCTGAACTATAAAGTAACACTATGAAAACGAACGAATCACAAAAACTATAGGTCAAGCACGAGAAGGTTAAATTTAACACGATAATGCACACGAGTGTATGAAAGATCTAACTAAATTAATATAAATAAGCTAACTACAACCTAACTGAACCCACCAAAACCCCAGAAGGTACACTCGTGCACAAGTTTAAATAAAAACCCGACACGGACCCCCATAAGCCCACGAGTACACAACAACCTATAACTTAAGGAGAATAAAACTCAGCCGAATACAAACACCGAACCAAAATAAAAATCTGACGTACGTGAGTTCGGGACTTGAACCCCCTCGACTGCAGCTGTCGCCAGTGACACTCACCAGAATTACACACGTAGCCAATTGCAAATTAGTAACGGAGGCCGGACTCTAACGGATGCTTCTAACATACTGAGAGGCGGACCTCTAACCGGATGCTCTACATCAGTATGTGGGAATGTTTCGAGGCCGGACCTTAATCCGATACCCCAAGATGCCGATATATCTGCTGAAGAGTCTTTATCTACCATAATCTAATAAACCCGTGGAACCCATCCAGCTAGCTAATTCAATGTCAAGAACCTTAAAGTCGAATAGAAACCAACTTTGAAGCACGGAGCGGAAATGCAATGTCCGTGACTTACCTCGAGAAATCGCCCATCGCAGAAATAAGAGTAACAGCGCTAGAGCAAGCGATCGTCTTTCTAAATACCCAATATCAGACTCAAGTCTGCTACATCAATCTACAAGGATTTAAGCGTCCGAACACGTCGGGGCTAAACTAAGTCCACTACTACGCTTTGAATCATGCATTACCTAAGTAAAACCCTAGTCAACCTTAAACTGGCCGCAACATACTTCTGACATACCGTTTCAAACATACAAGTAATTCATCATAGCAAAGAAGGTCATTAATAACAATAAACATGCTCCATTACCTGATAATGCTCAAGAAAAAAGGGCCGAAAATATGATTGTAACCTATGCATGATCCAATCACTACCCAAAACCCAATCCCAACTAATCAACATGCATTCACATGTTCGAGTTCAACTAAGAAGTGAAACCATAGCCTCCTGACCGCAATCACGCGCGCTCCCAAAATTCACTCCCGGATCTTTTTTCGTCTCTAAAGGCTCGAAACGTTGGACTTATAATCGCAAGAACGGAGATGTGGTCAATTTCATTGTCACAATGAAAAAGTGGATCCCGTGAGATCCCGAATTAGACCGCCAAATAAAGTCCTAAATAACTCCTCGAACTGATACCATAATCGGAAGTCATAATCAGCGACTCAAAACTTCTCCAACATGAACATGCACCAAAGACCCAATTCTAATCTAAAAATCCAACTATGTGGCAGCAGCTACTTACAGATTTTACCACAAAAATTAAGCGCCAACAGCCAAACAACCCAACATCCACGACGACTCCTCACGAAAAAAACCACACAATATAGGCTTTGAAAATCACTTTATTTCGGACCTCAAAATGGCCAAGAAATCACTTTCTAAAATGTCCCAAAACCTTTGCTCGAACATGAGCTCGACCGCAGTTAAAACCCAAAATTTAACTCAAACGGGTCCCAAATCAGATTCCAAGCTCACCACTCGTTCCCTCGAAAATCTCACAACTTAGGCCTTTTGAATCTCGCCCAATTTGGAGTTGTCTAGCTCAGATATCAGATTCTACAAGTAGATACAAAGCTGAAAGTTGGGTTTTTTAAAGGGGCTTCAACCACAGATGCAGCTTTGTCCCACTTTCTTAAAGTCCTCCGACGGGTGCTCGGAATTCTTGTTCGGAACCTATAAAAATAAAATAGATATGCTACCCTACCAAAGTCACATTTTCCGGTACTCAAAGGCGCAGTCGAAATTTCATCAGAGATCATCTCGATAAATGTGGGTCCCCTTTCCATTGGCCTTTTAAGTCAAAAACCACAAAAGGGGCCGGAAAATAGCAAAAACCTCAAAACTCGAAGAAAGGTCACCTAGACCAAACTCGGTATTCTCCGGAGCTAACCGCGCTGACTGAATCTAATCCGAGCGCGTTACTCAGAATTTTGACTAAAGTCAACTTAGCCTTGAAATTAAAGTTTTAAAACGCCTATCCCCCAACACTCCACTCGAACAACGTTGGGAGTCAGTCGACCATGCTACTCAGACGAAAATGACCCTTCTGAACTGATGCAGCGTCAAATGGATTCTGATGTCATCTTCTTGACGTGAATCGAGAAATTATCGTGTCAAGGTTCTCAGCTCCACAATACTAAAACTTCACACAATAAACCAATCGAATGACCAGATGTGACCGCATTCTGTCCGTCCCATAGCAAGTCATAAATGACTTGGAGATCGCTATAAAGGACATGCTCTAACAAACGATGCCAGAAGATTAAACACTAAAAGGGACAAGAAGGGGTCATTACAATATCCACACTCACTAAAAAGAACTTTCGTACCGCGAAAGAGGTCAAAATTACTGAAAGGCTCAACAGCCGGGAAACTGCTCTCGCATCTTCTCCTGCTACGTCTGCGTTCGTTCTCCAGGTAGCCTCCCTCGACTGAACGATTCCTCCAACGGACCACATAACAATAGGACAAGGCTCTCGAAGTCGCAATGTTCCTCACATCTCTGGCTAGGATTGGCCTTACGGCTCTTCTCTACAAACGTCAATACATCCACAACTCAATTGCATCATACTGGAGCACATGGGAGGACCTGCATCAGGTAATTCTCGGCGTAGCATCGAGACATGGAAAACTGGATGATGGCGGAAAAATGCTGGGATTTGGTAGGGCCAATCATAGCAACCTCCCAAACTGCCGAAGTATCTCAAAGCCATAACCTGGTGGCTAAGCTTACCCCGTCCCAAATCTCATCCACAATAAACCCTTCATGGGCGACACACGAGAAATCCCGAGCACCAACAGAGATCTCAAAGGTCGACGCCTTCCGATTCGCATAGCTCTGATACCATTGTAATGACCCTTCTTGTCATTTTTTCAGTGTTTATCTTCTGTGCATCAACGTTAGAGCGTCCTATAGCGTTCCAAGTCATTATGAACTTTGCTGGGCACTGACAGATCGGTCACCTTGTCCATTCGTTTTGTTATTGGTGTGAGTTTTGTACTTAATTGGATTTCGTATGTCATCTTCTTGAAACTTTTGATCGAGAGGATCGTTCCACGGTTCATAATCTCCAAAAATACTAAAACACACATATCCTAAACAATGACCAGGTGAACCGATCTGTCACTCCCAGCAAGTCAGGTTGGTCTTTCACCTGCAGATAAGAAGGCTAGACTTCCCCATCTCACCGCACCTTCGCCGCAAAGGCGTCTGCTACCGCACGTTCGCCCTTGCCCGTATGATGAGAATGATAATCATAATCCGTTCAGGAGCTCAATCCAACGACAGCTGCCCTTCGAATTAAGGTCCCTCTTGCTCATGATGTACTAAGACCTTTTGGTTCAGTATATATCTCACATCGAACTCCATACAAGTCGTGCTCTCTTCCAAATCTTAAGTGCGAAAACTACCGAGGCCAACCCAAGTCATGGGTGGGGTAGTTTCGCTCATGGACCTAGCTGCCTCGACGCATACGCAACCAACCCCACCCCTGGCCCTTCTTGCAATCAATACCATACCCACAACCAACACCACGACCACGCATCAACAAATAAATCTGTCGAACCCCACCCGCCAACGGAAGAGTCAATATGAGGAGCGCTGTAAGCAACTGCTT
The DNA here is from genome assembly GCA_027704765.1 of Solanum habrochaites. Classification (NCBI taxonomy): domain Eukaryota; kingdom Viridiplantae; phylum Streptophyta; class Magnoliopsida; order Solanales; family Solanaceae; genus Solanum; species Solanum habrochaites. The sequence goes on along the minus strand of JAKWJA010002491.1, from coordinate 52,223,453 downwards.
GAGCTTCAGAAAGCTCATCTCACCCTCCTCCGACCACACAAAGGGAAATATCCCCTGGCGATCAAACCGATCAATGGAGCTGCCAATAGTCGAAAAACCCTCAACCAAACGCCTGTAGTACTCGCTAACCCGACAAAGCTACGACCTCCATAACAAAGTGGTCTGGCCCAATCACGAATAGCTTCAATCTTCGTCGGATCTACCCTAAAACCCCTCCTTGGACACCACGTTCCCCAAGAATGCGAAGACGCAAGCCAAAATCGCCAACTTTGAGAACTTGCATAAAGCTCTCTGATCTCTCCTAAGTCTGGAGCACTATCCTCAAATGCTGCTCAGCTCACCTCCTGGCTTCCCCGCGAGTATCGCCATATGTATCAATGAAGATGATAACAATGAATCAAGGTCATGGCCTGAACACTGTCCATCAAGTCCAATGAAGGCGGCTGGGGCATTATCAACCCCAAGACATCCACATAGGAACGCATAAGGCCGTAACGAGTCCACTAAATGCAGTCTTAGGGATGTCCCTTGCCTGCTCATACTAATCCTCACTGATGTACCCCGGACATCAAATCAATCTTAGAAAATACAACACGCACTTCCCTGAAGCTGATCAACCAATCATCATACGAGGCCATAGGGTAACGTTCTTCACCCACCTTTGTTCAGCTGGTCTATTCCAATGCAACCATCCTTCTTTCATCGAGGTCATCTCGATAAAATGGTGGTCCCACTTCCATTGGCCATTTTAAAAGTCAAAAACCCCAAAAGGTCTCGTAAAAATAGTCAAAACTCAAAACTCGAAGAAGGGTCAACTAGACACCTCGGTATTCCGGAGCTAACCAACCAACCCGCCGCTTGACGGAACTCATCCGAGGCGGTTTTTTTTTTTACTCAGAATGTTCGACTAAAGTCAAACTTAAGCCTTAAACCTTAAAGTTTAAACGCCTAATCCCCCTCACACTCACACTGAAACTTTGGGATTCATGTCCACGACATGCCTTACTATACGAAATGACCCTTCCGAACCTGATGGACATCCGTCAGAATTGGATTCTGATCGTCATCTTCTTGACTTTTGATCGAGAATAATCGGGTTCAGCGTCATAAGCTCCAAAAAATACTCAAACTCACCAATAACCAACAAGGCCCAGGTGACATCTGTCATCCAGCAAGTCAGGGTCTTTCACCTGCATATAAAAAGGCTAGACTACCCATACTCACCACCCTTTTCGGCTTCAAGGCGTCTGCTACCTCCCCATTCACGCATCAAAGAATGGCCCTGTGTTGCGTGTACACCGTTACAACCCGGCACTCACGGTCCATGGGCTATACTCAGGGAGCTTCCTCACCTCCCCCTTTCTCCCTTTCGCCGGATGATAGAGAAGGGAGAGAGTCATAATTCCTTCAGAGCTCAATCCAACGACGCTGCCACGCTCAACCTTCTAATTAAGGTCCCTCTGGCTCATGATGTACTGATACGAATCTCTTGTTTCAGTAAGCATCTCACATCCGAACTCCATATCAGTAGTGCCTCCAATCTTTAAGTGCGAAACCTACCGCTGCCAACTCCAATTCATGGGTGGGGTACTTGCCTCATGGACCTTAAGCTGCCCGCTCGAACGCAATACGAATAACCCGGAACCCGGCCCTGCTGCATCAATACACAATCCCACACCAACACCAGACGCTCCACCCTAAATCGTGAAACCCTCACCCTCACCTCGGAAGAGTTCATATAGGAGCGCTACGTAAGCAGCTCCTTGAGCTTACAGAAAGCTCATCTCCACTCCTCCGACCACACAAGGTAAGATCCTGGCGAGTCCACGATCCAAGAGCTTCAATCGTAGAAAAACCCTCAACAAAACGCCTGTAGTAGCATCCTAACTAACACCCGACAACAGCTTACGATACCTCATTAACAGACAAATGGAGTCTGTCCCAATACGCAAGAGCTTCATCAAATCTTCGTCGATCTACCCTAAACCCTCCTTGGACGACACGTGCCCAAGAATGGCTACAGTACGCAAGCAAAGAACTTTTCCCAAAAAAAACTCGTGCACTTTGACAACTCTTGGCATAAAGCTGCTGATCTTCTCAAAGTCGGAGTCACTACTCAAATGCTGCTCATCGCTCACTCCGCAACTTGACTCCGCCCGCGAGTATACCAATATGTCATCAATGAAGATGAATAACAAATGAATCAATGTATGCCTGAACACACGTGTCATCAGTCCATGAAGGCGGTGGGGCTATTAGTCCCCGAAACCCCAAAGAACCTCACAGGAACTCATATGCGCCTAACGAGTCTCTAAATGCCAGTGCTTAGGGATGTCTGCTTCTCTAATCCCTCAGTATGGTACGCCCGAACCTCAAAGCAAGTCTTATAGAAATACACCGGCATCCCTGAACGCTGATCAAAACAAATCATCTATACGAGGCATAGGGTAACCGGTTCTTCACCGTCACCTTGTTCAGCTGTCTATAGTCAATGCACCCTTCTTTTCATCAGAGGTCCATCTCGATAAAATGTTCGTGTTCCCACTTCCATTGGCCATTTAAGTCAAAAACCACAAACGTGGCTCAGAAAAATATCAAAAACCGCAAACCTCGAAATAAGGGTCAAACTATACAAACTCGGTATTCCGTAGCTAACCGCGCTGACGGAATTCTTCTCATCCAGCGCGTTTTACCAGATTGTTGACTAAAGTCAAACTTAGTATGCTCGTTAAACTTAAAGCTTAAAACGCCTAATTCCCACAACTCACCCTGAAACTCTTGGGAGTCATGTCACACATGCTCCTAGACTAAATGACCCTTCCGAACTGATGGGAATCGTCATATTGTATTCTGATTCCATCTTCTTCGCTCGAACTTTTGACGAGAATGATCTTCAACTGTTACATAAGCTCCAAATCCTAAAACTCACACAATAACCAAACAAGGACCCTGTGACCGATTCTGTCAGTCCCAGCTAGTCCATAATGACTTGGAATCGCTATAAGGAACGCTCTAACGATGCACAACGATAACACTAAAAATGGACAGCCAAGGGTCATTACACATGGTCGACCAGGAAGCAATGGATGCCAACCAGAACCACATTTCTAAACTTAGCAAATAATTGCGATCCTTTGAGAGTCCGTCTGTAAACAGAAAAACCCCCATTTTCTCAATGACTGCGCATTTTCTTCTTCCTCATTCCTAGAGTAAATGATAGATCATCATCAATAACAATAAAGAAGCAAGTCCAAGTATGTTTGAATCCCCCACGTTCATACAAATCCATGAAAGTTGCAGAGCATTGGTTAGTCCAAATGGATATAAATGCAAATTCATAATGACCCATACCTAGTCCTAAGATGTTTTGGAATGTCCACTATCTCTGACGCTAAGCTGACGATAAACCCGATCTGAAGTCTATCTTTGGAATGGCTAGCACCCTGAAATTGGTCAAACCAGTTATCACTCCTGGGGATGGGATACTATTATTTATTTGTGCTTTGTTCATCTGTCGATATCCACTCACTTCTGAGAGAACTATAATTCTTCTTTACAACAACACGGTGTACCCATGGTGAAATACTAGTCCTGATGAGCCTTATCTAGAAGGTCTTTCAACTGCTCTTTCAATTCCTTAAGATTTGCTGGAATCATTCCAAAGGGAGAAATAGAAATAGGTTGGGTATCTTAAATGAGATAAATTCCAAAGTCAATTTCCCTTTTGGGAGGGTCTCTGGGAAGATATTCTAAAAATACTTCTGCAAACTCACAGGCTACTGGAACTGACTCAAAAGTTGGGGTTTCAGAGCTGAAATCCTTGACCGAACTAGATGATAGAGATAACTCTTAGAGATCATCTTTCTGTCCTTAAGGTAAGAAATGAATCGATAGGCGCTAAGATACTACCCTTCCATTCTAAGATTGGTTCTTCTAGAAATTGAAAACGAACAATCCTAGTTCTACAATTGACTGAGGCATAACAGGAATGCAACCAATCCATGCCTAGAATGACATGAAGTCTACATTTCTAATTGTAGCAAGATCTGCTGAGGTACGTTCTGAGAGACTGTGGACATGAAAATTTTCTGTATATCGTCTAGCTATAACTGGGTCACCAAACTGGAGTAGAGACTTTGAGAAAGTTTCTGAGAGCAGTTTTTTCCGAACAAATAGTGAGTGGACTGCTATGTAAGAGTTACACAGAAGGAAAGAGTAGTCCCCTGATCTAAGCATCATCAACATCAGGTACAGCTCGTAACGGCCAGTGACTACATGCAGGTAACCTTCCTGATCCTGAGAGCTGAAGATCATACCACCGTTCTCGCGCGACCGCCCACCTGTACTAGAATTAGTTAACCTGCGTGAGGTGTGGGCGACTTGTCTATTGCTGATGAACTTGTAGACTGAATCTCTACCATTACTACCCTCATCACCCTATCTAGCAGCACAATCCCACACACCTGGACTAGACTGATCGCACCCAAAACCATCCTTCTTTCCCTACTACACTTGCGCCCCGAAAATGACCTTTTAACGCATACTTAGGAAAGTGGGTTAAGTCTTAGCCTGAAACATTTCCCTAGACTCCGATCTGGTGCTCTACCAACCTTTTGGTCATACCTGTCTGTGGAGGATGAACACAGAATTACGAAGGGGCTTGAGCTGAAAACTTTTGCTGCACGCTGCGAGCGATGTCCACCACCCGAGTTCTGCTGAGAATAGTCATATTTCCCAGTCCTAGCTTTTATTCTCCTTAGTCCTGTTCCCTAGCTTATCCACCCTCAAACCTGCGAGCAGATTCTAAACCTAGAGAAGTCATATACCCAGTAACATAACATTTTTGCACTTATTTTTCAGCAAATCCGACCACTTCGCCATAAAGAACTTTTCATCTGAGCCTGGAGTCCTGCAACCATGTGAGAGCAATATTGAGACAGTTGTAAACTTATCCCTACTCTTGGTCCCTTCATTTTCCCACCTTAAAGTTTATATGAATTCCTGAGCCTTTTTTTCTCTCAACTATTTTGGGAAAACTGTCCAGAAACATATCACTAAAGCAATCCCAAGTAATAGGAGCTGTAGTTGTACCCCTAGTTTCCTTCCACTATGGCTGGCAGCGGAACTGGTAGGTCTCAGAATTTGGTCCGGTCCGTCTCGGTCCATTACCAGTCCGGTTCTATTCCGGTTAATCCCTGTAGGGACCGGTAAGTTCAGGTTCTTTGACAGGTAACGGGACGGAAACTGGGTTTTACCGATTACTCCAGATTCCGGTCCCGGTTCGATTCGGTCCGGTCCAATCCAATTAAAATTTTGTCTTTTTTTAAAAAAAATTTACCATTGAGAGTCATTGGGTAGCGGCTAGTGGGGCGCCCCAATGACTCTTTGCCCTTTTTTGCATCCAAATACACCCCCTATGCCCCAAAAAAATTTTAATGCCTAAAGTTTTTTAAAAATTAAACTCTTTAATATCCAATTTTTCTTCTTACTTCTATAAATACCCCTAAACTTTCAGTCTTTTCATCACCAATTTCACAAAATCATCTTCTAATCTCTCAATCTCACTCCTACTTTTCTACTCTGTAATCTCTTAAATTGTTGAAATTCCGGTTTTTTGGTCGTTTGAATTGGATTTTGGTCTTCAAAATTCGACACTCCCACTTTCCGCTTTCGGCTTCGACGGTCTAAAGTCTACTTTGTTAGTAGACATTCGGTATACTTGAATTCAACTTATAATTTACATCTCATTTTATTGCAACATATTTATTTATTTTGTTTTAATTATTTGGTTGCATTAACATTTTCGTATTATTATACCTATCACGTTTATATTGAATATGGACTCCGGTAAAATGTTCTTTTAAATAGAACAAAGTAAAAAAAAAAATTGCAATTGAGCGTGTTCAAAATATGTTTAACTTTACATCCTTTGATAATAAAAAAATGGTAGTTCTTCTAGATCTAAAACTAAAAAATCTACTATAGTAAGAATGGATACGGAGGATTATACACATGTTAATGATATTGTTTTTAAGATTGACAGTAATTCTGGATTACATCCTTATCATGAAAATTACAAAGACGGTTTGGTAATTTTGATGAGGATTTGCCTCAAGATGATGATAATATTGATAATGATGATTATATTGATACGCCTAATTTTGATGATGATGATGATGATAAAACTGAGCCACCTACGATTACTAGTACTCCCAAATCCTCTCCTAGTCCCACTCCCTTTCATTGTCTGACACTCGTTCCCCCCGTACATCCTAGGCCTAAGGTATAACGTGCTAATAAATCGGTTGTATGGAAATTTATGACATAAAATGAAGATAAAACACAAACTATTTGTAATTAATGTAAACATAGATTAAATCATAAAACAGTTACAAAACAAGGTGGGACGGGACATTTGAGTAATCATTTAATGTCATGTTATAAAAATGAATTTTCGCATGCTAAAGCGAGGAGTATGCGACTCTAACATGGTACAAACCCAATTAAATCCTTTTAATGTTTCTACCTCTAGTTTACCACGATCATATAGTAGAGAAAAAAAACTTAAAGAACTAGCTAAAATGATTGTTGTTAGGGGTTTGCCATTTAGTTTTGATGAAAATCCCGAATTTATACATTATATTCAAATTGTATATAATCCACATTTTAAAGATGTTGCTAGAAATACAATAAAAAAGATTGTATTTGATTATCAAGCACAACATTTTCAATATCTTTGTTGTTTATTTTATTATAATAATTGTAAAATATTTATTACTTATGATATGGGCCGTAGTATAAAAGGTAATGATTATTTGACATTTACTGCACATTGGATTGATGAAAATTGGAATATGAAAAAAAAAAATTTAGGTTATAAATGTTGTCAGATGCAAAAAAACCGGTTGTCATATAGCTCAAACAATTTTAGATATTTTAGAAAGCTACGGAATTGTGATAAAATAAGTAGTATCACCTTAGATAATGTTGCAAATAATACAATTGCCGTTGAATTTTTAAAACCTACTCTTTGTCCTATTTATGGTGAGAGTTCATATAGGTGTACTGACACACATACATAAATTTGAGTGTTAGAGATGGTATACAAATGTATGATAACGGTGACAACAAACGTTTAAAATGCAGTCATTCTATATTTAAATGTCAAGTTAAGTATAGGCGTAGAGATTATTAAAATCGTTGTTTTTAATATCATCACTTTCACCTAGAAAACTTCTAAAAATAGTGTCTACTAGATGGAATTCTATATGAAATGCTAGTGGGTGCGCTTATGAATATAGAAACTTTACAAATGGTTGAGTGCTCATAATTCATATAGGTTATATAGACTCGATGATAGTTGATTAACAGACATCATGAACTATAGATTCCTAAAAGTTTTTACAACGATATGTACTTTATATTAGTCCATCAATTTGGCATTGTTTACCTGATATTTTTATGATTTCTTCAAAATTTATAAATTTAAACACTCAAATAATATTTCAAGGAAAAATATTCAAAAATAATTTGAAAAATTTAAATACTATATCATTCTTAGTTATTTAAAAACCGCTTGTTTGTGTAACGCACTAATTACAAAAGATTAGGTGCATCTAAGATGGTTTGGAAAAAATATATTTACCTTGTATTGATAGTGAAAGAGGAAATTCCTAGTTGTCACGAAGTTATTAAAAATAGCATAAAAATTCTGAAGCTAGCAAAATTGTTGAACTTATATAATTCTAAATTAAAATTTATCAAGTGATCAAAGAACCTGAAAGTTCTTGGAGTAGACTTAATGAGATAAATGATGATTATTTAGATTTATTAGCTTGAAAATTCACACAATTAATAGAAATGATTTTGAATGCATATGTAATCAAAATACAGAACCTATTGAAGATGTTCTAGCACGGTGGAGAAATCGTGAAAAGGATTCAAAACTTCAATTATGGCTCGAGATGTATTAGTATTCAAGCATCTAGTAGCTCGAAGGCATTTTAGTGTAGGCAGTTTCAAAGTGGAGAGCATAGGATTTCAATAGCAGCAGATAGCAGATAGCTTGAGAATCAGTATGTATTTAGAGAAGGATTAATTGCCGGAGAAGAAATTTGGGTTGTGAACCAATACCGACCAAATTCAAAGGGACGTTGATGAAATATGCAAGGTTATGTGAGACGGGATTGGAGCAATGAAGGATTTATTTTAATTCAATCCAATTCCCGACATGTTACTATAAAAAAGTAAATGATTTAAGAAAGGATCTCTATCTAGCACTGATATTAAATTTAAATGTTTAATTTTCATTAGTATGATATTATAATCGAGATTAATTCAAACAGAACCATCCTAGAATGTGGCTGTTTAGCTTAGATAGTTAATACGAATTAATATTTTTGTTAGATCACATTTTACTATCAAAATTAATGTAAATAAAAGTCTAGGCTATTCGCTTAAATTTTTTTATTGTGTATTAAATTTAATTTTTATTATTGTGAAAGTAATTTTATAGTTTTAAAGTTTGAACTTGAAACTTTTTAAATGACTTAAAGATTGAAAATTTAATTTTCAAACTTTTAAAACTTTGAAAATTTAAAATAAAAAATATAAAATTTGTAAAATTATATAAGATAAAATATAGTTCAAACTTTGATAAACATCAAACATTAACTTGAAAGGGCGTTAAAAGTTTAAAGTTTACAAACTTCAAAAATTTGATGTTTATCTATAAAGTATAATAATCAACTTTAAGTTAGAAAAAGTATAATTTCAATAACTTTCAAAAAATTAATTTTTTAACTTTTAATTGTTTTAATTTTATTTTTTTAAAAAATTATACCTGGTCAAAACCCAGAATATGATCCGGTTTGGTTTCGTACTAGTTCTCTGGCGGACCGGGACGGAAACAGGCAAAAATCCTGGAACTAACGGTACCGGTCAGTCCCAGTTCTGGTACGATTCCGACTGGTGGATCCCGGTTCCATGCTGGTTTCAGTAACTACCGCTCCGACAGTCCCGATTTTGGACCCGCTGCCAGCTATACCTTCCATTGAGTGTACCAGATATGAGAAACATCCTTTAAATGGTATGATGCCAACTCAACTCGATCATTCCTAGTGACTTGCATTACCTTAAAGATCTTCTTGATCTAACCCAAGAAATTCTGAGATTCCTATTGTTGTTCATCCTAAGAACATCATGAAGATTCATCCTAACAAAGACACGACCTGATGTGATATCCCTATTCTGCATTCACATGAGCAGAACCCGATGTTATGGTTGTGCCTACTATGGAGCCAACATCTGGATGGCATTCATGGAACTCAACATGGAGGATTCCTGATCTGGCGATGGAGGAGCGAGTGTGTTTGCATTCATGTCACAGTGTCGCATTCCAAGAGTTATCTCTACGAGGATGCATGATCTGAAACGTAGAACGTCAAGTTAGAATGAAATAAGATCATACCTTACGCACGATGCGAGTAACAAGAAAATGAAGTTTTCCTAAAACACATTGTAGCCTCCCTCTCATTAGATGTGGTGCACTTCACACCCATGAAAAGAACTCTACTTAGTGTTACTTTTCAGACATCCTAGGACACTTAAACCTAGTTCTCTTATACCAAGTTTTCTCATGCCCCGAGCTACCCCCAAGACGCGTACATAGAACCTAGGAACACAAGTGATCCCAAGTTAACACTGATAGCATGATCATGAGCATACTAAAGATAAATAAATTGATACGGAAGGTAAATCATAATTTAAAATAAAAAGATGGAGAATGCCCGTATTCTATAACTAAGGTATGTGAAAATAAATGAGTTTAACACAAAGAAAATATTAACTCAATGCTAAAATGAAACTAACTATGTCTGAAATAAGCCTCTAACTGACTAGAAATGTTGGGACAAGCCCTGGCTAAGTCTAGAAAAAACTGAAACTAAACGACTAAAAGACTAAAATGAACTCATGACTGTGGTCCTCGGAGAATGAGGACTCACTAATGAATGTGCTGAACTAGAGATCAGAAATCGATCTAAGCACGATATGGATGTTTAAAACCTGAACCTATATCACCAGAAGATGTAGCACACGTATGCGTCAGTACATGAAGGTACTGAGCATGTAGGATAGAGTAAAGTTGAAATAAAACATAACTGAACAAGCACACAAGCAAGTATAGTAATCTCATTATGATATACTAAATTTTGAGGTTACAAAATGCAATGACCAATTTGTAACATGCTGGAATTGAATACTGAATATACTGATAAATGGTTAATTGAAGAGAGTCTGACTAAATTGTGGGAGCTACTAATAACCGATAATAAAATCGCATGAGCTAAATGCGGAGTCCTGATATATACGCCCCATAGAGAGGAACCAATATACCCTACTAAAGGTATAAATGCATGTTGGCATGATACTAAATTGATTGCCACAAAGGGGACTTAAAACCTACTTGGCTAGTAGTTCTGGGACTAATTGGATACACTGAACCCTAGTCCAACTCGTATTATGCTACTACCAATGAATATAGTGATTTAGACATAATGACTGAATTTCTATAAATATTGGATAGCTCAAAACTAAACATGCAAACTGAGAATGCAACAATTATTCTACTAATTATGCATTAATAACTGAGGCATGTAAATGTGAAATAACTGAAGTATCTGACCTAGCATTGGTAATTGAAGAAATAAAAGAAATAAACTAGCCGTAGGAGGTTCTTAAAATTATGCAATAATCTGAAGTAATCATAACATGAAACACAAATTTGTTTGATTGGAACATAAACTAATTAATTCATCAGAAGTTGTATTTTGTTGAAGTTCTTAAAAGCCCTTGGTCTAATCATTAATAATGGGAATAAAGAATCTGTCTGAAAAACTAGGAGCTCAATGGGTTAAAGGAGCCTCACTAGTGAAAATCCAACATACCTGGTGAGAAATTCAGGGAGAAATATTAAGATTTCAGGAGACTAACCTGTTGGAAATGCTGGAACCTTGTGCATCCTTGAACGAGGTTTCGTGACCTTTTCCTCCTTTCTTGCTTTGTCGGCCCCTTTTCGCGGGGAAAACGGGGTTTTGTGCAACCGACCTAACATACTCTTTGGGATGTTTTGAGTTTGTTTTGGAGTCGCCACCTAACGAATAATTAAGGCGCGTAGGGCACCTATCTACCTAAGCTAAGTCTGAACATAAGCAGTCGACGGGCCAGAGAACTATAGAGATTGGGGCTAAGGGTTCGAAATTACCGCGAGGGGAAGGGTTAGGATCCCTCGAGAACTCCACAAGTGTGGGTCACCGACCCGTATCTCATGCAATCAATGTGGGGGGTTCAAAAGTAGCAACTCAAGGTTGTTAATATATTAATGTAGTGTAATCTTAATAAGTTGATAACAAATATAAAACAAGTAATACTTATTAACATTTAAGACATGCAACGCATAGGTGATGGCAAGAAATAAACAATCAAGTTTTATTTATGACTGAGACTTTTAAGTTATAAACAAAATTTAGAAATATTAAACAATTAATATGTGAGAAAGTAAGGTTTTGAAAATTAAGCAAAGTTTTGATATGAATTTTTATTTTAAAAAAATGTTGTTTCTTTATAGGGATGATGCAGATATTATTGATCGCGCCCTCCTACCACCATAGGAAACAATTTTGATTTGAGATCGGTATAAAAAAATAGTTATGTTTTGGAAAAATGATTAAAAGATTTAGTTCACACGTAGGCACATAAACATTTACATATAATGGCACATAATCTTTTTTAAATCCATGGGTAGGTGGTAGGTGGTACTACTCAGAGGATGTGTCGGCCGTTAAAACAATTGGAACTAGAAAATCGTAGTTCTTGCTTCCCACACTAACGATAGTTTAGGGCGATAGTGCTTATAATTTATTTCAAAATAACAATGTCAAAATCATCCAAAATTTTAAGGAAGATGAATAATGAGCTTTTAAGAAAATTACAAGGTTTTGAGATGAAGTATTTTTTAAAGCCAAGTTTAAATGCAGGAAATTGATTCTAATTTAGTATTATTTTAAGAAAAAAAATATACATATTGCCAAGGAATGCGGAAATCTTCAAGAAACGAATGGATTACTATGAACATAATATTAACTATTTTTAGGGGAGGGCACAAATATGCACAAAACAAGTTCTATTTTTTGTGGATATGTTAAGAGTTTATTTACCGCCTATAGAAATGATTTCTAGGTGTTCAAAAAATAACATCTAATATGCCTAAATTTTGTAAATTTCAATGTTATGAACAAAATTACACTTTAGACATGGTTTCTACATGACAGCTGATGCTAAAATTATAAACGTGATTAAAAAACCTAATCGGCCTATTAAATTACTATGATGTGCTTTAACATTAACGGAATTAGTTATTTTTTAGGACGTTATTAACAAAGTGTCAAGCAAATTGAAAATTGATTAGTTATAAACACATATAAACATTAAATCTAAATGGTTAAAGGACAAACCTATAGGCATGATTTCTAACAAAATATACGAACAAAATAAGCCATATAAGTCCCCCTCCCCTCGCCGACCCAACTAAATTATTATTATGATCTTTAGGGTTACAATTGTACAACATTCGAATAAAATAAAATAGCGAAAAAAATAAAAAATATATGATATATAGCAGACATTCAAACAAATAACTAAATCCTCTTCAGTAATCTTCAACTTGACACTTCAAATATGAAAACTGTCAAAGTAATGAAATAAACTACACAAAGTCATCACAATTGTTAGTTAAGGTGAGACAATATGCATCGTTAATGACGAATCTACATTACAAAAACAATAGCTTACCACAAATTGTGAATGTAAAGATAGTGTGAATGTTAAGAATACTAACCCGTTAAGCAAAAAACGAATTGATTCAACCTTTACTCGCACAAAGTAATAAGATAGCCAAAGAAGACCTTGAATAATTACCGAATATTATGTTTCTGTTAAGTAGCAGAGAGCAAAGGAGAGCAGGAGAGAATGATGAGAGAGTTTGTGATTGAGAGTGAATAAATGTCTTGTCTTTTTTTTCTTTTGTTAAGAATGAGGGAAAGTAAGGTCTCTTATTCAGTAGAAGAGGGGAAAACCAAATAGGAAAAGAAATAAATTAGAATAATTTATGAGCATAATATTCTTACCATTAAATGAAGAGAGTCAACAACAATATATTCTACCCTATATAAAACAAGTAAGGAAATCACTAAATTTACACGTGAAAAATAGATCAATTAAAATTATCTTGATTTTGAGAGAGCACCAAATCAGTTTATAAATTAAATTCATTACCAAAAAACAAACTATAAAAAAAGTGAGAAGACATTAGTGATTTTCCTGGAAATAAAAAAAATCAATCAACATACTTTCACCAAACAAGACCACAACACTTACCTAAAGGAGGAGAATGACATTAAGCCTCCCTAAAAAAAATATTTCCTTAGTTTAAAAGAGAGTTAAATCAGCAAAATAATTTACTTATGTTTTTAACCAGATAAGCAAGGTGAAATATGGTACTATTTACAAAACATATACCATAAGTCAAAAAAAGGAAAGAGCAATCATGGGAAATAAAAATCAATATATTGAATCAAACAAAGTCAGCCAATTATTTTTTTTTACCTTATCGGTGCCCAATAAAACGCAAAATCAGATATATTATACTTATTCAAGGGAGAAGGAAAAAAATAAAGTTACAAGCCCCCAATAATCACATAATATCAATAGAAATTTAAGTAGCTTACAATACACAAAGTCAATGAGAAATAAGCAAGAGATAGTCAGTTCAACAATATCACTAGGAGGACATGATTAGAATGCTCAATTCATTAAGCATAGTCCAAAATTACCAACTCCATTAACAATTTTGTATAGAGGATCAAACAATTTCAATGCGGGTCATCAAGACTAGGAATATTCTGAGGGTCACCACCCACAAAATGAATCGAATACGATTATGATTAGCAAGAGGAGAATCATCTAAAAGAATAGTTTAGGAAATAAACAATACAATTTAGAAGAAACCTGCATTTAGGAAATTCAAAAGATCACCATCAACAACAACTAGAGCAAGAATAGCCAAAACACATAACGAAGAGAATAAACGTATTTCAAGTGTATAATACAAGTGATATTATCCGAGTGAAAACTCAACAAACTTAATCTAGATAAAAATTGTAAGACGAACCAATCTACGGAGGGTCTTAAAGAGTTCATGCTTAGCATAAAGATTAACAATTTATTAATGAGAAACTCGCAACATTAACATCATGAAAGAAGTTGAGGTTCAGAAGACAACCAATAATTAAACCAAAGACCAAACCTGAAGGGTTATGTTGTTGATACATGTCCGCAAGTTCCAGAATTTCAAGCATAGCTGGAGTGGAGATGTATTGTGTGCTGCTCGCTGTTGGAGTTGTCGTCGGGCTGCTGTCATCGCTGAGTTGAGTTGCAGGATTTTATGCCGGAGCTACCTGGCCAGTGGGGGAGGAGAGCGATAATCGCCTGCTGACGATGCCTGCGTTTGCTGCGGTTTGCGCTGCCTGGAAGCTCGGCTGGAGCGTGCCACTCAATGGAGAAAGAAGGCAGGCGGAAATAAGGGAAGAGAGAGAAGAGAAAAGAAGAGGCGAGAGAGGGAAAGAAAAAAGAAGAGGCGAGGAGAATGGCGGTTGAGAAAGAGGGAGAGAGAGGCGGTGAGGCTGGTCGGAAAGGAGAGGAGGGCCACGGGAAGAGAGAGGGGAAACGAAAGGGAGAGAAGGACAGACACCGGTGCCGGCGGATGGTGGGCTGTGGTTGACGCGCTCGCTGCTAGTCTGGCGGCTCTGTTGTGTTTCTAGTCCGGCTGTCTCCCTCGCCGAGAAAAAATGCGAGGAAGGAGAGGCGAGAGAGATAGGCGGGCTGATATGAGGGAGGGAAGAAGAGAGTGAAAAAGTTTAGGTTTTGTCATTGGTTAGAGAATAGAGGAGTTATCACAACCGTTAGATTGATTAGAGATGAAGGGTTAGGCTTCGATCCTAGGGGATTATTATGTTAAGATGGAAGGGATGGATTAAAAGATGATGTTTCTGACATAGATTGACAAGCTGTAGGATGGCTAAATTCAATTTAAGGGGCTAGAATTGAGATGAAAGAGTGGCATGATTGTAATAAAATTTAATTGAAGTGGCTAGAATTCGAAAAAATTATGATAGCATAGGCTAGATTACAATTTAAGGTAATGAAGGAATTACTATTAATTAAAATACACATATATTAAATATTTTATCTCATTGAAAAATCATTTAAACTTTTTAAAATCTTGGGAATTCATAAAGATTTTAAAAATTTTAATATATTTACGAACTTTTATTAGAGTAAAAATACTAAAAATATATATTTTAAAGAAAAGTCGATTAAAAGATTCTCAATTTAAAATACGTATTATCGAATGTATTCCTAAACATGGTCAAGGTCGGTCAAAATTGGGTTGTCAACGCTGCCCCCTTGGTTGATGGATGAAGAAGAATTGTCAGGCAACCTAACGTGACTAGTAGCCGATTTTGTCGACCGACGAGAGATTGTCAGTTGGATCAATTGACACGATATAGAGATTTAAAACGCGGTACGACCGAGACTAGAGACTTTGGGATAAAGCCGACTACATATCTCTGGTGTATAACGAGAACAGGGTCGTGTTGTAGTCTAGATTCAAAGCAAATGGTAAACTCTTGAAAATTGAACAAGAGCGCTAAGATATTTGCAAGGGCGATATCCGCTGAATAGATAAGAATAGAGTAGCGAGAAAAGAGAGATGCGAGGCTAGAAAAGCGTGACAGATAAGCAGGAAGAGCATGATTAGAGTTGAGGTTATCAACATTTGAGCAGGTTCGGAGTATGAAAAGCGAAAGAATTGATAGAGACTTTGTTGTGATCGAGGATACCATGCTAATGGTGATCAAGGGCGATCGATAATATCGCAAATTCTAGATAAAATGGTAGCTTATAAATAGATAAAGTATGAACCAAAATAATAAAATATTGAGTTTCAAATAGACAAGAGGGTGGTAAAAGCTATATCTGTTTTAAGACGTAGTACAAGCTTTGATAGTCTTTAACCTTCTTGAAGGATTGAACCCATCTATGAAGATAACGTCAAACTCCAAATATTGATAGTATAAACATATAATAATAATAAGTAAACAGTCTGGTTGTCAAGGGAGTCTCAACGTCATTTTAAGGCGGACGGAGCCTCAACATCCTTTGTAAGGCGGAAGAGCCTAAAACATATATTGTAAAGGCGGAAGAGCCTAAATGTAGTATTGTTAAGGGCAGACGAGCGAAATATCCTATTGTAGTGCGGAAGAGCTAAATGTCTTTTGTAAGGCAGACGAGCCTGAATGTCGTCTGAAGGCAGAAGAGCATAAACATCCTATTGTAAGGCGGAAAGAGAACCGGAATGGTGTATGTAAGGCAGACGAGCTAAACACCATATTTTAAGCGGAAAAGCCTTAAATCATCCTCTGTAAGGGGGAAGGGAAGAGTAAATGTCATATGTAAGGCAGACGAGCCTAAATGTCGCATTATAATAGGCGGGGCGAGAGGTAAATATATTATTCAGTCAGTCGTAGAAAAAGTTGATAAATAGCTCTCAAAAATAATCTGAGGATAGTATGACGTTACATAGTAGCTCCTAAATCTGGCACAGTACGCTCACATAATTTATTCCTGCATCCAGAGAAAATCGTAAATCAAAAGGGAGAGAGGGGTAATAACTGTTGCTTGTTTTGCCTTTTAGAGTTCATCCGTTGTGCATGAAATTTTTGAGGATTTCTCAAAAATTTTCCTGCCCCAGCTTTAGAGTATAAGATATATATGTTTTTTTTTTGTTTTTTTTTTCAAACATCTTATGATGATTTTTGAGTTTCCTCAAAAATTCTGCAAAAGATATTATAATAAGGCATGTTGATCCTGCTTCACTAAAGAACAAAAAAAAAATTGGTTAAAATTTTTTTTAAGTTCCAAAGAAAGTGATTGTTATTGTATTTGGACGTAAGGCCTCGAATTCAGAATTCATAGTGATCCAATTATATTCATGGAGGCAAATTGTCGAGATTGATTGTAAAGAAGTTTTGAATGACAGGGAAAGGAAAAAAATTTATTTGATACCGAGACCGGACAATAAAGGGGTGCCTACGTTCAAAACGGAAAATCAAGGGTCAACGTAGTTCCAGGAAATTACAAGGAAAAAGAAAGGATGGGTGGGAGGCTTTGGGCATAAGGTCTGGACAACAATAAAGCCAAATTTATTCATACGGGTAGTGGTCCATATCAATTCTATGATGTGATTTACGCTCCTGGTCAAGTCCAACATACATATTTGTAGGCGTCTCCGGAACGATGAATGTATTCACCATAGGAAGGATTGCAATTGTTGTTTGGTCGCCTTGGGTTGCACTATAAGTTTTCCTTTTTCAATATATCTATGAATCTTATTTCCTCGCAATGCCAGCACAGTCTTAGGTGCCAGACCTTGAAGTTTGAATGATAGGCACAATTTTGGATAGATCAAAGTTGCAGTAGAGTGCTGGGATTCCATCCATTTATTGGAGATTGAAATAAATAGTTTAACACAAAGAAAATATTACCTCAATGCTAAAATGAACTAACTATGTCTGAAATAGCCTCTAACTGACTAGAAATGTTGGGACAAGCCCTGGCTAAGTCTAGAAAAAACTGAAACTAAACGACTAAAAGACTAAAATGAACTCATGACTGTGGTCCTCGGAGAATGAGGACTCACTAATGAATGTGCTGAACTAGAGATCAGAAATCGATCTAAGCACGATATGGATGTTTAAAACCTGAACCATATCACCAGAAGATGTAGCACAGCAACTATGCGTCAGTACATGAAGGTACTGAGCATGTAGGATAGAGTAAAGTTGAATAAAACATAACTGAACAAGCACACACAAGCAAGTATAGTAATCTCATTATGATATACTAAATTTTGAGGTTACAAAATGCAATGACCAATTTGAACATGCTGGAATTGAATACTGAATATACTGATAAATGGTTAATTGAGAGAGTCTGACTAAATTGGGGTAGCTATAATAACCGATAATAAAATCGCATGAGCTAAATGCGGAGTCCTGATATATCGCCCCATAGAGAGGAACCAATATACCCTACTAAAGGTATAAATGCATGTTGGCATGATACTAATTGATTGCCACAAAGGGGACTTAAAACCTACTTGGCTAGTAGTTCTGGGACTAATTGATACCTGAACCCTAGTCCAACTCGTATTATGCTACTACCAATGAATATAGTGATTTAGACATAATGACTGAATTTCTATAAATATTGGATAGCTCAAAACTAAACATGCAAACTGAGAATGCAACAATTATTCTACTAATTATGCATTAATAACTGAGGCATGTAAATCTGAAATAACTGAAGTATCTGACCTAGCATGTGTAATTGAAGAACTAAAGAAATACATAGCTAGGGTTCTAAAATTCATGCAATAATCTGAGTAATAACATTGAAATGTGATTTGGAACATATAACTAATTAATTCATGAAGTTATGTTGAAGTTCTAAAAGCCCTTGGTCTAATCATAAAATGGGAATCAAGAATCTGTCTGAAAACTAGGGACTCAATGGGTTAAAGGAGCTCACTAGTGAAATCCCACATACCTGGTGATGAAATTCAGGGAGAAATATTAAGATTTCGGTGTTGGAACTGCTGGAACCTTGTTGCATCCTTGAACGAGGGTTCTTGACCTTTTCCTCCTTTCTTGCTGTCGCGCCCCATTTTCGCGGAAAACGGGTTTGTGCACGACCTAACAACTCTTTTGGGATTTTTGAGTTTTGGAGTCGCCACCTAACGAATTAAGGCGCGTTAGGGCACCTATCTAACCTAACTAAGTCTAACTAAGGTCGACGGGCCAGAGATTAGGGTAAGGGTTCAAATTACCTCGAGGGGAAGGTGTTAGGCATCCCTCGAGATCCACAAGTGTGGGTCCCGACCGTATCTCATGCAATCTATGTGGGGGTACAAGTAGCAATCAAGGTTGTTTAATTTATTAATTTATTTAATCTTACTAAGTGATAACAAATATAAAACAATTAATACTATTAATTTAAGCATGCAACGCTAGGTGATGGCAATAAATAAACAATCAAGTTTTATTTATGAATGAGACTAAGTTATAAACAAAATTTATAAATATTAAACAATTAATATGTGAGAAAGTAAGGTTTTGAAAATTAAGCAAGTTTTGAATATGAATTTTTTATTTTAAAAAAAATGTTTGTTTCTTTATAGGGATGATGCCACGATATTATTGATCGCGCTCCTCCACCATAGAAACATTTTGATTTAGATCGGTTATAAAAAATAGTTATGTTTGAAAAATGATTTAAAAGATTTAGTTCACACGTAGGCACATAAACATTTACATATAAATGCACATAATTCTTTTTAAATTCATGGGTAGGTGGTACTTCCAGGATGTGTCGGGTTAAAAATTGGAACTAGACCTCGTAGTCCTTTGACTTTCCCACTAACGATAGGTTAGGAGATAGTGCTTATAATTTATTTTCAAAATAACAATGTCAAAATCAATCCAAAATTTTAAAGGAAGATTGAATAATGACTTTTTAAGAAAATTACAAGGTTTTGATATGAAATATTTTTTTAAAGCCAAGTTAAATGCATGAAATGATTCTAATTTAGTATTATTTTAAGAAAATAACATATTGCAAGGAATGCGTAAATCTTCAAGAAAACGAATGGGATTACTCATGAAATAATATTAACTAATTTTAGGGGAGGGCACAAATATGCACAAACAAGTTCTATTTTTGTGGATATGTTAAGAGTTTATTTACAAGCCTATAGACATGATTTCTAGGTGTTCAAAAAATAACATATATATGCCTAATTTTGTAAATTTAAATGTTATGAACAAATTAAACCTTAGACATGGTTTTACATGACAAGATGATGCTAATTATAACATTATTAAAACCCTAATCGGCCTATTAAATTACTATGATTTGCTTTTAACATACGAATCTAGTTATTATTTTTAGACTTTATTAACAAAAGTGTCAAGCAAATTGAAAATTGATTAGATTATAACACCTATAAACATTAAACTAAATGTTAAAGACAAACCTATAGGCATGATTTCTAAAAAATATAACGACAAATAGCATATAAGTCCCCCTCCCCTAGACGACCCCCAAATAAATTTATTATATGATCTTTAGGGTTACAATTGTTACAAACATTCGAATAATAAAATAGCGAAAAAAATAAAAATATTAGATATATATAACATTCAAACAAATAAATAAATCCTTCTTCAGTTAATCTTCAACTTGAACTTCAATATGAAACCTGTCAAAGTAATTAAATAACTACACAGTAATCACACTTGTTAGTTAAGGTGAGACAATATGCAATCGTTTAATGACGAATTCTACATACAAAACAATAGCTTACACAAATTGTGAATGTAAGATAGTGTGAATGTTAAGAATACTAACCCTTAAGCAAAACGATTGATTCAACCTTACTCGAACAAAGTAATAAGATAGCAAAGAAGAACCCTTGAATAATTACCGGAATATTAATGTTTTGTTAAGTAGCAAGAGAGCAAAGGAGAGAAGGGAGAATGATGAGAGAGTTTTGTGATTGAGAGTGAATAAATGTCTTTCTTTTTTTTTTCTTTTTTTTAAGAATGAGAAAGAAGGTCTCTTATATAGTAGAAGAGGGGGAACCAAATAGGAAAAGAAATAAAATTAGAATAATTTATGAGCATAATATTCTTTTACCATAAATGAAGAAGAGTCAAAACAATATTTATCCATATATAAAACAGTAGAAATCACTAAATTTACAAGTAAGGAAAAAATAGATCAATTAAACTTATTCTTATTTTGAGAGAGCCAAATCAGTTTATAAATTAAATTCATTACCAAAACAACTAGTAAAAAAAAAGTTAGAAAGATAATTATTGCTTTTCCTTAAATAAAAAAATCCAAATCAACATTACTTTCAACAACAAGACAAACTTAAATAAAGGAGAGAATGAATTAAGCCTCCCTAAAAAAAAAATTTCCTTATTTTAAAGGAGAGTTAAATCAGAAAAATAATTTAATTATTTTTTTACCAGATATAAAAGCAAGTGAAAATATGGTTACTATTTACAAACATATTACCATAAGTCAAAAAATGGACAAGAGACAATCATGGGAAATAAAAATCAATATATTGAATCAAACAAAGTCAGCAAATTTATTTTTTTTTTACCTTAATCGGTGCCCAACTAAACGCAAAATCAGTATAATATTATTACTATTCAAAGGGAAAAAATAAATTTACAGCCCCCAATAATCACATAATATCAATAGTAAATTTAATAGCTTACAATACCAAAGTCAATGAGCAAATCAGCAAGAGACTAGTCAGTTCAACAATATCACTTAGAGGACATACTTAGAATGATAAATTCATTAAGCATAGTCAAAATTAACAACTTAACAATTTTTCCTAGAGGATCAAACAATTAATGCGGTCATCAAGACTAGGAATATTCTTGAGGTCACACAACAAAATGAATGGAATCCGATTATGATTAGCAAGAGGAGAATCCTCTAAAAGAATTAGTTTAGGAAAAACAATCAATTTAGAAGCAACCTGCATTAGGAAATTCAAAAGATCACATCCAACAACAACTAGATCAAGAATTAGCCAAAACCCATATACGAAGAGAATAAACGTATTCAAGTGTATAATACAGTGATATTAATCCGAGTTGAAACTCAACAAACTTAAATCTACGAATAAAATTGTAAGACGAACCAATATACGGAGGGTCTTAAAGATTCATGCTTAGCATAAGATTAACAACTATTATTAATGAGAAAATCGCAACATTACATATGAAAGAAGTTGATGTTCAGAAGACAACCAATAATTAAACCAAAGACAAACCTGAACGGGTTTGTTGATACATGTCTCGCAAGTTACCAGAATTTCAAGCCTCGCTGGAGATGCTCATTGTTGCTGCTGCTCGCTGTTGGAGTTGTCGTCGGGCTGCTGTCATCGCTGAGTTGCAGATTTTGCCGGAGCTACTGGCCAGTGGGAAGCGCTAATCGCTGCTGCCGATGCCTGCCGTTTGGCTGGTTTGCTGCTGCCTGGAAGCTCGGCTGAGCGCTGCCATCAATGGAGAAAGAAGGCGGGAAATAAGGGAAGAGAGAAGAGAAAGAAGAGGCGAGGAGAGGGAAGAAGAGGGAGGAGAATGGCGGCTTGGAGAAAGAGGGAGAAGAGAGGGTGGCGGCTGGTCGGAAAAGGGAGGAGGAGCCACGGGAGAGAGAGGAAAACGAAAGGGAGAGAGACACGCTGCCGGCGATGGTGGGCTGGTGGTTGACGCCGCTCGCTGCTCGTCTGGCGGCTGTTGTTGTTTCGTCCGGCTGTCTCCCTCGCCGGAAAAAATGGAGGAGAGGGAGAGAGAGAGGCGGCTGATCTGAGGGAGGGAGAAGAGAGTGAAAAAGTTTAGGTTTTGGTCATTTGATGTTAAGAGAATAAGAGAGTTAATCACAACCGTTAGATTAGATAGAGATGAAGGGTTAGGATTCGATCTAGGATTTATTATTTTAAGATGGACGGATGAGATTAAAAGATGATGTTTTGAAATTAGATTGACAAAGATGTAGGATGGCTAAAATTTCAATTAAAGTGGCTAGAATTGAAATGAAAGAGTGGCTATGATTGTAATAAAAATTTAATGATGCTAGAATTGAAAGAAATTATGATAGAATAGGCTAGAATTTAAAATTTAAGGAAGTGAAGGAATTACTATTTAATTAAATACTACATATATTAAAAATTTTTATATAATTGAAATCATTTAAACTTTAAAATTTGGGAATTCATTATAATTTTAAATATTTTAATAATATTTACGATAATTTTATAGGTAAAACATACTAAATATATAATTTTCAACGAAAGTCGATTAAAAATTCTAAAATTTAAAATACGTATTTAATCGAATAGTATTCCTAAACATGGTCAAAGGTCGGTCAAAATTGGGTGTCAACAGCTGCCCCTTGGTTGATTGAGAATGAAGAATGAATTGTCAGGCAACCAACGTTGACTTAGTAGCCGATTTTGTCCGACCGACGAGAGATGTCAGTTGGATCAATTGAAACGATATAGAGATAAAAAGGGTACGACCGAGACTTTGGTATTAAGCCGCCTACATATCTCTGGTTATACGAGAATCAGGTCGTGTGTAGTTCTAGATTCAAGAGCAAATGAAACTCTTGAAAATTGAAAGAGCGCTAAGATATTTGAAAGGCGCGATATCCGCTTGAATAGATAAGAATAGAGTAGCGAGAAAAGAGAGATTGAGAGGCTAGAAAAGCGTGACAGATAAGCAGGAAGAGCATGATAGAGTGAGGTTATCAACATTTGAGCAAGGGTTCGGAGTATGAAAAGCGAAGAATTGATAGAGACTTTGTTGTGATAGAGGATAACATGATAATTGTGATCAAGGGCGATCGATCATATCTGCAAATTCTAGATAAAATGTTAGCTTATAAATAGATAAAGTATGACCAATAATAATAAAATATGAGTTCTAAATAGACAAGAGGTGGTAAAAAGCGTATCTGTTTAAGACGTAGTACAAGCTTTGATAGTCTTTAACTTCTTGAAGGATTGAACCCATCTCTGAAGAATAACGTCAAACTCCAAATATTTGATAGTATAAACATATAATAATTAAGTAAAATGTCTGGTTGTAAGGAGAGTCTAAACGCATTTTAAGGGGACGAGCTAACATCCTATTGTAAGGCGAAGGCCTAAACATCCTATTGTAAGGCGGAAGAGCCTAAATGTCGTATTGTAAGGCAGACGAGCCTAAATATCCTATTGTAGGCGGAAGAGCCTAAATGTCGTATTGTAAGGCAGACGAGCCTGAATGTCGTATTGTAAGGCAGACGAGCCTAAACATCCTATTGTAAGGCGGAAGAACCTGAATGTCGTATTGTAAGGCAGACGAGCCTAAACACCATATTTTAAGGCGGAAAAGCCTAAACATCCTATTGTAAGGCGGAAGAGCCTAAATGTCATATTGTAAGGCAGACGAGCCTAAATGTCGCATTATAATAAGGCGGGAGAGCTTAAATATATATTCAGTCAGTCGTAGAAAAAAAGTTGATAATAGCCTCTTCAAAAATAATCTGAGGATAGTATGACTTACATAGTAGCTCCTAAATATGACAGTACGCTCACATATAATTTATTCCTGCATCCAGAGAAAAATCGTAAATTCAAAAGGCGAGAGAGGGTCATACCTGTGCTTGTTTTGCCTTTAGAGTTTCATTCCGTTGTGATGAAATTTTTGAGGATTTCTCAAAAATTTCTGCCCCAGTTTAGAGTATAAGATATATACTCGTTTTTTGTTTTTTTTTTCAAACATCTTTATGATGATTTTTGAGGTTTCCTCAAAAATTCTGCCCCAGTATTAATAAGGAATGTTGATCCTGCTTCACTCAAAGAAAAAATTGTAAGTTCCAAAGAAAGTGATTGTCTTGTATTTGGACATTAAGGCTCGACTTCGAATTCAAGTGTCAATTATATTCATGGATTGTCAATTAGTCTAGATTTGAATTTGTAAAGAAATGTTTTGAATGACCATGGGAAAGAAAAAAAATTTATTTGATAGAGACCGGACCCATCAAGGGTTGCCTACGTATCCAAAAAGGAAATCAGGTCAAACGTAGTTCAGAATTACAAGGAAAAATGAAAGGAATGGGGAAGGCTTTGGGCATAAGGTCTGAGAACAATAAAGCCAACTTTATTCATAAGAGTCTTGTCCATATCAATTTCTCTGATGTGATTTACGCTTCCTTGTCAAGTGCCTAACATACATCTTTGTAGGGTCTCCTTNGGGGCGCCGGGAACGATGAATTATTCGCCAGAGAAGGAATTGCAATTGGTTGTTTGGGTCGTCCTTGTTGCCTAATAATTTTTCCTTTTCATCATATGTCTGATTCTATCTTATGTCTCAATGCTGCACATTCTTCCGTGTCATGACTGAATGTTTGAAATGATAGGCACATTTTGGATATATCAAAGTTGGAAGTTAGAGTGCTTGGGAATCCATCCATTTTTGGTCTTAGAAGTCCTTTTACCCTAATCTCTGGAAACTGTTCGTCAAGTTTCTCCTTAAAGGATGATACCGAGGTTCCTCCTCACCTTATGTTTGAGATCCTGAGGTTGGAAGCTCAAGAATAGTGCAAGGAATTTGCTCAATATGCCTGATTCTTTTGTTTCGGAAGGTATATAGGTTGTGATGCATCTTCGTTCCTTTCATCTAATGGCTCTTCAGGCCTTGAAAGATTTTGTGTATCAGTCATTCTTCCAGAACTGAATGCCATATTCCTAACTCTTTCCCATTTCGAATAACTGTCGAAACTTGTATAATACCAGCAAAGAATAGGGGTTGTTGTAGTATTTACCCCGGTGATCTATGAGATTTTGGACCAATCCTCTGCACTACGGTAAAGTGATCGTATCTTGAGGCTTCCATTCTCCAGCGTATGACATTTCTCACAAGGATTCAATGACTTAATTTTTCAATTTGAACAATTTAACATTCGTAGGGGTCAACTTGTTATTAAACTTGCTATGTTCCAACAAAGTCTCGAGCCTGTCTTCCCCATGCGAGCCATTTTTAAAAGTCTTGTTTGACGTACCAAGTGAAGGCTATTCCTGATAAGCTGAATAAAACCTCATTAGGAGCGGTTCTTGTTTTTGGGTAAGCAACTATCTGCTTCAAAAAATTCTTTGAGATGGCTATTGGATTCCCCCACATCCGTCCAACATGTTGAATTGGAATTTTAAATCACGACGTGCAATTCAACTCCTGGGTGTAGACATAAGTTTTTATACCTAAGGTTATGAGTAGGTTATTGAATGTCCCTCCTTTCCTCCATTCACCTTTCCTCCAAGTCATGCATTTTTTTTTTTCGCTGGCAGCTGTTCATCTAGCTTAGACTCTCTATTTTGTCTCTATTTCCTCATATCCTGAGCTCAAGTTGGAGGCGTATTTTAGACCTTTGTTGATAACTAGTTTGAGTAGGAATAAGGATGCGGAGAGATGGTCCAAAAGGTACTTTTGTGTTGGACGAGAAT
The DNA here is from genome assembly GCA_027704765.1 of Solanum habrochaites. Classification (NCBI taxonomy): domain Eukaryota; kingdom Viridiplantae; phylum Streptophyta; class Magnoliopsida; order Solanales; family Solanaceae; genus Solanum; species Solanum habrochaites. Next base: position 52,197,205 of record JAKWJA010002491.1, on the reverse strand, counting down.
AGGCGTGATTTTTTCCGAAGGTTTAACATATTGTCATGTTGTCAGAATCTTAGTCGGGCCAATTATATCCAAATAGCTAGACAACCTTTTATCAAGAAGTAAATCAACACAAACGAGTTTATTATATAGTGACCAACATTTATAATTTAAATGAATGACACAATCCACTAAAGTGACAATTATCACATTAATAGAATAAAGGGTCACTAATTGGGAAGGTAAAATGAAATAAATAAATAAAAGCAAAAATAAGCCAAGTAGAACATTGCATAAATTGGATATCAAACACGTTATTTAAGATAAACGACCTAATGCAAAAGGAGCCTCGTCGAGCCAAGGTAGGCTAAGCGACCATAAGTGATCCCAATAACTAATTTCAAAGCCTTATTTGCAATTTGGGAAGTTAGAGTTAGACCAATAAAACACTTTTCAATTATTGAATAATTTCTGTTTTTTTACATATTCTAGAGATAACTAAGGGAATTGGGATAACACATGGGAAAAGAGGGAAAAAAACTTAATTATGTTTGTCTAGGCACAATCTGCTTCCCTCATTTCTAGGGTAATGTACATAGTCGGTGTTGAGGAGTTGGCGAGCCCAGCTTCTCTCTTTTTTTTATCGCAAAACCATCTTGGGATTAAACTTTGACCACCCTCTTTTGGTGTTGGGAAAGTTTAGGTGAATCCGTGACTCTGCCAAACAAAGTAAAAAACACTCTAAACTCATTTTGACAATGTTGTGCTTGATTTAATATTATGATCACGTTGACACATAAATATTCAATTGGTCTAGGGTGTTGGGGCCCTTTAGACGAGAGGGTGACTATTACTAATATCATGAGTTTGACACCAGGGTCAACCCTCCTAGGGCTTATTCAGCATGTATGACTTAACCGGACTTTTCTAAGAGTTGGGTGCCCCGGACTTGAAAGGGATTCTAATCGAGAGGCTCGTGGCTTCGCTGTAGTAAAACTATCCACTACGTCCACGCATATGCCGCTCTCTATAATGGGTATTTTAATAAGATGGATGTATGTAAGGTGGTGCCAATTCCAACATCACGAGAACAAAATAAAAAGGAAGAGGGCCCAATTAGGGGAATTATGAGCGGGATGGCCCCCCCCCCGCCAATTATCAAAGCATTAACATTGTTAGCATTTAAATTGGCAAAAACGGTAACATATAGGTCCGTTTATAAACAATAAATCAATAAGATAATAAAGGAACTTAAACACATTATAAAGAATGAAAACTACGCAATAAGGCAAGAGGATACAGATTAACCAGAACAAGTAGGGGAAAGGGAAAGGTGAAACATGATAATAAACATTAGGAAAAGGGAAGGGAGGAACATGGAGAGGGACAATAAATAAGCAACAAAATAACAATTAGTGAAATGAAACAAAATAAAGTAAACCCCACCCCACATAGTAAGGCAATTAAACACTGTAATGGTAAGAAACCTAATGTCCCCAGCGGATCGCCATTCTGTCGCCCCCCATTTTCGCGGAAAAACGGATTTTGTGCACGATCTACTCACAAACTCTTTGGGAATTTTTAGTTTTGGAGTCGCCCACCCTAACGAATTAAAGGCGCGTTAGGGCCCCTATCACCTAACTTAAGTCTTAACTAAAATGTCGACGGGCCAGAGATTAGGTAAGGGTTCAAATGCCTCTCGAGGGAAGGTGTTAGGCATCCCTCGAGATCCCAAGTGTGGGTCCCGACCGTATCTCATGCAATCTATGTGGTTGTACAAGTAGCATCAAGGTTGTTTAATTTACATTAATTTTTTTATTTAAATCTTACTAAGTGATAACAAATTATACAATAATTAATACTATGATTTAGCAGCAGCAACGCTAGGTGTGCCTAACATAAAACAAATCCATTTTTATTTAGCATGAGACATAATTTATAACAAAAGTTACACATATAAACAATGAATATGTGAGCAAGTAAGGTTTTGAAAATTAAGCAAGTGTTTGATATGACGTTTTTTATTTTACAAAAAATGTTTGTTTCTTTATAGGTATGAATGCCACGATATTATGATCGCGCTCCTCACCATAGAAACATTTTTGATTTAGCAGATCGGTATAAAAAAAATAGTTATGTTTTGGAAAATGATTTAAAAGATTTAGGTTCCACTTAGGCACATAACATTTACATATAAATCACATAAATTCTTTTTTTTGGTGGTAAAATTCCATGCGGTGGAGGTGGTACTTCCGCGATGTGTCGGGTTAAAACTTTTGGAACTAATCCTCGTAGTTTCACTTTGACTTTCTCCCACTAACGATAGGTCTAGGGATAGTGGCTTATAATTTATTTTCAAAATAAAACAATTGTCAAATCAATCCAAATTTTAAAGGAAGATTAATATGACTTTTAAGAAAATTACCAGGTTTTGATTATTGAAAGATTTTTAAAGCCAAGGTGTAAATGCATGAAATATGATTCTAATTTCGTAATTATTTTTTAAGAAAATAACATTTGCAAGTGAATGCGGAATCTTCAAGAAAACGAATGGTATTACTCTTAAAAATATTAACTAATTTTAGGGGGAGGGCACCAATATGCACAAACAAGTTCTATTTTTTGTGGATATGTTAAAGAAGTTATTTACAATCCTATAGACAAATGATTTCTAGTTGTTCAAAATACCTATTATGCTAATTTTGTAAATTTAATGTTAGGAACAAATTAAACCTTAGACTGGTTTAGCATGCAAGATGATGCTAAAATAGAACATTATTAAACACACCTGAATCGGCCTATAAACTACTATGCATTTGCTTTTTAACATTAACGGATCCTTTTTATTATTTGAGACTTTATTTAACAAAGTGGTCAAGCAAATTGAAAATCGATTAGATTTAACACCTATAAACATTAATCAAATGGTTAAAGACAAACCTATAGGCATGATTTCTAAAAATAATAACAACAATAGCATATAAGTCCCCCCTCCCCTAGACTACCCCCAATACATTTATTATAATTCTCTTTAGGTTACATTGTTTCACCATTCGAATAAATAAAAACGAAAAAAAATAAAAATTATAGATATATATATAACATTCCAAAACAAAAGTAAATCCTGTCTTCAAGTTCATCTTCAACTTGAACTTCAAATATGAAACCTGTCACGTAATTTAAATAACTACACAAGTAATCCACAGTTGTTATAAGGTGAGACCTATGCAATCGTTTATGACGAATTCTACATACAAAACATAGCTTACACAAATTGTGAATGTAAAGATACGTGTGAATGTTAAGAATACTAAACCGTAAGCAAAACGAATTGATCAACCTTTACTCGAACAAAGTAATAAGATAGCAAAGAGAACCCTTGAAATAATAACCGAAATTTAATGTTTTGTTAGAAGTAGCAAGAGAGCAAGGAGAGAAGGGGAGAGACTGATGAGAGAGTTTTGTGATGAGAGTTATAAATGTCTTTTCTTTTCTTTGTCTTTTTTTTTGTAAGATGGAAAGACAGGTCTCTTATATAGTAGAAGAGGGGGAACCTAATAGGAAAAGAAATAAAATTAGAATAATTTATGAGCATAATATTCTTTTACCATAAATGAAGAAGAGTCAAAACAATATTATTCTACCATATATAAACAAGTAAGAAATCACTAAATTTACAAGTAAGGAAAAAATAGATCAATTAAACTTATTCTTATTTTGAGAGAGCCAAATCAGTTTATAAATTAAATTCATTACCAAAAACAAACTAGTAAAAAAAAAGTTAGAAAGATAATTATTGCTTTTCCTTAAATAAAAAAAATCCAAATCAACATTACTTTCACCAAACAAGACAAACTTAAATAAAGGAGAGAATGAATTAAGCCTCCCTAAAAAAATATTTTCCTTATTTTAAAGGAGAGTTAAATCAGAAAAATAATTTAATTATTTTTTTACCAGATATAAAAGCAAGTGAAAATATGGTTACTATTTACAAACATATTACCATAAGTCAAAAAATGGACAAGAGACAATCATGGGAAATAAAAATCAATATATTGAATTAAACAAAGTCGCAATTTTTTTTATTTTTTTTATCTAATCGGTGCCCAACTAACGCAAAAATCAGTATAATTTATTACTCTTCAAGGTAAAATAAATTTACAGCCCCCAATAATCAAAAATAATATCAATAGTAAATTTATAGCTTACAATACAAAGACAGTCAATGAGCAAATCGCAAAGACTATTCAGTTCATCACAAATACTTAGAGGCATACTTAAAAGAATGATAAATTCATTAAGCATAGTCAAAATTAACAACTTAACAATTTTTCCTAGAGGATCAAACAATTAATGCGGTCATCAAGACTAGGAATATTCTTGAGGTCACACAACAAAATGAATCGAATCCGATTATGATTAGCAAGAGGAGAATCCTCTAAAAGAATTAGTTTAGGAAAAACAATCAATTTAGAAGCAACCTGCATTAGGAAATTCAAAAGATCACATCCAACAACAACTAGATCAAGAATTAGACAAAACCCATATACGAAGAGAATAAACGTATTCAAGTGTATAATACAGTGATATTAATCCGAGTTGAAACTCAACAAACTTAAATCTACGAATAAAATTGTAAGACGAACCATTATACGGAGGGTCTTAAAGATTCATGCTTAGCATAAGATTAACAACTATTATTAATGAGAAAATCGCAACATTACATATGAAAGAAGTTGATGTTCAGAAGACAACCAATAATTAAACCAAAGACAAACCTGAACGGGTTTGTTGATACCTGTCTCGCAAGTTACCAGAATTTCAAGCCTCACTGGAGATGCTCATTGTTGCTGCTGCTCGCTGTTGGAGTTCTCGTCGGGCTGCTGTCATCGCTGAGTTGCAGATTTTGCCGGAGCTACTGGCCAGTGGGAAGCGCTGATCGCTGCTGCCGATGCCTGCCGTTTGCTGCTGGTTTGCTGCTGCCTGGAAGCTCGGCTGAGCGCTGCCATCAATGGAGAAAAGAAGGCGGGAAATAAGGGAAGAGAGAAGAGAAAGAAGAGGCGAGGAGAGGGAAGAAGAGGGAGGAGAATGGCGGCTTGGAGAAAGAGGGAGAAGAGAGGGGTGGCGGCTGGTCGGAAAAGGGAGGAGGAGCCACGGGAGAGAGAGGAAAACGAAAGGGAGAGAGACACGCTGCCGGCGATGGTGGGCTGGTGGTTGACGCCGCTCGCTGCTCGTCTGGCGGCTGTTGTTGTTTCGTCCGGCTGTCTCCCTCGCCGGAAAAAATGGAGGAGAGGGAGAGAGAGAGGCGGCTGATCTGAGGGAGGGAGAAGAGAGTGAAAAAGTTTAGGTTTTGAAAGTACTCGGTCATTTGATGTTAGATAATAAGATTTAATCACAAAAAACCTTTGATGAGATAGAGATGAAGGGTTAGGATTCGATCTAGGATTTATTATTTTAGCATGACGGATTGAGATTAAAAGATGATGTTTTTTGAAATTAGATTGACAACGATATAGGATGCTAAAATTTCAATTAAGTGTGTCTAGAATTGAAAATTAGAGTGGCTATGATTGTATAAAAATTTAATTGAAAAGTTGCTATAATTGGAAAGAAATTATGATAGAATAGGCTAGAATTTAAAATTTAAGGAAAGTGAGGAATTACTATTTAATTAAAAAATACTACATATATTAAAAATATTATTTATATAATTGAAACATTTAAACTTCTACAATATTGGTATTCTTAAATAATTTTTAAAAGATATTTTAATACATATTTACGATAATTTTATAAGAGTAAAACATAACTAAAATATATAATTTTCAAGCAAGTCGATTAAATTCTAAAATTTAAAATACGTATTTAATCGAATAGTATTCCTAAACATGGTCAAAGGTCGGTCAAAATTGGGTGTCAACACTTGCTTCTAATTTTTTAAGTTTTGATTTAATGATTTGACTTAGATAAGTTTTAGTTATGTTTCTTGTCTTAAAATGAATAAAATCTGATGATTTAAGGTCAAAATAATGTATCTTAGGGTTCAAACAAAGTGAAAAAAGACCAAAAGACCCCTTAGATAGTTGTTGTTGGACCAAACAACACTCTGGACTGATTGCCCGTTGTTCAATCGATGGATCGTCGTTTGGTTCGTAGGCTGGGTTTGTTCGAATGACCTTTACTAAAACGGGCATAAATTTTTACTCGGAGGTCTGATTTTAGCATGTCGGTGGATATGGAAAGATAATTCAATTATCTATATTTTGGTATGTCATGGGACACCTAATTCATTTTGTACTAAGAGTTAATGACCATTTGAAGTTGACCGAACAACATTTCTCCCTAACTGACTGGTAACTTCCACCTACGGTCAGAACTACGGATTGTAGATCAAACGATGGTGTCCATCACACACACACATCGTGGTTTCCTAAGTCAGACACTCAATTGTCAAATGGGTGTTGATCAACGGACACATACAACAAACCGTAGTCTGACTTACGGACAGTATGTCTGTCCGTGGATCGACACTTAGTCATTTTTTTTGGGCTGCATTTAAGGAGAGTTTCAGTCACGAGGACGGATGTGCAGTACGGGTTGTAGGTCATGCGACGATGCGTCAATGGTAACTGTAGATTGCGCCTGCATATTTTTGAAAAAGCTGATTTCTGGTCTGTTATAGATACCGGGTGTTGCATATTTGGATTTGAATGTGATTGATTGTTAATATTTTTGGACAATTTATTTCATCAACCTCATTAATTAAATTCTTTTCTCCAATTTATTTTCTCTTATAAATTAATTGAGGATGTTAGTTAATAAAAAAAGTTGATTTAATGTAAAGGGATTTATTTAAATTCGCGTTGAACGGACGCGTTCCTTTGCTGCAAGTGGCTATAAATAAGAGGTGAATTTTGTTTTTCAAAATATTAAAAAAATTCCTCTCTCAATACATTTTCTCCCATAAACAAAATTATCGATCGACTCAGTCTGTGTGTGCTCTTGTTAGTGTTTTTGCATTCGATGAAGTTATTGAAGTTTGAGGTACCACTACTTCTTTTAACAGGTTAATCCGTTTAATCTTTGGAGAAATTAATCTGCAACCTGGGGTACAATGTGGGGATCAATTTCTTAAGGAGACACAGTGATTTCTGTAGACTCGGATTTACAGTATTTTATTTACTTTCTGATTCTGTATTTTTTAACTAACCTTAATACATGAGGTAACAATCTAAAGAAACTTAATAGTTTATGTATTTTTGGTTTCTAAAGATTTAAATCTTTATGGTTTTGTACTTTATTTGAATTTTTAAATTTCAATCGATAAACGATTAAAAGAATATAAAAACTTTATCATTAAATCAGAAACAGGTTGTATAATGATTTATTCTTTAGAGTTAGTATTTCACATACTAAAATCGTCTGTCATTTGTGATAGAAAAAATGACTAATTCAAGTCAATTAAATGTTTGAACTGTGAGTGATGCAACTGTAAGTGTTACAACAATATCGGTTGCACAAATCGTTCAACTGTTGCCCTAGCATCGGCTGAGAAATCTGCAAATTTTTCTGGATTCAGCTTCAAGAGATGGCTGCAGAAAATATTCTTCCATCTCACTACGTTGAGTCAAAAGAGGTTCATTAATGAGAATGTTCCTATTATGTTAGATGAAACTCCGCCTGAAGAACGATTCTTGGTAACAAAAGCATAGACACATTCAGATTTTTTGTGTAAAAATTATATTTTCAGTGACCTGCAAGATGATATGTACAATGTGTACAGTAATGTCAAATCCTCAAAAGAACTCTGGAACTCTTAAGAAAAAAAGTACAAAATAGAGGATGTCGAAATGAAGAAGTTCATTGTGGCAAAGTTTCTTGACTATAAGATGATAGACAATAAGACCGTCGTCACCCAAGTTTAAAAATTGCAGGTCATAATCCATGATGTCCTTACTGAAGGTATAAATTTATTTAATGCCTATGTTTGAAATATTAAGTTTATTCGTAATACTCACATAATCTTTAATGTAGGATTGATTGTGAATGATGATTTTTCAAGGGTTGCCATTACTTGAGAAGTTACCTCTAGTATGGGAATGCCTTCAAAAACTACTTGAAAACATAAAGTGCAAGGAGACGACTTTTGAAGATCTATAGTAGACTGAAATCGAATAGAGGATACAAGGATGTAGAAAAGAGGTCATTGGTATTCAACAATATCTGGAGTAAATATTATTGAAGAAGATCCACAAAATTCAAGAAAACAAAGAACTCATCTGGTCCAAAAAGCCAATCCATCCTCTAAGAAAACATTCAATGGAAGATGTTTCAATTTTTGATAACGTGGTCATAGGGCTACGAAATGTGGGGCTCCCAAGAAGACACTTTTCACGCCGGAATCTAGAACCCCAGCGATATCGGCATCGTGACCTCGCAGAAGTCGCAAACAGAGCTACTTCCTCATTCTTCTTACTAGGTTAAGTTTTTAAGTGAAAAATTTGAAACTTTTTATTTCTTACATACTTATAAAAAAAATCTCATATACATCATTGTTTCCCATCACAAACTCTAACATTAAGAGATACACTAAAGAAATAGTGCAATTCTTACTAGTGTATATTGCCAAAATGGAACCAATAACCATTGTTGTTGAATAAAAACAGGAACGAAACGCTAGTGGAACATGCTCCACTAGCTCAACTCTAAACTAAGCTGAAAAAAACCCAAACATCCTCGAAAGCATGAGGACCTACCATGCCGAATGAAATGCGAACATCCCGAATACTGCAAGCGATGATCCTGTAGCTCTCATCCGTCCACCTGTGCCTCACCTAAAATCGTAAAGTTTGTATAGGGTTAGTACACTTTGAACTAAGTATGGGTATTTCAAGCACCCACCACGGACATGCATGAAGACAAAGCATAGCTCTTTTCCTAACAACATTATTTTTGAGTCAAGTCAGTAGACTTGGCCACACTCAAGCTAAGGAACAGTTTAGTGGACCTTTCCAAATTGGATTGGAGGTCATGCCAGAGATCAGTAACATGCATCATCATAAGTATCATATTTCCATAGCACATAACTCTTCATATAGTACTACCATAGCACGCATATAACACATTGATTTTTTTCATATCAGTCGTCCATACTCTATGAGACCTTGGAATCATGGACTTGAAATTAAGACTTTCCAAAATTACGGGTTCCAACATATGGGACCATCCCTCGGGAGTCTTTATTAGCAAAAACTGATTCTTCTCATCCATTCATACTACTGGGGGGGCATTTCATTCATAGGCCGTGGTGAACACGCAGCTATCCTAGGATGTGTTAAGACTTCCATCGGTTTGTTGTGGCAATGATCAGGAACAACCTAATGTCTTACTTGAGTCTAGCTCACCCCTTGATTACCTAATCCTAACCCGATATCATGCATCTCTTTATATGATGCTTCATTTGAGCTGGCCTCAATCATTCATGGCGACTTTCACTCCTAACCGGCATAGATCATATTAGCATCCTAAAATCCCGTGTCTCCCCTACAAACCAAAATAGAGATAGAATCAAATCCAACCAAATGACTCACTAACTGCTAGCGTATATGGGTATTTAACACCCGCCAGATTCCCTCTATTGGCAGTAGAGGTTCAAAGACTAAGAGATGTATGGAGACTCTAACCGCAAGCCTGATTCCAGTCCCTCATCTCATGAGCGTTATGTGAAACTTCTTCCTTCCAAAAGAAGGCTCACCCGCTCATAGCTAGCCTATCGGTGCTCGTATAAAGTTCCCACTACAATTCAAGTCATACGTCATTGAGCTGGCTTCCTAGTATGAGGAACAACATATCTCATTACGACTGTTTCTCTCTCATCATTTGTATTGAGTTTGTTTAAACTCACACTTTCATTAGAGTGTTCATTGGGACTGGTCTCTTTTTATTATCTCTCATTCTCCTTGGTGAGTACGTATTGGTACCATTTATTTAGGCCTCACTTGAGATTGCTCTTATCATATTAATTGAGCCTATGTCATGTTGTCACCCACATTCTCATTATTAGCACCTTTGCTTTTTCATAGTGTACTCAAATTGCGTATTACGTGAATGCTTATTGCAAGAATTCATAGGTAGCCTCATCATTGCCAAGGCATTTGGTCCACTGTAGTATATCTTACACTCATACTTACCCCTCCTAAGGTTAATTCGTTTCAAGGAGAGACAAGTACGTTGACTTAGTGTGAATCACGTAGTTAGACTGTATGGGTCATACATACAGCCATGGGTGTCCATTCGGAGTTGACTAATGAGTTATTACTTTTCTAAGATTAGGTGTACAAGACTTAGGGTATCTTTTGTATTATGACAAGATCTAATTTTGATCTAAGAATGATCGCATTATTCCGTTGGAATTTTACGCACTATGACCTACTGCATCAATACGAAAATTTGGGCAGGGAACCCAAATCTTGATCACTTTGATATCATTTATATTTTTCATTAATTTATTTTCTAATATCATAACCTAGAACTCTAACTTAAATCTAACATTTACATTGAAGGATTAATGTTCTTTTTAATTTCACTCTAGAATAACCGATGGTTAGGCGTTCGCCCCCACAACCCCTTTGATTTTTAGAGTTAAATTTCGCTAACAATAGGGAATGTGGGTAACGCAACTCACAACCCCCTTATTTGTTTTTATTTCGCTGCTAGGCTGTAGGTGGGTGGGTCCAACCCCCACAACCCTCTACTTTAATTTTTATTTAAATGGTCTAGTAGTCATTGAGGTTGTGGGATCGAATCCCCACACCTCACTTTAATTTCCTTGTTATTTCGCCTCTCCCTTACAGCTGGGTTGTGGGTTTTCGAGCCCACACCTCGGTATTTATTTTCATTATTTCCTCTCCCTTCGTTGTAACTCGGGAAGCCGTGGGTTCGAATCCCACGCCTCCTTTACTTGACTTAATTTTATTTTTTTTCCTTCCCTCCCCATAGGTTCGAGTTCGATTCCCCACCAGGCCACCATTTCCCTTATTTTTGTTCATTCGCACAAAAACAAAAGCTAGGATTCGAAGCCCCCCCCCCCCATTTTCCTTTTTTTCTTGCCTCACTAAACCAGTAGCTATGGGTTCGATTCCCCTTACTCCTCACAGTTTTTCTCGTATTTTTTTCAGCCATTCTCAAAACATCTGAGGTCTTGGGTTCCTTCCCATTACCTACGTTTTATTTCCCTTTTTTAAAAAACCCTATTTCACTCTTATGGAGAGTATGCAAAGCTGGAATTTTTTTTTTCTTATCATTCTTCACTCATTTTAATTACCTCTTTCATGATTTCTACTTAGGTTAAAAGAGTGTTATCACCTAACATTGTTCATTAAAGCTGAACATCATATTGGCACATACATTACACCTATAATACAATACCCAAAAAACACAATGAAGTTTGAACCCCAAAACGTGGGCAAAGCCACTGCCCACGAGGCACAACAACGACCAATTTTTGGTTACCTTCGAATATCACTTTCGTAATTTCCCTCCATATAACATGTTCACAGTAATCTAATACGTCAATCATGCCTAAGTAAATAGCAGCACAAACATCCCATCCTAAGATTCCGTTTGGGAGCTAGGAAAGGCCTACAAAAGGAACAAACCTTAGTTTTCTCAAGATCCTTGAGAAACATTCCGAAGGAAAGTACTCTTGGTAAGATTCCAGGAGATAAACCCATACCTTTTGATGTTTTTCAAGTGTAAAGGCTTCTGCCCGGAAAACACTCCTCCAACCAGCCCAATTCCGACTTCATAACCGTACAATCCCCACTCCACGCAGACCTCTCTTAGCCCCAAAGCTACTATGTGACGTTTTGATACTTTGTCTTTTTACTTACAAAATCTTGTGACAGTTTTTCAAGTGGTGAGAACTCTTGATGTATTTTTGGTTTTTGTTGTGTTGGCAGAATAACCGTGAGAGATAGAGATGAAGATCGTTAGAGAGAGTTGAGAAATGTGAGCAGAGAGAGTTATTAGGATTAGGTACTAATTCAAGACTTTAGTCAAAATAGATTAAATAAACCTTTATAAAAATCTGAGTTATATTATAATTAATAACTGAAAGGACCATTTTACCACATTAATAAATAGATTTTAATTTAATTGATGATTAAATCATCAATTCCTCCCTTGGCTCCATAGTAGGGCTCGAACCTCGAGTGGCAACCATTTGGCTCAAAATGGGTCACTCTAGGTCCCCCCAAATGCGAAATTCTTTTATTAAATTAATTTAATTAATTTATAATCTTCCTCATGGTAGTTACAATATTCCCGTTGCCTAGAAATGAACCATTTAAGTCTCTGTACCACTTAAAACATAAATTCTTCTTTTAAGTCCAGTAAATAGACTCCTTCGATTAAATCTTTCGTTTTTGCCTAGCCTTACTTGGTTGGTTCCAACCTTTACAAGCCCAAGTAACGCCTAAGTTAGTTGAATTGTCGTATGTAAGGGTTCTAAGGTCCTGGTTCTAATTCATATCAATCCGTGTGCACCATTGTTTGTAAAATCGCAAAGCATTATGACCCCCCCCAAGTCTGATCCTATTCATTTTTAGGGTTGTTACAGACAAGAAGAAGAAGGATTAAGCAACAACGACCGCCACGCCCTCTTACTCATCGGGGCCTGGCACTTACACCGAAAGTCGGGTGTAGGTTGCGAGCTCAAGTGCAATCCATTTTTTAGGCTAGTTGATTCGGCAGGATGGCATCGTAACCCAGCTTTCGGTTCATCCCGTAATCGCCAATTCTACTTACCAAAAATGGCCCACTTGGAGCTCTTGAATCCGTGGCACGGCTTAACAAAACAGTCGCGCCGTCCTACCTATTTAAAGTTTGAGAATAAGTTGAGAGTGTTACTCTCCCGAGGCCTCTAATCATTGGCTTTACCTGATAGAACTCACAAGCGAGCTCCAGCTATCCTGAGGGAAACTTCGGAGGGAACCAACTACTAGATAGTTCCATTAGTCTTTCACCCCTATACTTAAGTCAGACGAACGATTTGCACATCAGTATCGCTGCGGGCCTCCACCAGAGTTACCTTTGACTGCTGTTCGCCCCCTCAGGAATATTTTCACCATCTTTCGGGTCCGTCTACGTTATGCTCACACTCGAACCCTTCTCAGAGTATCATTTGACTGAACATCCAAGGAGAAATGGGTCTGATCTTTATGTGCAATGATTTCAGAAATGTACTTAGTTAATCCAGAGAATGATGGTGATAAATATTTGGTGGCCTCATGCCATGTTTGTGCCACAAAATAGTCGATTGTGCATCTATATATCTTCCAGGCATCTTCTAAGATTTTGGCAAATTCTGTTTGTTGCAAATGTGGGAAGGAACTTAGTTTTATTCTACCTTCTGGACTAGTAATCTGGATTTCAAATTGTATTATGTTTTTGATAAAGTTGTAAGTGAGTAAGAATGCATGTATGTAGGAAAAAGGTGTTACGCTTCACTAAGGGCCTGTTCAACTCAATGTAATTGCAGTTTGATAGATAAAGAATATACTAATTAATCTTACTTGCTTGAGTCTAAATGTTTATGTGGCATGAACATTTGGACACGTAGATAACCAAACCTTGTCGGAAACTATACTACCATAAATTTTTGCCTAAATTTGCGCGCAATAAATCAAAAATGTCAAATTTTGCGCTGATGTAAGTATCTAAGCATCCTTATAAAAATCTGTTGAAAAGAATTCAAAATCCCTAGACGATTCATTTCACCCTAATATTTGTGACATGAAGTGTTTATCTAAAAAATAATTTCGAAAAGAGTTCGTTTTAATTTTAATGTATTTTTGAGTTTGAGGAGTCGCACATTAATTTTTTAAAGAAAACTTAAGAATAACTTTGTTTCCAAACAACCTAAACGAAAAACGTTTTGAAAACATTTTAAGGGTTGGGATTCCTATTAGCGTCTTAGAAAGTGTTGAAGGCACCTACGACACTCGCTAAATACGGTTTTCGCGGCGATTAACTATTTGACTATTTTTGTTTTTTAAAAAGGATTGTGGATCTTATTTTGAAGTTAAATTTTCTAATATTTTTTAAACCTAACAAAGCTTATACCATCTTGAAATATTCATTGTTTTGAGATTCCCCCCCCCCCCTTTTGGAGGTGAGTTAACAACCTTTTAAACTTAACATCTAAGCGACTTTCAAATTTTAAAAACCTCTATCGTTTTTAAAAGTTTCAATTTAGTTTTAGTTTGATAAAGCAAAAGGCGTTCGAAGATGTTTGGAGTTTCCTAATCCTAAACTAACCGATCATTTAAACAAACGACAACAATTAATAAAGAGATAGAAGATAGAAGAAGAAGATAGAGAGGCGAGAGAGAGAGAGAGTTTGGTCCATGTTTCGGGTTCTTTTTCGCCTTGACCGAAACTGGACCCACCTATTTTTTTTTTTGGGTTTGACCCATTTTCTCTTTCGTACCTGTCCTAGTCTAAACATACAAGATACAATATAAAAGGAATAAGAAAAGGAAAACGACAAAGGGCTTATGCCCATTACAATAAAAAAATATAATAAAATAAACATAAATAAATTCTTCGAATTCGCCTTCTGTGACTTTCTTCAAACTTCGTGACATTCCTTAAACTTCGGATTGGTACACCGATTTTGGGGCTTGACTCGATAGAGAAATTCAGCCTTTATGGCTCTCTCTCGAAACGCATAGAGGAAGATATAAACCCAAGAAACTCGGATGGATTTCCATGCAAACAAATAAAAAGAAAATGATATAAGTAATGCAAAAAAAAACATACGATAGAGCTATTTGCTGAAGTACACAATAAACACCAAAAGAAAACAAATAAATCAACAACAAGAAACATAAAATAACGATTTTAAGAAGATAATTAAAAACTAAGACAGACTTCTTATAAAAATGCATCATACACCCTAAACGACACAATAAGAACTAACCTAAAAGAAACAGAGTTTTCCCTGATTACATAACTCCCTAAACAATCCTAATGCGAAGTTCAAACGGACCAAATGCTTGCAAATCTCAAAAGGGGGGAAACGGATACTTTAACAAATAATAAACATTAGAGAGAAGCACAATGTTAGATACTACAACTTTGGATCAAGCACATAGAAGGAACGATGTAAGCTATCGATCAACCAAAGTGAGGAAGAAGTCATACATTAACCCAAGTGAACTCTGAGACTTATTGACATTACGGGAGATTAACAAAAAAGCCAAAGCTAAGGAATATAACTAAATTTCCGGTGAGGTAATGAACACAAGATAAGCATGTTATTGAAGATCTAAGACGGCCAATAAACTTGATCTATATGGACAAAATCCTTTCACGTTTGAACCGAGATGTGGACAAATAACTCATATATAAGTCACAAATGCTAAACTACTGTAATCTAAACAAAGCTAGCAGAGATACGGGCATGGTGGAACAAGAAAAAAAAAGAAAAAAAAAAGAAAAAAAGAAAAAGAAAAACTATTACAGAGACAAGAAGACAGCAACAACTGGAACAGAACACTAGCTGACTTCATTAGCACAAACTCGAGCCGAGGCAACAAATATAACCTCTTATATTTACAAACAAACACATTAGCCTCAACATTTAAGTATTTAACGCATTTTTGACCACAAACGAACAAGGACCGCAGGTTGATAAAAATCCACTACAAATTTAGAAGCTATTAAACTCGAGCAAACGCCGGTCCACAAACAATGAATCATCAAGCCGAAAAAACCTAGACGAAGAGTGTTTGGCAGAGGATACACAGTACTGTCTCTGGCGGCGAACTGGAAATGTGGCGAGCGGAAAATGGAGACTATCACGACTCCAAGAACACCCCTCGCTCCGAATGTTGAGCTAAAATCTTCGCATCCGACACTCGACGGAATGATTCCTTCTTATCCGAATCTCTCTAAGAAACTCTTTGTCAATACTTTTATGCGCGGAAATGCTATTAGAAGGAAACGAGTATGAATTTCTTTTGGGATTGACTCCTTCTCAAAGGAAGATCGATTATCTTTTCTTCTCTACAATGGGATTTCAGCCAAAGAAAGACAAAAACCGACAACAGCCAGAATAAGAAGCAGAATCTTTCAAAAAATTTCCAACCAACAGTAAAGCCAAGGATTTTCTCTTAATTTTTCCCAACCCAAATCCTCCAACCCCCTTTCTGAAGAAGAAACGGGGTTTATATAGAAGAAGAAGAATTAGTGGTTTTGGGGGAGAGGGTTGGCCGAGTTTTTAGGCCCATTTCGAATTCAAATTTTGAATTCCGTCCGAATCAGAGGAAATATGCCCTCTTGATGCTCGAATCGTTCAACGTATGGAAGCATACGTGGAGGGCTCGGATCAATCGATCGTCCTTTGCCCTTGCGTGGCTCAAATCCGCGTTGCAAGGACGGATTTTGCGTCGTTTAGTGCACTGCAGGCTGTACGACGAGGACAGGGTCGCACGGCTGTTGTAATACTTTGCTCACGCGCTAATGGAGAGAAGAGGAGAGAGAGGGCATGGGCGTTTGGGGAGAGAGAGCGAGAACGTGAGGGAGACGCAAGGGTGAGAGAGGGGTTTTCCATTTTTGGATTCTGTTGGCTTTTCTAGGTTTTGGCTACTTTTCCCGGAAATGGCAAAGGAAAAGGGAAGAAGAAAGAGGATGGGGGTTCGGGTCGGAGCGGGTTAGGGATTAAGTTTAGTGGGGTTGGGTCGGATCCGGGGGGTGTTGGGTTGGGTTGTTGTTTAAAAGCAATGGAGTGGGCCGTTAAAAGTTTGGGCCTGGAAATTAACTAATTATCTGAAATTTGGGAGTAGGCTTGACAGTGTTGGGTTGAAAGGAATTAAGTTTTAGTGGGTTGGAAAGGAAAAATGGGTTGGGTATCAAAATGGGTGTCAACAGCTGTCCCTCATTTTACTTGGGTTGATGCAAGCAACTCGAGGAAAATGAAATTGACCAAACCAATTTTGACCAACCCCATTCATTATATAGGAAGGATTCGACACAGGATTTAGGAATTATGGCCGAACCCTTGAAACGGGTTTCCTACATATCTCAGGCTATATGAGAATTAAGGCCACTTATAGTTCGGTAAGCTTGATTTAACGCACGATTTTGAAAGAATTTCAAAAGCCACCTCGGTACCGAATTATGAAGGTGTCGAAATGCTCGGGAATAAAATTCGAGAGCGAATGTTGGAATACAACCGAGTTTTCAACATTGAACCCGCCTACATATCCTTACACCTCAGGAATCAGGCTGCTTGTAGTTCAACTCGATCGGTAGAGAAGGAAATCTATTATGATAGATAACCTTTGGTTTTGGACAAGTGACAAATTAAACGAGTATGAAAAGGAGGCTTGCAACCTCTTAGCCATGAATGTGGCGCGCTTCACACCCATGAATTGAGAATTACACGGACATAATTTCCAAAAGCTCTTGGCGTATTGTTCACTCAGACGGAAACTTGCTTTCGATAAGTCGAAACTTCCAATGTGAGACATAAACTTACTACATAACTAAAGGAAAAACCCGCGTTCTTCAAGGGGGTGTTCGATGTGAGAAGTTGCTCCTCTGCTCTCAGTCCTAAGAGTTTACACTCCTCTTGGACTGTGTCCATTTCGCTCTAAGAAAATTCCACGTAGGCTGCATCCTTTTTGATGTCGTCCGCATACCTGTGTTTTTTTGAGAATTCATCGTTTTGGATGCTCTCGGACAAAGACTGGATAAACTCATCCCTTAAAAAATGGCAATTAGGATGGGAGACAGTGTCTTTTTACCAGTCGACACCTCATTTTTCTCCTAAAATCGACGTCGACTCGATCGGTCGACATCTAGCAAATAAGCTCATGCTTGTGATTTGTAAATCCACAATTTTTCATGTACTCTTCATTTGATGCTAAAATAAATAAATAAATGTTTGATGGCGATATTGAATGTCCTCTTTGACCTCTTTTGTCGTTATTCTTCGATTCTACTCTTGACGTTTCTTTTATCACAATAAGGAATGCGGTTGAGGCCGATGGATAAATATTGTTCTCTGTTGTATCCATGTAGTCCTGTTGCGGGCATCTGAATATCTTCCCGCAATACGAATTCCTGCGAGGTAATAAAATCTCTCGCAATGCATAACTTTGGCGAGGAATGAAATCTTCTCGCGGGTGCAAAATTCAATGAAGGCATGATTCCTCTCGTGATTGCACACTTCGACGAGGTATAAGTCCTCTCGCGTGGGTGGGTATACATTTCAGGGAGGATGAAGTCTTCTTTCCTCCTATGCATACTCTGACTAGGCATGATTTTCTCGTCGTGCATAATTAATGACTCGCGATGCATGATTTCCGCGATGCATGATTTTCGCTATGCAAATGAATTCTAGCGAGGCTTAAATTCTTCTCCCGCAAATATTTAATATCCAGAGAAGAATGAAGTCTTCTCGCGATGCATAAATTTTGACGAGGCAATGATAAATCTTCTTCGTCGAGCATAATTGTGACTCCGCAGGCATGATTTCGCAATGCAATTTCAAACGAGGCATGGATCCTTCTCAGTGATGCACAAATTCCTCCAGCGAGGTATAAATTCTTCCGCGATGTCTAAACTTCGGTGAGGTATGAAATCTTCTCGCGATGTATAATTTTGACGACATGAAATCTTCTCGTCGTTCATAATTAATGACTCGCGATGCGTGATTTCTCTGCATGCATGATTC
This sequence comes from Solanum habrochaites, assembly GCA_027704765.1. Lineage (NCBI taxonomy): Eukaryota > Viridiplantae > Streptophyta > Magnoliopsida > Solanales > Solanaceae > Solanum > Solanum habrochaites. The sequence goes on along the minus strand of JAKWJA010002491.1, from coordinate 52,178,484 downwards.
GTTCAGGCAGTATATCTTCCCCCGCGATGCATGATTTCCGCGATGCAGGATTCCGCTATGCAATGGAAAAATTCCGCGATGCATGATTCCTCTATGCATGATCTTGAGTGAATAAATTTCGTGATCATGATCCGTCTATGCTGATTCCGCTATGCATGATTCTTTTAGAATATATGAGCGCCCGCATGTATGATTTCTTCTTGCGATGCTCATGAATTCCGCGACATGCCATGATCTTTCTTCTTCGTGTATAAATTCCGCGATGCAATTAATATTTATATCGTCCCCGTGATAGTAACGGCAAGACGATCTCCATAATATATCGACTTGATCGATAATATAAATAATAATTGCATAACTGTCTCTTTTGAGGGTAAATGCATTGTCTTTGATCGATAATAATCCATCTGCTTTGAATACCGCAACGCAAATAGCGTCTTCTATAATAATCTTGAAAATCTTCGCTGAGATTCCTGTTTGATTCAACCTTTGAATCTGGCCTGCAACTTTTTGTAAATTTCATATTTTGGAATGGCTGAAATAAACAAAGACTTCAGATTCCCAGTCTCCTTTTGACATAATATATAAATGCCTCTGCTTCTAGGAAAACCCTTTGGTTGGGGATAGTTTTCTCCTCTTTGGAGTTCAACTTCCTCGACGCAGACCTCCTACATACTTTCCCCTCGTCCACTCGGATCCTACTCAGGGCATCGCCCATCAACAACCCGTGCACAACCCGTCTGGGGTAGATATGACAACCCCAAACCCCCAATATGCGTCGGTCTCCTATCAACTCCCTCCCCCACTTTCCAACAATCCGCAAAAATTTTCAACCAGCTCCCAAAATAACTCAAACACCCCCCTACCCAACCCCCAAATCCAGACCCATCCACGCCTTCAATTCCAACACCACATCCCACCTACCCAAATACCAATCCCTAAAAATTATCCGCAAACTCTCAAACCGGCCTGAACGCCCCAAGTCCTTCATAAGCTCCACCCTCCCCAAAAGAACCACTTGTTCAAGTCCCCGTCCCGGCCAGCATGAGGGCACGATCCGAGTTGGAACCATTATGAGGGATCAAGAAAGAGAGTGGAGGGCGAGGGGAAGAATAGAATGTCGACATAAAGGAGAGATCAAAGTGCAATGAAAAGACTGCAATGCACTCCATTACGTCGCCGGTTTACGCTAAAACGGTCAGAACTGTGCATCCACCCAAACTGGAACCTGCAAAGGCAAATTTTTGTGAGTTGCATATCCGGGAGTCAAAATACATAAATATCGCATATAAACCAGATAAACCATAAGTTTGCTTCGTTTGAGGATATGTTAACCCACGAATGAGGACGAGATTATATTTTGAACAAACAAGGATTTGTTTGTTTAATGACGCTATCTTTCGGGAAGGGCTAGTCTGTTGATCTATGATCTTTTTGCGTTTGTTGTTTTTTTTCGATGCCCTTAACTCATCTCGTATCTTCGGAACACGAGGAGAATGAAAATTTTTTAGTGAAGGGGCTGGGCCCGGAAAGGCTACCTACGTAGTTCGGGTCTGAGCGATAGGGGGGTATTTAGCTTTGTGGTATGGATCCCGAAGGTTGATACCTTTCTAGGGGTGGGCAACCCATTCAACGCCTAAGAGCGTACTGTGACCAACTCGTGGGAGTTGGAAAAGTGATGAAGCGTTGCTGCTGAGGTTGTTCCGAAGCCGGAGCCTGTGCGATTGAGGCCCTGGAATGGTTTCACATCACACGAACTCGACAATGGCCCATTGGACGCATTGGCTAAGGATTTCATTCGACCAAATTCACATACAACTTCCGAGATAGTTTCCTGATGCGTACTCCTTAAGAAGATAAGCAAAGCCCAAAGAAAGCTATCGAGAGTTCGCGTACAGATGGAGGAAAGGGTGAGGCCTCCGATGACGGAGAAAGAGATTGTTGAGGTGTTCATACGGGTGCAAGAGCCCGATATTATGATAGAGTCATTTTATTAATCGGTGCCAAGTTCGCCGAGATAGTCAAAGTAGGTGAGACTATCGAAGATGGCCTGAAGTCGGGAAAGATAGCCCGAGTGTCTGCATCTTCAACTATTGACTCGAGAGAAACTCCAATCACAGCAGGGAATCATAACATTAGACAAACTTCAGAGAGGAAGGGAACAACGTGAAAATAAGAAAACTCAGCGAAACCAACCATAATACAACATCAAACTCCAAACAACAGATATCATTTCGAAACAGAAGATAAATGAGAAAATGTACCTTTTTTCAAGCAGCGGACGGGGACGAGCGGGCAAAGCGAGAGGGAGCAGCGAGGTTCCACCACACGATAGCGAACGGACTTCCACCCTCAACGAAATAGACACACCGAGGTTGCTACAACATTTCGACGGAGCACCACTGTCGAGCACTCGTTGACGAAATAGAATGTTTCTCTCTAAAAACTTATCCGACTTCCTCCGTTCCTCTGAAAATTTCGAACTCAAAATTTCCCAACCTTCTTCTAATGCTAAATTTCTGCCAATATTTGTCAAAAACGTCCCACCCCTTACTGAGGTCTGGGGGTTAAATAGAAGAAAACAATTAAGGGTTTTCGAGTTTTGGGGGAATCGACGATTTGAGCCCCATTTTGATCCACAATTTGAATTCCTTTCCTCTTAACGTAGCGACTCCTTTTTTCTGGAAGAATGCCCCCTCTATTCGTACCTCCCAACATGGAAGGGAGAATCGACGCCCCAGATCAAAAAGTCGTCCTTCTCCGCGTTAGGTGGCTCAATCTCAACACAACCAGGACGATCGCACATCCATCCTTGGGCGGCTGCAGGAGTTCGTTTCGACCCTCCATCCATCAACGCCGATGAGAGGGTCCGCGACTAGCGAGGAGAAAGGAGGGAGAGAGGGAGATGCTTGGGAACTGCGACGATTTCTGGGGGGCACGCGTGGGAGAATGCGGGTGGTGTTTTTGTCGCGTGTCTTGGCTTCCTCTGAAACTTTTTCCTTTCTGCTACTGCGTCTGTTTTTTCTGGGAAAAAGACGTGAGGAGGGAAAAGGAGAGGAGAGAGGTCTGGGTCGGGTTGGTGTTGGTTGGCATGAAAAAGATGGGCGGAGTTTGGTGGAAAGAGAGGTGGGCCCTGGGAGTTAATGATTTAAGGTGGGCTTAAAGTTTTTTTTGGAAAGGCCCAATAATCGGTTCCTATAAGAAAAGAATTAAAAGGAAAAATAATCCACGATTTAAAGTAAAACTATTTGTAAAAATTATTAACTAGCTCATTTATCTAAATCTAGCCATGATTTTAAAAAAACTAGTTTTCGACAGAATCTTTCTACACTAGATCCTTTTTGAGATTGTTTTCGGTTAATTATGAGGTAATCGATATTATATACATAGTTATGTAAATATTTTATATGACCTAAAATTACGGGCAAAGTCATCGAATTAGACCTCATGAATTCATGTATTATATTGTATTTCGTACCAATTAAAAAATAAGTTAATTTAAATTATTTGGAAAATTTAGGAAGCTCGATAATTAACTTATACCGACGCGGGTCAAAATTGGGTGTCAACAACTGTCCCTCATTTTACTTGGGTTGATGCAAGCAACTCAAGGAAAATGAAATTGACCGAACCAATTTTGACCAACTCCATTCGCCTTTTTGTTTAAGAAGGATTTGACAAAGAGTTTAGGAATTATGGCCGAACCCTTGAAAACGGTTCTCCTACATATCTCAGGCTATATGAGAATTCAGGACACTTGTAGTTCGATAAGCTTGATTTACCGCATATTTTTAAAGAATCAAAAGCCATATCGATACCAAATTATGAAGGTATCGAAATGCTCGAGAGTAGAATTCGAGAGCGAATGTTGGAATACATCCGAATTTTCAACATTGAATCCGCCTACATATCCTTAAACCTTCGGAATCAGGCTGTGTGTAGTTTGACTCGATCGGTGGAAAAGGAAATCTATTATGCTAGATAACCTTTGGTTTTGGACAACTGACAAATTAACGAGTATGAAAAGCTTGTAACCTCTTAGCCATGAATGTGGCGAGCTTCACACCCATAATTAAGAAATTACACGGACATAATTTCCAAAGCTCTTGGCGTGTTGTCACTCAAATTGGAAACTTGCTTCCGATAAATCAAAACTTCCGGATGCGAGACTAAAACTGACATAACTAAAGAAAAACCCGCATGCCTCGAGAGGGGTGGTTCGATTGTGGTGGAAGTCGCTCTTCTGCTCACGTCGTAAGAGTTTGACATTCCTCTTTGGACGGTTGTTCCCAGTTCAATGTAAGAAAAAAGTTTCACGTTGTGCTGCATCCTTTTTTGATGTTGTCTCGCACCTGTGGTTTTTTTTGAGAATTCATCTCTTTGATGCCTCGACACAGAGTGAGATAAAAACTCGTCAGCGTAAAAATGCAATTAGGATGGGGAGACATGTCTTTTTACAGTGCCGACACTCATTTCTCTTCCAATCGAGTAGAGACCGATCGGTCTCACGTCGGCCAATAAAGATCTGCCTTGTTACTTTGCATATCTCTTCAATGTACTGTATACTGATGTGGAAATAAATTAACATAAATGATGATTGATGCAATATTGATTGTTCCTTTGTTGTTCTCTTCGATGCTCTTATTGATGTTTGCTTTATCAAAATAAAAGAATGCAGTTGAGGCTGATGGATAAATATTGCTTCGGGATGACGAGCGCGCCCTTTCTTTATCCAGTATTTCCTCTGCGGGGCATCATGAATATCTTTCACGCGTACATAAATTCTTGGAGGTATGAAATCTTCTGCAATGCATAACTTTCAACGCAAGGCATGGAGTCTCTCGAGATTGATGTGCAAAATTTAAATGATGGATTGGAGTCTCTGTGGGATGCATAACTTTTGTCCCAATTTACCTCAATAAGTAACAAACGACATTGTGGGAATTTTGAGATCATCTAAAAATTATGTCCCAGTTGACAATAGACTAGCGTATTTTTGAGAGCACCCAAGGCTCATCTCCGTAGAATTTTCGGTCTTCTGTATTGACGCGGTTTAAAGAAGTCAACTCAAAGAATTTTGAGATCCTATCAAAAGTTCTGGCCCAGTTTCCATTATGAAGAGAATGGAAATTTCACTAGGAATATGACCGAGCCATTGTTTTTTTTTTATGGCGATTAGTATCACGTTGGAGAAGGAATCAGGTCAAAACGTAGTTAGGCCATAGAATTTTGCCATGATTACATTTTTAACGAACGAAAGGAAGAAAACTTCATACAAAAATTTGGCCAATGTTAGGGTTATTCTTCTCGGACCTTCGATGTGAGAATATCTTCAAATGACTCAGTTCAGAAAATTTTGTACTCACTCTTGAGTAGCCAAGTCATCCATCAGGTGGTTTCTCAATATGACCAAGTTGTTGTGATCATGTTTTGTTTTGCTTCAGAGTTGAACAATTCTCTGTGTCGTGTCCAAAGGGCTCATGAATGATAAGCACACTTTGGTCAGCTCTGTAACAATTTTCCCAAAGGATTGGCTGTCTCCTTCATCTGATAGAGCATACCCATTGCTTAAACCTTTCATAAAGTTGAGTTCTGACTACTGTAATGTGTAAATACTTTGAGCCTTCCTAAATTGGGCGGGGAAATTGTTCCTGATTGACATTGATGGGTTTGATATCTCTTTGAGAAGACGCCTCAGACGGGAGCCGTTTGACCAGTACGTACCTCCTCCAGTTTTCCTTTGATTTAAATCCATATTCACTAAGTTGGTAGATTACCATCAGATAGCAATGCGGTTAAATTTGGTGAGCTTCCAGTCATGCCAACACCATCTTCCAAAGGATTCTCCCACTTTGACAATCTCGACACAAACGTTGTGTCAATTCAGACACAACATTCTTTAATAGTACTCAGGCTCTTGAGTACGATGAACATTTCAGTGATTTCACGTTGGACATGGAGGTGAACTCTCGCGGCCTTTTTCTCCAACCAAAAAGCGTACTCTCGATAAGTTCTATAGATGTCTGTTGATCTTCTCAAAGTAGTACGATTGGGGCATCTTATACGTTATGTCCAATCTTCCGTCGAAATCATTTGCGAGAGTGCATTCCAAACTGTTCCATGTTCAGCTCTCTTGTGATGTAGCCACTCAGAGCTTCTCCACTTCAAACTTGACCGAAGAGCGCACAATAATGGCTTCATTTTGCCAACTCCCACGCGTTGATCACAATAAACTTTCATATGTTGCTAGGGATTTCCCTGTTTCCGTTTAAAATGACAAACTTTGGCACTTTGAATCTTCGGGAGAGGTCGAGATTAGGATGGATGCATAAAAGCATTATAGCTCAATCATTCGACTTCGGAAATGTACGTGCAACCTTCATGGCTTTCCTGATCTCTTCTTTATATTCATTTTGATACCTCTTTTTTTAGACCCTCCACTATTCTCATGTTCCTTATAGTGATCAGTCGAAACAGTCGGGGCATAAGGTTCATTTGAAATTGGGATTTGGAAAGTAGTCTTTGACGGTTATGGCGTGGTGGAACAAACAGGAGGAGTCTGGTCATTGTGAGTGACTTGATAATTGGGGGAAAATTTGAGGATCGGTATTTTGGTTTTGAAAGAGGGGGCAAGTGTGAGCATGGTCGTATTTTGGTTTTGAGTGAGCTGAAAGGATTGATTGGGTATTTGAGGATGAGTGGTGCTTGACACGAGGCGGTGGCGTGACGGGGATAGGCAGAGATAGTTGAGTCAATGGTGGAGGATTTTGTTTGAGCGGGGTTAGAGAGAAGGTTCGAACATGTTACACGCTTGGTGGAGGAAAGTGGAGTGGAGGTCTTCCATCTCTTGGAGGGTCGCAAGGAATGAAATAGATAGACAAATCTTGCATTCTTTGAATTTCGACCCTATTTCGGCAATCTGTTGCATCAATTGCCATACTCAATTCATTTGTGTCAGCAAGCGGCGGTTGAGGCCATGACAAAATCAATTCAAGTCAATCTCCACAAGTGTTATCCCCATTATTGTCTTCTTCTTTTTTTTGTTTTAAATTTTGACCGGCGAAGAAATCTTGGGGTCTTAGACCTTGGAAATTAGGTGACAACCAACTTACCAACACAGATCAGTTTTAAATACGTCAATGAAAAACTCAAAAGGGCCAGTATTTGTTGTAGTTGCCTGGAGGTGGTAAATATAAAAGATATCACAGATAGGTGTAAAATATAAGAGTTGATTTATTCGGAGATAAAACTGGCTAACAAGATAGAGAAACCAATATAGAGAAAGGGAAATAGACCGAATTGTCTAATTGACTTTGGGATTAGGGAATAGAATGTCGACTTGCGTCGAGACAAAAGTTGACGGTATCTTTCAATTACCGTACTGATTTTGAATTAAGATGTAACTTCTAATTCTCCTTGTAAGAGTCGAACAACAGATAAAATTTCTCACAAAATTCTTTGGTTTTGAAATGATTGAATCTTGTTTCTGATATGAGTAGTATAAAGAAAAAATTGAAGTTTTTTTTTTTCCCGGAAACTAAGACTCGAAAGAGTATGTGGACGCATTTGATAGTGGACTCGATATTTATGCTTATAGGTTATAAAAATATTAGAAGGAAAGAAGGTGAGCTAGAAGAGTTCCAAATAAAAAACAAGGGACATAACAGTTAGTAAACAAATTGCGAGTTGCGTTCTAAACGGATATGTGACCCTCTTTCTGTTCCAAGGTGGGCCTAGCGATGAGGAATGTCATACGTCATTTGAAATTTTCTCGCGAACCACCGTATACATCTTTCAAAATTTAAATTAAACACATAAGGTATGAACGTCCATTAGGCCGTGGGGTTGTTTCGACTCAAGTGGTCTTCGAATGGGGCCCAACACGCCACGGGTATTGGGTCATCTTAGGCCCAAATGCACTATTTCGGGATTTGGTTGAAGCTCTATCCAGGTTGGGCTAGAATAGTTTTCAAAATTGACGGTTGACCCGATCGGACAACATCGGTGGTGGAGCTATCGAACAACGTTCGGATGAACGCATTCAGACTATTTATTCGAAAAATGACACTTGGGGTATTCTGAAGGAAGTAGCCCCGGTAAGCCGTCGGAACTTTCGTTCTTCTAAGGCAATTATTGCCGGTGGCGGCAGTTATGCCATATAAAATGCACATTTCTAGAAAACTTTAAGTATTTAAAAAACACTAAACAATTCAGTACAAAGTAGGAAAAGATAAGCTTAGGGTTTAGAATCCTCCCAAATATCCCCAGCGGATCGCCATTTCTGTGTTGAGTGAAAAAAAATAATTTTGAAAGGAGTTGTTTGTTTTGAAGATATTTTCGATTTTAGGAGCGCCACTTAATTTTGAGAAATTAAGAAACGCTATTTTTAAACAACTTTTAAAACAGGAAAGGAAAATGCGTTTTTTTTAAAAAAAATATTTAGGGGGTTCGGGCTTCATTTAGTGTCTTAGGGAAGGGGGAAGGACCACCTAAGACACTAAATTAAATAAAGTTTCCGGCCGAATTAACTATTTGATTATTTTATTTTAACATTTGCGAATCTTTTTATTTGTTTTTTTTTTAACTTATTAGAATATTACCTTAGGCGAATTTTCAGGTTTTGAGATATTCATTGTTTATCTTACAAATTTGCGGGTCTGTTTCGGAGCTTAACTTCCTTAAGATTTTATCTAGGCAAATTTTTTACAAGTTTTTGAAATATTTATCGCCTTTAAGGCTTAGTTTTAAGTTTAGAAAAATAGAAAGCGTCTCGGCGGGGTTTGGAATTTTCTAACCTTAGACTAACAGCATTTAAGTAAATTCACGTAAACAAAGAGTAAAGTGGGAGAGAGAGAGAGAGATTTGGGTCCAAGTTTTCGGGTTCTGTTCGCCTGGACCGAATCTTGGACCCACCTGTTTTTGGATTTTGACCCATTCACCTGTCCTAATCTAAACATATAAAATAAATAAAGAAAGTAAGTAAAAAAGACAACCAGGGCTTATGCCCATTACAAATAAAATATAAAATAAAGAAACGTCTTCTAGTCCTTTTCTTCAAGACTTCCTCAATTCTTTAATCCTTTTGCGTTGTCCTTTATTTCGCCTTTTCCCCTTCTCTTTTTTTTCGACTGGTTGACCCATTTGGAAACGAGTCATAATGACTCTCTCGGAACCCATGAGGTAAAGAACCCGCGAGGATTCACATGAGTTCACATGCAACAAGGCAAAATAAAAGAAACATGAATAAGTCCCGACTAGTATCACTAAAGAGCTACAACAAATGAACTCCAAAGGCTAACAAAATTCTCTGCAGATGTCATTCAAGTCCATATATATATACACATTATGATATACTACTATCATATGACGAAGAAAACATAAAAAAAACCCAACATGTACATCACGGAGAAGTTACAAACCATAATAGATATATTTTAAGCATATTTCTTTGCTAAACATGAAGGGAAATGTTATGCACAGGGCAACAAAAAAAAAATATCTTAAGCTCAGGCTACTCTCATGAATCTCTAGGATAACATGGAGCCACTATAATTTGAGAAATGGAACCCAACAATAAATTAATACACCCCCAAAAAACTTTACATGCAACTTAACATGCAACAAAGAAGTCAAACATGACAAAACGGGAGCAGCTAGCAAGCATGTTCAACCTGTGAAGAAAGCTAAAACAACTATGATTTCATTCGAGCATCTCAACAACTGGCCACAAACGAACCAAAAAGACCAGCAGGTGATGAACACACCACATTATCGAGCTAATGAAACGGATCTTTTAAACGAAACAAAGTAAGACCAGTACGATGAGATAGATTGTAAAAACACCATGACGAAACAAGAGAAACAGAAAGTAGCACAAACAAACGAATGTAACGAAACACTCTACGATATGCGATATGGTTTTGAACTCAAACAAAACTAACAAGTATAACTTTTACACTTACTGCGAACAAACCATACATACTCAACACTCGAACATTTAACATGCATGCCAAAAAAACGAAACAGAGGACTAGCATGCTGAATGAGCAGCATCAAACATAACGGTTTCAACTATTGACTTGAGAGAAACTCCAATCACAGCAGGGAATCATAACATTAGACGAACTTCAGAGAGGCAGGGAACAACGTAAAAATAAGAAAACTCAGCGAAACCAACATAATTACACATCAAAAAAAAAAAAAAAAAAAAAAACTCCAAACAACAGGTATTCATTTTGAACAGAAGACAAACGAGGAAAAATGTACCTTTTTCGAGAAAGCGGACGGGGAAGACCCGCGGGCAGAAGCGGAGAGGGAGAATCGTGGTTCCACACAAGATAGCGAACGATTCCACCCTCAACGAAATAGGACACACGAGGCGGTTGCTACGACGTTTCGACGGAGCACCACTGTCGAACACTCGTTGACGAAATAGAATGTTTCTCTCTAAAAACTTATCCGACTTCCTCCGTTCCTCTGAAAATTTTGAACTCAAAATTTCCCAACCTTCTCTATGCTAAAATTTCTGCCAATTTTTGTCAAAGAAACGTCCAACCCCCTTACTGAAGGGTCTGGGGGTTTAAATAGAAGAAAACAATTAGGGTTTTCGAGTTTGGGCGGGATCGACGATTTGAGGCCCATTTTGAATTCAAAATTTGAATTCCTTTCTCTTAACGGAGCGACACCTTTTTCTGAAGAATTCCCCCTCTATTTCGTCCCATCCCAAAAGGGGAAAGGGAGGAATCGACGCCCCAGATCAAAAAAGTAGTCCTTCTCGTGTTACGTGGCTCAATCTCACACAACCAAGGACGAATCGTACATCCTTGGCGGCTGCAGGAGTCCGTTGCTACCCCCTCCATCACGCGCGATGAGAAGGGTCGCGACTGGCGAGGGAGAAAGGAGGGAGAGAGGGAGATAGCGTGGGGAAAACGCAACGATTTCTGGGGGGGCACCCGTGGGGAGAAGCGGGTGGTGTTGTCGCGTGGCTGGCTTCTCTGAAAAATTTTCCTTCTGCTCTGCGTCTGTTTTTCTGGGAAAAAGGACGTGAGGAGGGGAAGAAGGAAGAGGAGAGAGGGTCTGGGTCGGGTTGGAGTTGGGTTGGATTAAAAGATGGGCTGGAGTTTGGGTTGGAAAGAGCGGTGGGCCTGGGAGTTAAGTGTTAAGGTGGGCTGAAAGTTGGAAAAGGCCCAAGATCGGTTCCTTAAAAGAAAAGAATTAAAAGGAAAAATAATCCATCGATTTAAAGTAAAACGAATTTGGTACAAATTATTAACGAGCTCATTTATTAAAATATCGCCATGATTAAAATAAAACTTAGTTCGACAGGAAATACTTTCTAAACTAAGATACTTTTGGTATGGTTTTCGGATACTTATGAGTATCGAATTAGATACAATAGTTATGTAAATATGTATATTACTAACTTACGGCAAAAAGTATGCGAAGTAAACATTTTTGGGGGGGGGGGGGGAAAAAAAAAAATTCATGTATTATTATATGATTTCGTAAAAATTATAAAAATAATTATTAAATTATTTGAAAATTTGGAAGCTCGCTAATTTAAACTTTATCCCGACGCGGGTCAAAATGGCGGTGTCAACATGGAAGTCGTATCATCACATGTGGAAAAAAGTATTTCATAAATTATTAACGATTGCGATAGATATTGTTATGTCTAATTTGCAAATGATAAGGATGAAACAATATGAGGCATTTAGGCAATATACAATCGAAGTGATGAAAATCAGTTTGATAGAAAGATCAAAAAATAATTAGAAGTGATAGATGCGGAGACATATTAAATCCTTCCATTGCAGAAAATATGTTGGAAAATGGAATAATCTATCAAACTACTGCTCCTTACACTTCTCAATCTAATGGGATTGCGGAAAGGAAAAATCGAACTTTAAAGGAAATGATGAATGTCTTACTTATAAGTTCAGGTTTACAACAAAATTTGTGGCGGGGAAGCTATCCTTACAACAAATTAAATACTCAATAGAGTGCCTCAAACGAAGACACATGTTATTCCATATGAGAAATGGAAAGGTAGAAAATCCAACTTGAAATATTTCAAAGTGTGGGGGTGTCTAACCAAATTCTAGAAACATATACCTAAGAGGGTGAAAATATGGCCTAAGACTGTGGATTGTGTATTCATTGGATATGCCATAAACAATAAGACATATCAATTTTTGGTTCATAAGTTCGAACATCCGAATATTCATGATATTACGATAATAGAATCAGATAATGCTAAATGTTTTGAATATATCTATCCGTATAAAAAATGGACTTGAGTCATCTAGTGGGAGGTCTAAACAACCCCTAGAAGAACCAAAAGAGAATGAAACCAATGAAGAGAGTCCAGACACAGTAAACGTCAAAGGACATCTTCTTTATTTGGATCTGATTTTGTAACATTCCTTCTTGAAAGTGAGCCTCAAACATTCAAGGAAGCAATGCTGTCTAGCGACTCAACCTCTTGGAAGGAGGCTGTCAATAGTGAGATTGAATCAATCCTAAGCAATCATACCTGGGAGTTAGTTGATTTACCTCCACGGAACAAACCGCGGGTTCATTTGGTGTTTTTACTCCTTTTATTTCTCTTGTTTTTATGCTATCATGTAGTTGTGTTGCTCATTGTTTGGCACTTAAGTTGGTGTCCATTTTAGAGAATACTTTTGTAACTATTGATGATTTTAGTGGAGGTTTGACCTTGTGATTTTTACTCTTCTGACCGAAGAGGTTTTTCACATTAAATTTGGAGGTTTTATTCTTGTGTTATTTTGTCTTCTCTTGGTTCATATAGAAGAATGTTTGGACTTGAATTTTCTTTTGCTATCTTCCTATCGTGCACATTTATTTTGTGCTTGTCTTTCCCAACAACATGAACTGGGGAAACACCCCTAGGTACACCCTATTGTACTTGGTTCCTAGTGGTAATTAATATATCCCATATGAAAACTTAAAAGAAGAAAAAAATAGTAGAGACCAGATTCATGATCAAATGCTATAATATTGTTTTTTTCTTTTTTCATACTCAATTACAGAATGGAAACATTACGAAAATAAATAATGACAATGGGTGTGAATTTAGAATTAAGGTCTCAAGTTAATAATAATCGTAGATGGTGATGAGTATCCATTTAATAATTTTGAGAAAAAAGATGAGCTCGTTTTGTCCCAATTTACACGTTCTTTTCCATTTGATAATAAATTAGGATGAAACAATTTATCATCAGAGTACAATATCGAGATGAAATTTGTCTTGACATAGTTATGTTTATTGAGTTCATATTTTGAGTTCTCAATTAAGATCAAGCATTTTACATTTTGATTTGAAATGGTTTCAATTAAACAAAAATGTATCTTAGTTGATGAAAGTATGGGAACTAAGTTTATTCCTTTGATAGCTGGAATTTCTAATTAATGTATACCAGTGCAAGCTAACATACAATTAAATAGATCTAGCACATGCAGGAAACAGCTTATTAAGGCACTAACTACGTACTAAGTATGAATGAAATCAAATCCTTAGCACTTTAAGTACCCCGCAAGCCATGCAGTACCTTTACGTGTCAATTCAGATGTTATTTTTTATTGATTCCCTTTGTTGTACGCGAAATTGATAAGTCACATTTTAGAAAATGAAAGTATCCTTCTTCATAATTTATGTGACATTTTTTTAGTTTTCTACATTAATCAACGAATAAGTCACATTTAAAAAAACTACTCATTTCATCCTATTAATGTGGCTATTTCCGTTTTCCAGATTGTATTTTACATATATTAAAATATCTATAAATTAATACAGGTGGGATCATGTAAATTTTATTATTTTATAGAGATATTATTTAATCGATAAATTAATATTTATTAACTTAAAGAACGGTTTGAGATTTAATGAAGGTTAGTTTAAAATATATCATAATCATTGTATCTTACTAATTTATATATTATATTTATTGATTTCACACTTTCAAAAAAAAGTATACATAAACTACAACAAAATACATAAAAATCATTGTATCTTACTAATTTCAACCTTGTGATGTTGGGTTAATAAGAGTTTTCAAGATGTATTATCGAATGATTTTATCGTTGGATATTAGAAGACTATAAAGTGGAATAAACTAATCCAGGAAAGATTAATGTTTTGGATGCTATCAATTTTACAATTCATGTTTGGACAACAAGTATATCTAAGACAATAGCATGTTGTTTTCGACACTGTGCAATTCGTTCGGGGGATGCAATTTCAAAGAATTTAAAACCTACTTGTGAAAACATTATTCATGAACTTGAGGTTATTGACGAATAATCCCTGTTACTACAATAAAATTGATGTCAATAACCTGTTGAATTATCTGGATGAAAGTGATACATGTTTAGAGGTCTCGAGCTTAGAAAAAATTGTGAATAGCATCGGGAAAATCAATGTTGATGATGAAGTTGCAGATGATACTATATCTTTGGAACCAATTATGCATAAGGAACACTTATCACATTCATAACTCTTCACATTTTATGATGCAGTTTGAAAAGACAATACCCGAGCTTTTGGGTGCAATAAGAAATGTTAGAGATGAACTTCAACTAGATTTAAATTTTAAGAAAAAACATAACACAATAGAATCATATTCACTAAATTGTCTTCAATATATTAGTACTATTAAAGAATTATTAATTTATGATATTAATGAGACCATATATTTATATAGGGTTTACAGGAAATATATTATCTTATTATCTTATCGAAATTGATGATTTTTTTCACTGATCCAAGTCCGGGCCGGAGAAAAATATTATTTTAGAGAGATTATTAATTTATCGAGTATTAAATTAGAGAGATTTTACTGTATATTGGTTGTGTCCCATATGTTTAAAAAGATAGTTATGTGACTTTTGTGGGAAAAAATGATAGTTATATGGATGTTATTATCATATATATGGATTAAAAATAGGTCAAATTCATCGGTGACCTCCTAAAGTTGTCACTAAAATTCACTTAGACATCTTAACTATAATCTATTCATTTTACACACCTTATGAAGGGTCTCATTGTGACTTAGTGTCCTTTTGACATTTATTGCTACTGTTCAACCAAATATAAATTAGTGTGTAAAACCCCCAAAAAAAAAAAAAATACATCGTCTGATAGTGGTCAAAGTGACAAATCAAATAAAGATATGTGGTATAGAATAAAAGAAATAATTTTCAAATAATGACTTTTGAGTAAGAAAAAATGACCACAATACTGATTACATGCAATTCTATAATAGATGTAGCATGTGCAGGAAACATGTAATTAAAGTACTAACTATACTAAGTATTAATTAAATCAAATCCTACAATAGTTTGAAAAGTATGCACTACCAATAGGAAATTTTCAAACTAGTATAAATTAGCATCGTTACTAGCACATTTGAATTTCAATCATCAATTAAATACTTATTAATTACGCCTACTCTTAGCTTGTGACATGGCTTCCAAAAATCAGGCTCTATACCCTTTTCTTATCACTTAATTCCCTTCTTTGCTCTGTAGCGCAGACTGTTCAACTGATATTTTTAAATTTGGGGCATACTTACTGATTTGGTGGGTGTAATTATCGGGACTACTCCAACTTCGTCATGCTGCAGTTTGATTGACGGACTGCTGGACCTAGAGGCCGCGGTTTGCTTGTGCACAGCCCTAAAAGCAGATGTGCTGGGAATTAATTTGGATATACCACTCTCTCTAAACATCCTTCTCAATGTCTGTGGAAAAAAATATCCTACTGGTTACACTTGTTGATTGAAAAATTATTATGTGCTTGTGAAGGATCGATCGACCTCTTGTTCAAAATAAGTAAGCTTTGCATACATATATAAATGCAGCTTCATCACTTCCGTACTTACGTACTCAGGTTTGTTAATGCTATGTATTTTTAACATTTGTGGAGCATGGTTTCCATGAAATAAATGGAATTTGTTTCCTATTCAAATTTTTCATTTTCTTAGAATTCATTTTAATCGCAAAACAAAAATTGATGGAATATAATAGATGACACTTGGGCCTAACTCAACCCCAAAAGGTAGCTCATAATGTGAGATTATCCTTGATAGAGGACTCTGTACTTGATGATTCCAATCAAAATCCAGTCACACTACTCACACGGAAAAAAACTTAAGCTAAGAAGAGGTGTATGCGGAATTGAGATAATAAGGAGAAAATATAACGCGAAAAACAAGGACAACATATTTACGTGGTTCACCAATAAAATTGGATACGTCCAAGCGGGAGAGGAGGAGAAGTGGTTAGTATGGAGAGGACAAGAACAGCATACAAAATAGGGTTTGCCATAGCGTCTAAATAGTGCTAAGTACTCCCTAAAAGGCTTGGCCCAAAATACAGAATGACAGATAATTTAAGGGCAGCATTTCAACAAGAGAAAAGAGAGATTTGATTGAGTGAATGAAGAAAAAGAATGAATGAGATTGAAGAAATGTTACCCCAGAACAAAAACCAAGTTCTTTCATTTTGTCCGTAACACAATAAAACAAGATTTATCGTGGAAACCTTCCTAACCCAAGGAAGGAAAAACCACCCAACTTAAGTTTATATTAATTAAGATTACAACTCAGTTAATCAAATGAATCTAATCTTAAACTTCTACCATTTTTTGATTAACTAAATCGAAAAAACTCTCCACTTACAAAGAAAGTCAAAACCGCTTCCTGTTTACAAAAGCTCGCAACTCTCTTAAACTTCTAACCAACCCAGAAGTCAAAACCCACTTCTTGTTTACAATTCTCACAACCTCTCTCCCAAGAAGTCAAACCCAACTTCTTGTTACAAAATTCTCTCAAGACAAATCCCAGAAGTCAAACCACTTCCTTGATTACCAAATCTAGGAATTATTATTACTCAATAATAAACCTAGAAACAAATCAGCAAAGATTAATAACCCTAGACTTCAGTTATTCATCACAACTTCAATATCCATAGTTCTGAGTAGAACGGTTTCGTGAAATCTGGTCTTGGTGTTGTGAGGAAGGTGAAACCTAGGTCTTGCGTTTCTGTGATGAAGGCCTGCTTTTTTCTCCAGAAAATACTGCTCAAAGATGATAGATTCGTTGAATATGCAATTGGCTAGTGTTTTGCTTTGCTGAATAAATTCTCCGATTGTGTTTAGCAAAGATGGTTTTTTTTCTGCAACTTCTTAATCCTTGAAAGCTTTGATTTGCCTTAAACTTCTACAAGGAAAGGAATTACAAAATCCTGTCCTTCTTGAACTTGTCTAGATTTTAATTCTTCCTTATTTGACTTGAATTGTAACTTCTTTATTTTTTCCTTCTTTGACTTGCATTGCTACTTTTGCATTTTTTCCTTTCTTTATTATTTTCATATTTGTTTCATTATTTTTCCTTTCTTTTACAATTTTGCACTTTTCTTCTTTGCCGCAATCTCTCATAATTGTACACAATACGACCACCATGCCTTCACTTTATCAATCATCAAAACGACTTTTAATTTGTCTCCTATTCCCACATTTTCCCCTTTTTTTATGATGATAAACCAATGATTTATTACACATCAAGACTATTGTTAGTCATCCAAACTACTAACTATTTGTATCATCAACTCTTTCCCTCTTCTTGATTGGTCATTCTTCTGTTGGAGGAATGTACTTATGCATTCTTGATTTCCTTCGTCTTTTCAAAACTTTCCTCTTTTCCCAAGAGAGCTTTTAATGACACAAACGAAAAGTGATCCAGACTTTCACACTTGTGACAATTGATCTATTGGATTTTTTAGTGGATTTTTTGAGAGGTCTCCGTGGAATATTGTCCCTTTTTAAAACATTCTTGAGAACCTTTTGCGTCATTAACGCTATGTTTTCATTCTTCAAAATTTTCTGGGTTATGTTGTGCCTTGTAATTTCTTCGTTCTTTTCTTTGCCTCCAATTTCTTTTCTTGTTTTTTTCGTGAGTCATAGTCATGAGATTCCAAGAGTTAATCCATAGCTAACTTTGTAGCTTCACGGGCTCGTGATGGCTTATACTTTTGCTTTCCCAAGATTCTGAAGAACACTCAAAAAGTTTTCTGACTGCTTTCCATTGGGAATTATTTACTAGTGAGTAGATTTCATAATGGATAGCAGTGAACCTGGTATGGCATCTCTTGGATTGTTTCACCTTTCTGTCATTCGAAACAGTTAGTTATTGGTTCAAGTTAGCTATTTAGACTTCTTTACCTGAGTTTCCTTAATGCGTAGTTTGACAAAGTTCCTATATGCTTTTGCATCTTGACATGATGATATTCAAGTGTATTCATCTGGACCTATTCCGTATTTTGATTAGCATTGTCTGAATTGGCAAGGTTTATTGCAGAATTCCATTGTTCCTTTCTTGTGTTACTTGAGTGGTTCCATCAATTCCATTTGCATGGGTATGGGGACCGTCCTCCAACAGACTCCCATAGGTTCTGGATTTCCTCCTAGTAAATGATCCATCATGCGGATTTCTTCCACATCCATACTACGTCAATTTACACAGGGGTGGTCGAGTTGAGAAGCTCCATCTTGTGGTGTAGGTGAGGCTAGCGGCCATTTGATTCCCTTTTCAAGATGTTAGTCTTTTAATGAAAAGGACCCACTCTGATTACCAATGTATTGTTAGTATATAACATGATTTATCACTGTTCGTGTCCAGCAATACCAACTAACTAATTGTAATATCTGTCATTGGTAATGACTTATTTACCCTTAACTCATTATCATGTTATGCCATTTCATTACTCCTACTCTTGTATATTCTACCTGATGAAATGACAGATATTGCTAATGACTTATTTACCTCTTGTAATATCTATCAGCTTGCCTACTAAGTTCTCATGTTGTGGTCGTGGCAATCCCTTGGTTAATATATCTGCTAATTGATCCATTATACCTACATGTACTATCTTGATAAGCCCCTCTTGTATATTCTACCTGATGAAATGACAATCTATCTCGATGTGTTTAGTACGCTCATGAAACACCGAATTTGCTGCAACTTGTATTGCACCATTGATATTCTACACGACCAAATAATTTACTAATATTTTCTATTATAACATTCGAAGTTATAATTTTCACCTAAGTGTGAAACAGGTTGCCTAACGTGTTCCAACAAAGCAGTAAAGACAGTAAGTAAAAACACATTATTTAACGTGAAAACACCCGACTCAAAAGGTTTAAAAACCACGACCTGTACCCTTACATGCTTTAACTCCAACTTCAATAAATCAACTACGAGCCTCCACAAAAGATAAATTACAAACTTTACAACCTACCTTAACTTCAACTTACGTATTTGAACTACAACTCTTGTAATCCTAGGAACTAACTCTAATTCCTAACCTTCAACAAAAACCTCCCAAGGTATGTTTTCCCAACTCTTGGAGTTATTACAATCCTAAGACAACACTCCTAGTTCAGTTTATAACTCACTGAACTAAGATTACATCAAGACTCATTCACAAAGAAAAACTACTAACACAAACTCTTTAAAGGATAGGGTTCTTTGATGTGTTCCTTTAGTTCGCTGGTAGCACTTGAGAAATGAATTTCTCAATCGCTCTTTTGCTCTGTAAGTGTACACCTATTCTGGACGACTTCACCTCTATTTAAGCAAAATATCATAGAGTTATTGTTCACTTCAAACTCTTATTGACTTTAACTCACTTGACTTAGAGTTCTATTCAAGTAAGATACATCTGCAATTCAAAAATTCTTACCTTCTGTGGATTCTCCTTCCAAATTACTTCATTGATTTGTTGTATTGTAGTCGAACTCCACACATTCAAATTTAACGTAAAACTTAGAGTTCGACTTTTAAGTGAGGACTCCGTCTTCAATAAAATTACGTGCCTCTTTAGACTCCTTCTTCAAATCAAAAACTCATGATTCTTTATCTTCATTCAAAGTGTATTATTCCTTGGGGTTTCTCACGAAATTTAACATTATTCATTCCTTTATTTCTGATCTTGTCTTTATTCATTTTAGAAGCTTTCTCGAATTCAATAGCTCGTGACAGTGTACCTTTGGACCGTGTTGAATGACATGTTTCTTCTTTCTTTGTCAATCATAAAAACTGTATAAATTCCAACAAATTCCCCCTTTTTGATGATGACAAACCTCTTTTATTTAGGCATTCAAACAGTTTTATCTGTAGACACTAAAACATGAAATACTAAAATTAAACAAGTTAGTCAATGGGTTATAAACAGTGCACAACTCTTATCTTCCCCCATTTGGCATCATTGAAAAGCTATGTCAATCCTATAATTACGAGCTAGATTGATCAGTTAAACTATTCATGGCCACTGGCTATCACCAAGACAATCAGATAACGACTTCACGCAACATAATAATGTATTATAGGAAGCAAGAACATGATCCATTAAAGCATTCAATAATCAATCCATTAAACTATTAGATAATGTTTTATTTAAGATTAAAGTCATACTGAATGAAGCAAAAACTATTGAGCACTAATAAGAAAAACAAATACTTGACATGAGTAGAATAAAGCCAGAGGCACTAACATTGGAAGTGAAGAAAAGAATGGAACAAATGGAGATAGTAGTATCAACAATCTTTATTAAGAAAAATCTTTAGAGTTTAAAGTCATATGTCATTTAGTTTTCATAAGCAATATGACCAACCTCCAGTTCAACAATCTTATCAGTGAAATTATTACTTCAACCTTTTCATTGGAGTAGCAGTTTTCCTCATTGACGTATATAGGTCAGCATGGTTCATCTATTCAATTTTGTTTATTTTTTATTTTTTTCAATATGCCCCTAGTCTGTTCAACAAATGAAACATGTGGTACAACGTGTTCCAATGCACTCTCATCAGTTTCACTTTAATTCTCACCTTTTTTTTCACTTCCCCCTTACACATGCATTACTTCTTCTTTTTTTTTTCTCCCTTACATGCATTACCTCTTCTTTTTTTTAAATGACGCATTCCCCCTTTTGTGAAGTGAGCGAAAGTAACTTTTGTTTTTCTTCATTGATATCTCTTAAGCAAGCAACATTTATGAATTGCATCACTTGCTTCCTTTCTGGTTCACCTGCAAAATAGCTTAGAGGTTAGTCTTAGGAACCCAGACAAGCTTGGTTCCTTTCTTATGATCAAAAGGGTGAATCAAATTTCTTCTCGCCCATTTAGGCAACTGGTTAGTGGACCAGTTTCTATTTGCAAACGTAGTATTTCTTTTTCTAAAATCATTAGCAACTGGACACTCAGTAGTTGGATGACCAATTTTTCCACAAATATAAAATAAATATTCAGAGATAACATTTTCTTTATGGAATCCTATGCCAGCCTTCTCATTGTGCACCCTATCACTCAATTTGTTAACAATTATAAATGAGTGAGTCCATCTATTTGTCTTCTCAAGGTTTACTTTTATTTGAGAGATTTCAATATTTAACTTCCTCACCTTTTCTTTTTAAAAAAATAGTCATTTTTGCATTTCTTAAACTCTTTTTCAAGCTTTTTTCCTTTTTCAGTAACTGTCATCCTTAAGATTTCAGACTTCAGATTTAGGTTAGATGAATCAAGTTTCTCAACATGTTTCTTCTAACAATTATTTTGTTTATCAGTTATAATTTTGTCATCTTTGAGATCCATGTACTCAAACTTGTGATCTTCAAAGGCTTTAAACAGTTGATCTCTTTCACATTTTAATTCTTCAAGGTCATCAATTAACCTATTATTAATCCAATTAATCTTTTTTTAGAAAATGAATGCAGTTTTTCTTTAAGATCAGTGATACTAACCTTAGAGTTTTCATCATCTTCAGCGTCTGATTCGCCCAGAGCAATGAATGTTGTTTCATCTATTTCATCATCAGATTCTTCGTCTCGTGAATCCCAAGCAGCTACCATTGCATATTCCTCATTTTTCTTTGAATTCCTTTCCTTTTCCATTCTTTCTTTCCTCTAGTTAGCTTCCCATTGCATGCAGTTCTTAACATGATGATCCATTTTTCCACACTTGTAGCATCCATTTTGAGATTTATCATTTACTCACTTCTTCTTATTGGTTTCCTTCTTTTCAATTTCCTTGTCCTTCCTGAGATACTTCTTAAAGACTTTTGCTAGAAGTGCTATATGATCCCCATCATACTCAGTATCTTTACCATCAGACACTTACAGGGCTAGTGATTTTTCACTAATCATTTCCTCCTTTTTTAAGTCATCCATATTCATCTCATAAGTTTTGAGGTTACTCACAAGTTTATCAAGTGTCATGATGGAGATGTCTTTAGCTTCTCTTATGGATGTTACTTTTACATCCCATTTATTTTTAGAAAGGATCCTTAGCACCTTCTCAACCTATTCTTCAGTAGTAAGGATTTTTCCTAGTGATGACAACTCGTTCATCAACTTAGTGAGTTTAGTAATCATTTCTAACAGAGGCTCACCTTCCATCATTTTGAATGTTTCATATTCAGTTAATAACATGGCTACTCTGAATTTACACTCTTGACTTGTTCCTTCATGAGCATTAACCAATGCATCCCAGATTTGTTTAGCAGTAGTACAGTTTGAAATTTTGTTGTACTCGTCCGGTCCAAGACCACAAATAAGAATGTTTTTGGTCTTAGCATTTTTCCTGAGAGCTGATAAATCTTTCACGGTGAAGTCAATCCTAACCTTTGGTACCTTAGCTCCTTCGACAATCTTCATTGGAATACTGGGTCCTATAGTTATCCTATCCCATAATTCATAATCTTCCGCTTGAATAAAATCCTCCATGCGTGCTTTCCACTAGCAAAAGTGAGACCTATTGAACATTGGGGGTCTGACAATTGATTGTCCTTCGCTGTGAACAAGAGGTGGTGTAGAATTCATCTCGATCTTTTATCGTAGGTGTTAACCTGTAAAAGACAACCTGCTCTGATACCAATTGATATTCTACACGACCCAATGATTTACTGATTTTAACTATTCACCTAAGTGTGAAACAGGTTTCCTAAAGTGTTCCAATAAAGTAGTAAAGACAGTAAGTAAAAATACACTATTTTTATGTGAAAACACCCGGCTCAAAAGTTCTAAAAACTACGGCCTATACCCTTACAAGATTTAAATCCAACTTCACTAAATCAACTACGAGCCTCAACAAAATATAGATTACAGACTTTGCAACCTACTTTAACTTCAAGTTATGAATTTGAACTATAACTCGTGTAATCCTAGGAACTAACTCTAATTCCTAACCTTCAATACAAACCTCCCAAGGTATGTTTTCCCAATTCTTCGAGTTATCACAATGCTAAGACAACACTCCTAGTTCAGTTTATAACTCACTGAACTAAGATTACATCATGACTCATACACAGAAAAACTCCTAACACATAAACTCTGTAAAGGATCGGGTTCTTCGATGTGTTCCTTCAATTCACTGGTAGCACTTGCGAAGTGAATTCAATCGCTCTTTTGCTCTGTAAGTGAACACCTATTCTGGACGACTTCACTCCTATTTAAGCACAATTTATCATAGAGTTATTGTTCACTTCAAACTCCTTATTTACTTGAACTCTCTTCACATAGAGTTGTACTTCAAGTAAGACTCCTTCTTCAATTCAAACTCCTACCTTCTTTCGACTTCTCCTTCAAATCACATTAATTGATTCTGTTGTAGTGTATTCGAACACTAAAACTTCAATTCAACAGTAACTTTAAGATTTCTACTTTGATGAGGAATCCTTCTTCAATTAAAATTACTTGCTCCTTCGACTCCTTCTTCAAATCAAAATCATTAATTGGTCTCTTCAATTCATTCAAAATGTTTATTTCCTGGGTTCTCACGAAAATTAACCATATCATTCCTTTATTTCTGTACTCTTGTCTTATTATTTTAGAAGCTTTCTCAAAATTCATAGCTCGTGACAGTATTAACATTTGGGGGAAAACCGTGTGACTGACATATTCTTCTTTCTTTGTCAATCAGCATTAATGTATAAATACCAACAACCACCATTCAATTCCTTCATAAAATTAGTTAAACCATATTTACATATGAAAACTGTTTGGCTATGCTGATGTATGTACACATTGTCTGTGAGGCTTATTGAGACTACCACTTTGTTCTTTGATTCCATGAAATAAATGAGGCTTTAAATGTTTTTTAACTAACAACTCTAAAATTGAGCTTTCTAGTATTAGGACACGAGGACGTCGATATCACAGAAAAGTGTTAATGAATATTGTAGATTTTAGATTAGAACTTTAGTTGTGACTTCAGAGAACTTGAAATTCTTTTGTAAACATTTTAGAACTTTAGGTAGTGTGAAAACGGTAGTAATCTGCATCATTGTAGAATTTTAGAACTTTAAAGTTGTGATTTTAGAGAACTTAATTTTTTTGTGAGATATAGAACTTTATATAATAAACTTAGAGAACTAGAACTTTTGAGGTTTTAGAGCTTTACGTTGAACTTGATAAATCTTGAAATATTATTGTAGGATTTAGATCTTAAATTGTGAACTATTAGAGAAAATGAATTTGTATAGCACTTTAGATCTTTTAAAGGTTATATGAGCGTTAGAAATTTGAAATTATTGTAGGATGTTAGGAAACTTTAAGTTGTGAAAGTTTAGAGAACTTGAAGAGAAACTTGAACTTTTTTTGTAAGATTTTAGAGCTTTAGGTTGTGAAATGTTAGTAATACTTAATTATTGTAGAATTTTAGAACTTTAACTTGTGAATTTTAGAGAACTTGATTTTTTGTGAGATTTTAGAAGTTTATGTTCTAAACTTTAGAGAACTTAAATTTTTATAGGTTTTTAGAGCTTTAGGTTGTGACCTTTTTAAATCTTGAAATAGAAATTAAATTTTGAACTTTAGAGAACTTGAATTTTTTATAGGATTTTAGAGCTTTATAAGGTTGTGAGTGTTAGAAATCTTTAATTATTGTAGGATTTTAGAACTTTAAGTTGTGAATTTTAGAGTACTTGAATTTATTTGTTGTAAGATTTTAGATTTTTTAGGTTGTTTGACATAATTTAGTAATCTTGAATTATTGTGGAATTTTAAGAACTTTAAGTTGTGAATTTCAGAAGAATGATTTTTTTTGTGGGGGATTTTAAACCTTAAGTTGGAAATCTGTTAGAGGAATATGAATTTTGTGTAAGTCATTTAGTTGTAGAAAATGACATTAGGATAGAGGAAATCAAGGATTTTATGAGGTGAGTTACAAAGCTCCTTATATAGGAGAGAATGTAGGTCCTAAATTAACTTACTTAGAGTCCTCCTACTTCTTGATACCTATTACTACGATAAGACAAACACCAACAGACACTTTATAAGAATATAAATCCTAATTGTACTTTAATATCTAATCGTTAAATCCAGCCATAATAAACTCGTAATGTTTTTCATATTTAATCCTAGATGAAATTTATAATATCTACATAAATATAATTAGTCTATAAGTCTTAATTGCAAACCTAAAGTCTACATCAAATGTTGTTGTAAACTCGTCAAATAGCTTCATTGAACTGTTTCCTTTGACATGGTCCAATGGTCTTGATGCGTTTCTCATCAACACTTGCTGCAGACACGTCAGTCAGTTGCATTGAACCTATTCCTTTGACATGTTCCAATCATAAACTTCCTTCTTTGACATGTTCCAATTGTCAACTTCCTTCTTCTTCAACACTTCCCCTCAAGGTAGAGAGTAGAGGAACAGTTACTCCTAGGTTGCTTTGAATATCCAACAAAAAAAGTTTGAATACCCAGCAAAAACTTGTTTTGTCATTGCTTTGGTATGTTGATGTTGTTGTTTCCTCTTCCCCTGTTTTTTGGGCAGATAATACCATGTTATTGTTTTGTTATGACTTTTTTTCTTCCTCTTCCCTTATATCAAAACTAATTTGTCTGATTGTTTACTGTCTATGAAGCCTCTATAATACTAAGATGAATGTTGGTACAGACGCCACAACATTATATAAAAGAAAAGACTAAAAAAAAATAGTAAATATGTGTCCTCCAGAATGCAAGGAGGCTTACTCCGAGTACTTGGCTAGATCAACGAGGCGATGGGTGATGCTGGTCCTAGTTACCTGCGTTTGCACCATGATACGATGCAGGCCAAACGGGATAACACATTGATATACGAGTGATGCGAGTTGGAATGCTAATAAAAACTTAAGCTGAAAAGATTAGAAGAAAAAATGCTGGCTCTGCTCAAACTCACGAATAACTTAAAAAACTAAAACATAAGCAGGTAAGACACATGCATATATATTATATATATCTATATATATATATCTATATATATATATATATTATATATATATAGATAACTATATATTAGTCGTTAACAGAAAATTTAAAGCAGAAATGCAATAACAAAACTCAATTGTACTTAAATATAAAGTAATATAGTTTCTGAGGGAGATGTCTAATCGACAAACCACCACTATGAGAATAAGTGGTGATAAAACTCCTTCAACGCTGCCGAGAACATCCTTATCCATGTCGTCGACATAGAAGTCTTACTTTAATGGATCCACTAACTTAACTTACATGATCATCTAAAAAGTATCACCCCTTAATACTTATAATGACTACATAGTTTTCATGGAGGCTTGGGTTAATATGAACTTTCATCCCCACATCGGTGCTCAATACTACTACTAAAATGTACTTTAGCTCATGCTTTTAGAAACAACTTCATTTTTTTGGGTTGAGATAATTGCTCAACACTTAGCTTTAAAAAGCTCACTTGGAATCAATATTCCCTTTTCTTGTTCAAAATTCTTTTGGGAAATCTTAGTTTCCTCTTAACTTAAATGTGAAAACATTTATAAACTTTTAGGGAATACTTAGTTCCCTTATAAATTTTGAGAAATGAACTAAACTCTTTACTCTTTGCTTATGTTGAAACTTCAGCCTTAATCAACTCTTAGGGAATACTTAGTTCCCTTATATTTCTTTGAAGGAAAGACTTCAACTTGTTACTTGATCCTTAAAACAAGTTAAACGTTAAATAAAAACTCTTGAAAACCTTTAAGAACTTTGCTTTGGACTAGCTTCTTAACTTTAGATTGACTCTTAACTTTCTTGACTTTGATCTTAACTTTTCTTAAGTTTTATTATGGATTCAAGGTTATGATTTGTGTTCTTTGATGATTTCTAGGTGTCTAGAAATCATTTGAAGTAATTAGAATAATTGGAAGGTGTTAATATACCTTAGAAGGACTAAAAAAGGCTAAACTACGAAAACTGGCAAGATACACCAATACAGGCGCGCCGCGCCAGATCATTTGGTCTAAGACTCATCCTGACGCACTGCAGGAACGCTGCCCCAGGCTCCTTGGCGCATATGGGGCGCCCTGCTCCTGGTGCTGCCCAGGTATGGTTGATGAACTTCTCCACTTCGTTTTTCAATGCTAAACACCTTAAACCTCCATAGTTCTTTTCCCAAACCCTTAATATCATCAATACTTTC
The DNA here is from genome assembly GCA_027704765.1 of Solanum habrochaites. Classification (NCBI taxonomy): domain Eukaryota; kingdom Viridiplantae; phylum Streptophyta; class Magnoliopsida; order Solanales; family Solanaceae; genus Solanum; species Solanum habrochaites. The sequence goes on along the minus strand of JAKWJA010002491.1, from coordinate 52,150,985 downwards.
GATACCCAATAGATCTAACTTGAAAAAAAATTCACAAATGGCGAATCAATATCAATGTGCATTCAAACAACTCAACCAATAGGGATTCGGCAAGATTCATCAAGAATTCACTTCTTAATCATGTAAACAATTCTAAAACCACTAAATTGAAACAACTTTTGGTGTGTGGATGAATTAACCCAACACGAAAGATACCGCATACCTTGATAGGGATCAACCCCGATGAATTCCACTCGAAATTTCTTTGTGTTCTTGGTGTCCTTGATCTTTATCCCTTTTCCTTCTTTTTTTCTCTTTTCTCCTAGCCCTAAGCGTAAAGTTTAACTTTCTTTCCCTTACTTAAATAGGGATTGGGACCCCAAATAAATCCCTAAAACGAAATAGGAAATTAATGGGTGAAAAGACTAGTTTGCCCTTCCTTAAATAGGGATTGAGATCTTTCTCAATCAAACAACCCAACTTTCCATAGACATATCTCCCTCATATGATGTCTAAAATGCGCAAACTTGGCGGCGTTTGAAATATATCTCCAAGAGCTTTCAAACCATGATAAGAACTACTCCTAACTCATCTTGAGTTAGAAGTTATGGTCATTTGAAAATGACCAAAACTCACTTTCTTAACTTAGGAAATTTTCAAAATTTTCTCCTTTCTTTCCAAAAGTGATTATTTCGGGTTACGAGATGTTAGAGGTATAATACAGACGAGTATACCAAAAATTGATATAAGAAAACATATAAGCAGAAGTAGAATCTTTATTCATTTCAACATTAAGTTTAAACAATTCCCACCATGCATGAAATGAGTTTGTGTCATGGCCTTATCTCATTTTCTTCTGGATTGCTTGACATGATTTATTTCTTTTACATTGTTGGGTCTCTCGGCATGATATTCCCTTTGTGTTGTAATATATTATTTTTCCTATTTCATTCATTCTTATAATTACAATTCTTATTTTCTTACCCTCCCCTGGGAGCTCCCACCTTTTTTGCTTCCTTGGTGACCCGAACTCGCAACGTTCGGGTTGGAAGTGAAGGGTGCTAAACATCCGAACAACACCCTCAAATGGACATCCATTACTATTGCGTCAATGGTGTAGCTTTTTTTTAAAAAAAAAAAAAAAAAAAAAAGCTTATTCAGGTTTAATCTATATGAATATAATGTACTAGCTTTATCTCACTTAGATAATTATCTTCTCTAAAATGGAGAGCAACACAAATGTAGGGTTTTCCCATGGTCCATTGGATAAACCTAAGGAGGAATGATATTAACTGTTGTTTGGATTTCTTTATAGTCAAACTTATCTCATATTTATTTGCGAAGAAGTCTCTATTATCTATAGCATCAACAATTGGGAAACAAAAATCTATAGATAAAGCTACTCAAATCAAGTCAAGACCTAACACATCTAGGGTCAAGGTTATAATTGATCTAATGGAAAAGCTCCCAAGTCGTAAAAGGTTTGCAGTTTGTGAATAAAAAATCTAGAAAGTTGTTTGAGGTTTTTTAGGATATTGTATATGATAATCTACCTTTATATTGAAATTATTGTAAGCACCAAGGTCATGATGAAGATAGTTGTGGTTCTATTTAAAAACTAAATCAAAATAGCAAAAAAATTAATAATATCGTTGAAGGTGCTATAAAAGGTACTACCGATAGTGAAAAATATCAAGGCGATGCGAGAGAAATATTAAATGAAAAAATAATGATTGTAGATGTCGATCATAGTAAAAATACTTCCTTATATCGACAATTGGTTACTTCCACTTTCAAGGAAAATCGTGTAGAGTCAATGGATATTTATACAAGTAATATTGATGTTTAAATAATTACCCAAAACAAAGGAGATTCTAATAACCAACATGCTGCTACTAATGAGATGCAATCAAAAGAAGTTGGGCTGAATTTGATGTCTAATGCAACTAAAAATGCAGGGGGAACACCAAGAGTTGGGGTTGATGCGCCGCGAGTTGATTCATGAAAAAAAATTAATTTATTCAGGACAAAAATAATGGATACATCTGATGTTGAAGATGTTGGAAATTCTGGGTAGCATGTTTTGCAAGTGGAAAACGAGAATCCGACCAAAAACTGGATACTGGTTGCACACACAAAATCAACTAATAGTCGAAGCATTTCTGTACTAGTCAAAATAATTCTCCTTATAGTGAAAAAGATCCGACTAGAAATTTTCATGATAGTGAGAAGAGAAAAGATACCGGTAATGCCTCAAGAGATCTATTATGTTCGAAAACCTTTGATGTTTTATTGAAGACTATTGGAAAGCAAGTAAGGTTAACAAGGAATGACCATGATCTGATCCAAGAAAAATAAGTCTCACCACCTGCTTTAAATAGCAAATTAAGTCAAGAAGCTTCTGTATTTGTGCCTAAATGTTTGCTTGCAAGGAATAATGAGTCAAATACTTAAGTGTCAAATACAATTGATTTAGGTAAGCACTCTCTTGATGAAGATGGAGTGGATTTGGGTGAGGACTCTGTTAATGAAGATGAGGAACACAATATACTAGACATTCAATTTGACAGAGTGGCTAGAGATGGGGATATATCACCTAGGTAAAAAAGAAGTGGAAGCAACAAATGCAAAAGAAGACATATGGAAGGCAACATAGTTGGAACGTTAAATGACTGAAGAGTTTGTTCCAAGGCACCTACCAATCGCGACAGGCAAAGCGAAACTGTTTGACGGTATCAATAGGTTCAACTAGATCCAATAAATCTATAAAATAAAAAGGTACGAGTCATCAAGTGTTGTTGGATATGTTTGAAGAAGAAGACAAGGGAAAAATACTTCAAGTTACTTTTGATGGACATTCAATATTTTTTAATTCATGCTTTAGTAATAGAAAGTTTGAGGCTGGTAACTCAACTTTCTTCTCGATTGACATATTTTTACATTATTTAAGCATCCTCATTGTAATATCATCATAGAGTGTATTATAAAATTTTTGATGATCTAAAAAAACTTAGTTCTCTCTAACTCTTATTTTCTTTGTTAGATCAAGACAATTTTTGATAATTGACAAATAGAGAATAGAAGAAAGGAACCATTCCATTGAAATATTCCTTTCAGAACGAATCCGACTGGGATGAGGAGAACGCCAGCCACAGGAATTAGAAGTTAATAAGCAATGGAAGGATTCTTTTTCGACAAGCAACTAATGAAAAAATTTCTTTTTTTTATAAATGAGTATTACAAGGAAAAAAGAGCATATGTTAAGTCAAAGTGTAAACATAGATATAAATCCTAAGATAAATAGGAAGCAAGGTTATAAAGGAAATAAGGGGCGTAAATAAAGAGTTCAAGAATGAAATAAATCAAAGCAAAGTCAAGAAAGAAAATTAAAGAAAAGTTCGAGTTGAACTGGGAATTCCAAAGGAAGTAGGAATCTTATGAGTGAACTTCTAAGTTTCAAAAGAAAAAGGAAGAAGAGCACAAGTAGGATTTCTAGTTGAAATAGGTTTTGTATTCAAGTCCAAATCTATAAATAAGAGGATAGTTTCGCTGGAGAAAATTGTGCACTTACATATAGAGAAGATCAAAGCACGATCAAGAGCTTAAAAGAGTTTTGAGATTTACTTGGGGCGTCTTACGTGTTTGTGAGGAAAAAATTGTAAGATTGTAGTTAAGAGTTTTGATTACAATTAAGTGTGTGTGTGTGTGTGTGTAGGATTAGTCTAACAAGTTTGAGAAACTTGACGGACGGTAGAAGACTTAAACTTGGGGGTCTTTGTCTTGGGTAGCTAGGAATTAAAGTTTATAATTTCTTACCTAGGAATTAGAATTTATAATTCCTTAGATTACCTAGGTGTGTAATATTTGTGTTGTTTGGAATTGAGATAAATAATGCAAAGTTGTGAACGAATTATTATTTTACGAAATTATTTATTAGAACTCACAAACAGTAAAGAACAAGTACTTAGTACGTGTTCCTTAACAAAATAAAGGAGGTCATAATTCCAATAATTGGTATCAGAGCAGGTTTTCTTTGTAAAGTCTAATAACTCAAGATAAGATCATTATGAATTTTGAACCTTCTTGGACATTACTACGCATGGTGGAAAACGAGAATAGATGATTTTCTACAAGCCCAAGACTATGAATTATGGTTGAGAATTAGTGATGGTCCTCTTATTCCTATGATGAAGGATAATGATGGAAAATTCATTCCAAATCCCAATTCACAATATGGAGAAATTGATAATAGAATGATCACAAAGAATGATAAAGCTAAGTACATCCATGTATGTGCACTTGGAACAGACGAGTTTAATCGTATCTCTGGTTGTACTACATCAAAACAAATTTGGGACAGATTATTTAATGCACATGAAGAAACTCCCCAAGTAAGAAAATTTAGAATTTCTAGATTATACACTAATTATGAAGCATTTAAGATGGAGAGTGGTGAATCACTTTTAGATATGATTACTGGATTTACTACTATTGTGAATGAACTGATGTTTTGGAAAAGATAGATACTACTGAGGAACTTGTTGATAAGGTACTGAGGACTCTACCTAAGTCATAGGAGATCAAGGCCGTTGAAATTAGACAAGCAAATGATTTGACAACCATGAGCTTGGATGAACTTGTAGGAAATCTAAACACTTACGGGATGAATGTTGATAACACAAAAATGAGTAAAATAAGTAAAGATGTGATTTTTTCCTTCAAGGCAACTGAGAGTGATGAATCTAATATGGAAGAAGAAGAGAACATTCACCAATGAACATGTTGCTCTAGATGCATGATTGAAACTAGAAGAAAATTCATCTCACTTGCAACAGTAAAGCATGCAATAATAGCTTTGACAGTGAAAAATAAGTTGAAAAGATGGGAAAGACTGAAGAAATAGGTCCAACCTATTGAGTATCTAACAATTATACGCACTCAGATGATTAGAGTGTGTAAATTGCGAGTCCATCAATCCAAAAGTATAATCAACCTAGGAGAACACTTTTAAAAGGAACAATTTGGAACTTGGGGATTATTAAGATCACATGAGTATCCCTCAATAGCTAATGAATATTGTGCATACTGTTCTCTAATCTTGAATTTTATGCTCACTTTTGTACATTATGTTGTATGTCTCTATATCACTTTTAAAGTCATGCTACTCATTCACTATATCCTTGTATTTGCATCTGTCACAGGAGAGAGATTTAGTAAAATTGGAGCAAAATTCAGCATTATCCAGAGATATATGTATCTGCACTACAATTATTCATAATTAAATATAAAATCAATGCACATGTACATGTTCCTCCCACTTGTCCAAAAAGATATATTCATGTCCTAAATACTACTAAACAAATATCTTCTTAAAAAAACTATTTAGAGTCATATCTCAGTGTCATTGAAATGACTCTGGTTGAAATGACTTTTGTGGATGACACCTCTACTTTGGTGCCTTATAAAATATAGGTTGTGATGTAGAAACTAAATTGTGTTGGTTCTTAGGAGGAATCTATATTGGGTGTGTCTAAAATTACTGAGGAAGTTTTGGAGGATGTACCTTGCGAGGGGAAATATTTTAAGGACCCTACAGTTGAACAAAGTTCAGTTGTTATGCTCAACTTGGGTGCATCTTGTAAGGGGGAATCGATAGGAGACTACTCTATCTAACCTTGTTATTCTATTGGGAACCATATAAATTTGGATTCAGGTTGATGTAAAAAAATGATTATAGTTGGTGTTGCACCTGATATTACCACGTGTAGGGAACAGATTGAGAGAACATGTTCCTCTACAAATGATGTTCAGGAAAATTTATTCCTCTTACTGTTTCTATTGACATTAAAGGTGAGTCAACTATTGTTTCTCTAGAGGGCACACAATTGATTGAACAAGTTCCTTAAAGGTGATATATATAAAAAACGATTAAGCTTACATAGACCAAGGCTACCATTAAAATTGAGAAGGCTGCTAATTTTGTTAATCCAAAAGATATTTTTGCTTCTGAAAAATGACTATTTACCCTGATCTTTTGATATGACCTAGCCACTTTAGCCTTTGAATTTCCTAGTTTTTTCTCAACACAAGTTCTTGATTCTATCTTTAAATTTGAATTACATTTGCGGTGTAATATGTTTTTTTTATTAATGGCTAATGTTTGGTTTGAAGTTCCGGTTCATGTCTATCTCCTATGTTGTGCAAACATTTTGGCTATAGCTAACTGAAGTTCTTGATTTTTTAAAGTTTTTGTGTAGGTGACCCTTGGTCCATACGGTAATCAAATGGCTTCTCTTGTATGTGTGGTGTATCCTCACAGTGTTTTATATGAATTCAAAAATGGGAAGCTTAATGCTGTTAATATTATAACTCACCTTGATCTAACTTGAATTTCCTCTAAATGTTTTGCTTTGTGTAAAATGGAGTTTTATGAAAATGACATAACCCAAATTGATCTATTCAACGACCTAGAAACATGGTTTGGTCATCATCAAACAAGGGGAATTTGATAGATCGAGACATATTTTGATATTGACAAAGAGGAACAAAGGAAGGCAACGATTGCGGTGACATGTTCCTTTCAAACCCGAACTAAGCAAATAAAAGGTATTAACTGTGGAAGGGTTTCTTTTTCGACCAAGCAACCAGTGCGAAAGATTTCTTTTATAAAGGTTCCTATCAAGGAAAGGGAGCCATAAAGTCAAAGTTCAAACATGGGTATAAATCCGAGAAGTAGGAAGCAAGGGTCATAAAGGATATAAGGGGGCGAAAATCAAGATTTCAAAAGGAGACCAATCATATGAAGTCAAGGAAAGAACCCAAACCAATGCGAGATGAACTAGTGAGTTCCACACAATTAGGAATCCGACACGTGAGCTTGTTAATTAGTTTCAAGAGACAAAAGGAAGGCAGAGCACGAAGTAGGATTTCTAGTTGAATAGGTTTTGGATTAAAGTCAAATCTCTAAATAAGGCGATAGTTTTCGCTGGAGAAAATGCACACTTACATAGATACAGAGAGATCAACACACATCGGTCAATAGTTTGAGATATTTTGAGATTTCTGGGGTCTTGCGAGTTTGTGGAGGATAAAGTTGTAATATTTAGTTAAGATTTTTTTACCATCAAGGTGTGTGTAGGATTAGTCTAATAAGTTGAAGAACTTGACATACGGTGTAGAGAGACTTACCTTGGGGATTTTTATCTTGGATCGCTAGAACTTAGTGTTTAAATTCTTACCCTAGGAATTAGAATTTATATATAATTTCTTGATACCAGGTTTGTAATCTTTGTGTTTGTTTGGAGTTGAATAATAATCAAGTTGTGAACTATTTATTTAAGAATTATTCCAACCCTCGAGAAACTGTCGGAGATAGATGTACAGCCACTTTTTCCCCCTCTTCCTTACCGGTAGGGCAAATCTGCCTTTAAGCCTTCAATTAGAACCCACCAAAAGTAGAACAGTAGTTAGTACGTGTTCCTTTACAAGAATAAAGGGGTATACTCCAAACATATTCTTCATGCTTGTCAGTAAGCAGAAAGTTAAGTACTTGATTAGGATTAGTAAGGTTAAAATCTGCCCCCCCCCTTGCTTGTTCTTGTCCCTATTGATCTTTTTATGTTTAATAAAAGAATGTAGACACTATCTACTGGTAAATTTTCTTTAAAGAGTACAATTCGCATTAGTCTTACCCCTCCGATTTTTTCCTCCTCTACTTAAATATTTTCTCGGACTCTACAATTCATGATTATTCCCCAATTTACTAGAACATTCTTTTTAATAATTCAGAGTGCCCTTATATTCACTTTTCTCTGTGTATACTGTGCGAGGAGAATCCTCAAATTCCTAATCAATCCACACACTTTCGGGGATTTAAATTTCTGACTTCACTTAGAGGTGCATCCAATCATCATTGCATTAGATGTGTGAGTGTGAATTCATTCATCCATATTTAAGTATTATATTTAAAAAATAAAACTATACCTATTATCTCAAAAAAAGAGCATGACTTCATGTGAACTCGGGAGACCCTCCTAGATACACCCTTATGTATTTGGTTCCTAATGGTTGACATATGCCATGTTAAAAGAAGAAACAAAATAGTAGAGATCCCACAATACCGATCAAACCTATAAGTTGTAATTTTTTTTTCTTTTTCTCATACTCAATTATAGAATGGAACCGTTACGAAAATAAGAAATGACAATGAGTGTGGATTCATTATTATGGTGCTAAGTAATTTATCGATGAGTGTGCATATAATAATTTTGAGAAAAAAAGAGCTCGTTTTGTTAAAATTTACAGTTTTTTCCATTTGATATAATTAAGATAATCATTATTTAATAATTGAATACAGTATCTAGATCATATCAAGTTTTTGTCCTTGACCATTAGGTTATTATCAATTTTTGAAGTTCTCAGTCGGATATCAAGGCAGATATGTGTTGATATAAAAAAACGTCGGGTGGCTGGCATCAATTTTTTTTTAAAAATGTAGTATACTTTGCCAGAAAGCTCGGGAATTAAGTGTAGAGAGTAAAGAACGCCCAGGTGTAGAAATGCAACGACCAAAAAGGGATCTTATCCCGGGCGGTAAACCTTAAGCTTTACATGAAAACGTGGAAAGCTAATGGCCTTGATCATAATAGAATTTGTAATTAATAAACACTAATTACTTTAGGGTAGTGGAGAGCCCTGATTAATTTTAGTTTTCCTATTTATTCTCTATTTAGCTTTCCTAATTTATTCCCTTCTCTATGTTTAGGTTTTCCTATTTATTCTCTATAACCAAAAATACTCTGATTTATTCATACTAATATACCCTCAGCCTGCCGTGGACGTTTACTTACGGGGTTGTTACCACGAAATATGGGTTTTCCTAAATTTCTCTATCCTCTCTTGATCTCTCACTCCTTCTCTTGAAAGTTCTTGTGTTCTTTCATTCATCTGATTGTGTGTCGTGAATTCGAGCCTAATAACTGGTATTCGAGCTAGGAAGCTTCAACAACGATCATAGAAGATTGACAGTTCGAAGGCTTGGAAATCGAGAAGTTTGATCGGATCCGATTCCAATTTCTGGAAATGCAGATCAGAGGGTTTACTCGTGTACCCAGAAGTTTTTACAACCGGCAAAACCGGGTGAAGCTGGAATCCATGATTGAGGAGAAGTTTAAACTCAAGATCGCTAGGCCTATGGTTGGATCCGTTGACTTGTCTGACAACGTGTGTTCAACTCGGAAGGAGAAGCTACGTTCGGTCTGTTGGAGGCACTGTCAACATGTATGAAAATCACGCTAGGACAATGTATTTGATGCGTAGATTGTTCACCTTACATATGCTGAGAATGGCTCCATTTTTGATCATATAAACGAGTTCAATATGATTGTGAGTCACCAATTCTGTGGATATTAATTTCGAAGATGAATTTAAGGAGTTGATTTTGATGTCATCATCGTTTCCCAGTCGTGGGATATTGTTGTTGCTTGCTGCAATAGCATTCCCATGGTTCTGCGAAACTTGAAGTTTGATAATCCGTGATGTTGTTCCTTAGAGAAAGTATTCACAAACGAGAAGTAGGAGATTCATCGTGTAATTGCTTCTCACTCGTTGATATAGAATGGGGGAGAAGTAAGACTAAAGGCCAAATCAACATGGTCGATCAAAATCAAGAAGCGCGAAACTCCCTGAATATCAAACGGACTATTGGAACTGTGGAGAAAAAGTGCACTTTTTGGAAGCGAACGTACAAGCCGAAGAAGAAACAGAATCACTAGAATTTGGAGATGACAATGATTCTGTAAATTCAAGCAGAGACATTGGGGAAGAAAAAAGACTCTAAATCAATTAATAATTGTAGAAACCGAACCCGGTTGAATCATGGATTTTGGGGATTCTTTTGCATCTTCCATTCGTCTCTCCAAGCAGAGAGTTGTTCAAAAATTTCAAATCTGGACATTTGTTTTGGAAAAAATTAATTCTTGGCTACAATAAGCCTTAAAGATTGAAGAACAGGGGGTGTTGCATACAGACCAACCATCGGGAAACCAGTGGACATATGAAGGATGTCAATATATTCCTTGGGATCCAAGAAAAACTGATCTCTGTTGTGTCAGTTTGGATGAGTAGCACGGGATATGCAGCAGATTTTGGGACAAGGTTCATGGGAAATCGTGAAAGGTGCTATGGTAGTAGCTCCTGGCACCAAATCTGGACACCCTTGTCCCAATTGCAGTGTGTATAAAACATGGCCGGCTGTTAGCTCAAGGTGCTTACGGTTCTGCTGTGCACAGAAAGACTTGGGACACATGATAACGAACGGAATGAAAGGTGCTGGTTGCAAAGAGCATTATAGGGTCCTGAATTATGTTGATATGGGTCTTTGTTTGCGAGAGCTGTGTTATGGGCAAACATAAAAAAGTAAATTCATCACAAAGCTCCTAAAGAGACAAGAAGTGTGGTTGGAATGGTTCCATACAATGTGGGACCATCTCAGTATCATCACTTAAGAGATCCAATTCATTTACCTTCATTGATGCTTTCACAGGAACGGTTTGGTTTACTTTTTTAATCATACGTCAGAATTGTTTTTGAAACTTTCAAAGTGGAAACGGAAGTTGAAATCAAACCGGTTTTAAAAGTCAAATGCCTAAGGTATGACAATGGAGGAAGTATTACAAATCAGAGTTCAAGGCCTTGAAGACCTTTGCAGCTGAATGGAATCAGATTGATGAGAACAGTTCTTGGTAAGCAGGCAGAATGGAATTGCTGAGAGGATGAACCGAAATTTTAAAAAAATTGACTGAGCGTGAAATGAGTGTGAGGATCACTCGTGGGCTTCCCAAAACACGTGGGGCGGATTCCTGTGAGCACAACTGCATACTTGATCAACATGTGACCAATCAGTCCTTTATGTTGTTCAAGATTCCAGAGGAGGTGTGGACAGGAAAAGAACTCAAGTACTCCACACTTGAGACTTTTGTTGGCATTGCTATGTTTCATGTGGATCCCAGAAAAGAAACCCTTGATGCAAGCTGTGAAGTGTTACTTCATAGGATATGGTTCTGATTTGTTTTGGTTACAGTGTGGGATGACAAGAACAGAAAGAGCTTAGACATTTGACGTGACCCGTTGATGAGTCTGCAGGTACAAGGACAGAGAAGCAAGGAAGGGTTCTAGAGATCAAAGCAAATGGAGATTGAGGTTGAGTTTGGAGAGGTACCCCGATATGTCGAAGAAGATAACTCAACCAACTCCTACTCGAAGAATCGAAGTGGAGCAAGTTACCTTGAGCAGGTGTTAGGAGATCATCCAATCCATCAAGGGCAACCGATCGTATTCAACCTTCATACAACTATCTATTGGCTATTACTGATGAGGGGGACCGAGAGTCTTTTTGATGATGCCACCGGTGGAGGATTCGACAAGTTGGGAGCAATCCATGGATGATGACATGAGGTCAACTTGAGAAGAAATGACACTGGGTGTTTGAATGAGTTACCTGCAGGGAAGAGATCTTGCTGAACAAGTTGGTGTTCAGAATCAAGACCTGCACCAAATGGCAAAAAAGGTTCAAGGCTTGTTAGTTGTTAAAGATATTCACAAAAGAAAGGTATTGATTTGCTGAAATATTCTCTCCTGTTGTGAAAGTTAAACCTTATTCGAATTCTTTAAAGGAAGTTGAGTATTGTTGCAACGCAATAACTCGTGAAAAATTTTGCGATTACACAAATGGATTTAAAAACAACAAAGCATTTTTTTACTGGATATCTGGACAAAGGGATCTATATGCAGCAACCGTAAGTATTTGTGGTTCCCAGGCAAGGACACATGGTGTGCAAGCTCACCAGGAGCTTGATGGACTATAAGCAAGCCACCAAGGCAGTGGTACAAGAAGTTTGCTCCTTCATGACCAGAGGGATTCTGCAAAGCTGAAAGGATCCTTGGTGTTATTCAAGAAATACAATTGATTCATATGTCTTATCTACTCTTGTATGTGGATGATATGTTGATTGCATGATCTAGTATGAGGGCAGATTAACAATCTAAGACAAGGTTTCTGCAAAACGTTTGAGATGAAGATTTGGGTCCAGCAAGCAGATTTTGGGGATGAAGATTTCTTTCTCGGATAGATCTGGCGCACTTTAAATCTTACTCAAGTTGTAACATTGAAAGTGCTGAGCAGATTCAGGTTAATGATGCTAAACCAGATACTCATTTGCCAACTCACTTTAAATTGTCAAGGAGCATCACTTCCAATACTTTCGCGGATCGTGATCACATTGCACATTGTTTCCATATGCGTCAGCAGTTGGTAAGTTTGATGTAATGTTTATGTTTTCTGGCCTAGACCTGATATGCACATCAGTGGTGTAAGTTAGCAGGTACACTGGCGAACCCTGGTAAAGAGCATTGGGAAGCTGTGAAGGGCTTCTTCTGAGAATATCTGAGAGGTACATCCAGTACTCACTTTGGGGGTTTTTTGCAAAGGGCAGTGACTCTACAAGGTTTTGTGGATGCTGATCTTGGTGGGGATGGTTGCTCGGCAAGATTACATCCGGTACATTTACACCATAGATGGAACAGCATGAGATTGATGTCCGAAGCTTCAAGAAGTGTGTTTCTGCTTTCCATCTCGCAGCTGTGTATGTGGCAGAAACTGAAGTTGGGAAGATAGATAGGGCTGCATATTATCTTGCGGAATTGCAATAAGGCAGAGCGCGAAGATTCTTTATCTCAATAGCCAAGTTTCCATACGTTGTAAAAATATTCAGAGTCTATCATTCAAGACAAATCACATTAGAAGGGCGATACCATTTCACCTCGCCGGGTAGTGGAGGATGGTGATATGTGCTTGGAGAATATAGATGGTGGCAAAGAACCCTGCAGACAGTTGACGAAATGGTTGATGTTGGGAACTCAGGTTATGTAAAACCTTCTCGTGGTCTTCTGGAGTTTTTGCTACAGTATTTGCGGTGTGGGTACCTCTGTTAGCTGCTGCCCCGCAGTTTTTTTTTGGCCTGTACTCTTTTTGATGCCTGGTCCGTCTGCCCCGTGGAGAGCCTTGTTCGGTCGTGGCTCCTGCTACTTTCGGTTTTCCTCTTTCTTCTGCCTTAAATGAGCCATATAGTTAACGTAGGGCTACAGACGGGGGAGGGGGTGTAGGAAACGCTGCCAGGGAGGTGTGGTTTTCTGAGGACTATTTTGGTTTCATTTATTCTCTATCTTTGGTTTTCCCTATGTTACTTCTCTGTAAAACCAAAAATACTTCATTTATTAATATAACTATACCTCCCCGCCGTGGGAAATTTAACTACGACACCGGGGTTTAGTAGAAATAGTAGTGGGGGCAACGGAGTTATAGGGGGGGAGCGAATAGATGGGAGATCACGTAGGTGGTAGTAGTATTAAGAAGGGTAACGGCTATTAGAGGCGGGGGATCTGGGGGGGTGGCCGAGATTACAAATATACAAAATAGGGGGTGTGTCTTTTTCCTCCTCTCAGATCTCGCTCTCCTTTCTCTTGAAAGTCTGTGTTCTTCTCATCTAGTGTGTGTACGGGATTCGAACCTAACAATTACTGCATAACTAAATAATAGATATAGCATGTCAGAAACAGGTAATTAAGGTCTAAGTAATTAATTAAATCAATCCAACTATTTTTAAAGCATGCACTACCAGTAGCAATTTCACTAGTAGAAATAGCCATCTTACTAGACCATGAATTTCAATCAATCATTAAATGCGTAATTAATTAGGCCTACCCTTAGCTTATTGACTGGCTTTTCCATTCCAAATCAATGCACTCTATTACCCTTTCTTATCACTTAATCTCCGCTTCTTCGCTCTTGTAATTGCAGCTGTTTCAACGATTTTTTAAATTGGGGCAATGCACTGTGTACTTAATGATTTGGTGGGCGTAATTATTGGGACTACTCAACTTCGTCTGCTGCAGTTTGATTTGGGGACTGGTGGACCTAGAGGTCGCAGTTTTGCTTTGTGGCCATCCATAAAAGGCGATATTCCTGGGAATTCCTTTGGATATCCCAATCTCTCCTAGAAATCCTTCTTCAAAACGTCTGTGCGAACAGAATTTCCTACTGATTACACTTGTGATTGAAAAATTATTATCTATATCGATGGACCTTTGTTCAGAATAAGTAAGCTTTGCATGGATATAATGCAGCTTCACTTCCTCGCCACTTCACTTTACTTACTTACTAGTGTTCGTCATGTTCATGTATTCTTTACCGATTTGGGACTGTCAATTCATAATGGAATGTTGTTTTTATTCACTTTGTTCATAACCACAAATTCATTTTATACTTTTTCCGGCTAAATTTATATAGAACGTTTTCATTTCTCTAGATTCATTTAATCGCAAACAAAAATTGATTTATAGATATATGACACTTGAGCCTAACTCAACCCCAAAAGCTAGTTCATAACTAGAGAGTTATTCCTTATTAGTTGTCTTTATCTAAAAAAAAAAAAAAAAAAAAAAACTCCAAACTTTATTAACTACTCTTGATCAACTAATATAAGAAGAGAAACTAGATTTTATTGAGTGAATGAAGAACACAGAATGAACGAGTATTGTTACATCACAATGTATTTATCACTATTCATGTCCGTTTCCAGCAATACTAACTAACTAATTGTAATATCTATCATTTGTAATGACTACTTTACCCCTTAATTTATCATGTATGCCTATTTCAAGCTGGCAGGATATGAAAGTATTCAGCTTGCCTACTAGGTTCTCATGTTGTGGTCGTGACAATCCCTTGGTTAATATATATATATGGCTAATGATCCTGGTACCGTCCATGTAATGTCTGATAGCCCTCAATGTAGTTCTACGCGATAATGACATTCTATCTCGATTGTTTTAGTCCGTCATGAACCCCAAATTTGCTGCACTTGTAGTCCAACATTCAATTCGTTCACTAAACCATTCAACCTACTCCTATGAAACTGCTTTGGCCATGCTATGTATGTCCACAGCTTCTAGCTGAGGCTTCTTGATACTACATTTTGTTTTCTCTTTGATTCCAAGAATTAATGTCTTCCATGTTTCCTATGAACCCCTGCAACTTACTTTGATTTCCTATATTAGGACGAGAGGCCCAGTCCGGATGATTCAAAAAACTATTAATGAATTGGAGACCTACAGGCTACTCAATAAAATCCTCAATTCTCTCTTACTATATTTCTCTTGATATATTTCATGACCCTTAGTGCTACACCCCAATGTGATTATTTAGGTAGTTCTAAGAACTGACAAGTGTTTGTACAACATAGGCTATATCAGACCTTGTTAATTTAAAATACAGCATTTTCCCAATAATTTTTTGGTATTTAATCTTATCTTCTAGCATATATAGTTAGCTCTCTATTTTCTGCATTAATTCATCAAAATCATGTATAGTTAGCTCTCTATTAACCTCTAGAGGTGTCCAGGCAGGTTTTACAAATCCAATTCTCAGCTTTGAGATGATCTTAAGAGCATATTTCCTCTTATTCACACGTAAACCTTGAAAGATCTATTGAACTTCATTCCCAGAAAAACTTCAGTGTTCCTGAATACTTGCTCTTGAAGGCTTTATGTAGGAATGCCTTAGTATTCTCAATAACAAATATAGTATTTGTTATTGAGAAAATATATTACTGGCTGATAGTAGCATATCATCTACATAAACCGAAGTGATGATATCCTGAATACTTGCTCTTGAAGGCTTTATGTAGGAATGCCTTAGTTTTCTCAATAACAAATATAGTATTTGTTATTGAGAAAATATATTACTGGCTGATAGTAGCATATCATCTACATAAACCGAAGTGATGATAATATCACTTCCTTTCTTCTTTATAAACAGTGAGTGATCCAAGCAATTTTGACTGACTCGTAGGCTTTAGTCAATTTCAAATTCTATTGTCTGCTATCTTGTTTTAACCCATATAAGGATTAAACAAGTCTACAAACTATTATGCTAGACTCCCCCTGACTTGGTAATCCCCGAGGAAGCTGCATATAAACCTCATCATGGAGATCACTCTGAAGAAATGCATTATACACATCCAACTAGTGAACATGCCAATTATGTTGTGCAATGATGAAATTAAACAACTCTCACGGTGGAAATTTTGAACACTAGAGAGAGAATGTTTTATGGTAATCAAGACCCTCCTGTTAATTGTAGACTTATTCCATAAGCCTGGCCTTGAACCTCTCCACCTCACCAAAAGCTTTCAGATTTACCTTATAAACTCATCTACACACAATAGCAGCCTATTTGGGGGTAATGTCTAGTCGCAAGTTATTATCAAATCAAGCGCTTTGTATATTAGGATTAATGTTCACCCATTACTAACGTTGGAATAGCCCCTCCCGATAGGGCATTGGTTCATGTATATTAGATAAGGAGTTGGGATATACTGGATGAGCAGGAGAAATAGATTATGAAAACGGTATTTATACATTTATTGGATTGGAAACATTAGTAGCAGACTGTTTAGTAATGTAATCAACATATCAAAGAGGAGCCTTTATCACTCTGTGTGATTTTCTTGGATGCGAAGGATCAGGAATAAAAATGAAAATGGGACAAACAAATAGTGTGGGTGGACTAGTGTGAAGTACATCTTGAGAGGTTGCAGTAATTGGCACTAGACTCACAGGATCAGGTACCAAAGGGACAGGAGGTTATGGAATAGGAGGCTCATCCATTGGAGAAATGTCACTCGATGATAAAGGTTCGGTAGACTAGGAAAATTAATCATCATGACATCCATATTAACATAAAATTTCTCCCTTGCAAGGTCAAACAATATGTAGCCCTTGGTGGTTGTAGAATAACCCATGAACACTGAGGGCACTGCTCTTGAAGCAAATTTGTCCACTCTAGGAAAGGCACTGACATAGCACAAGCATTCAAAAGTCTTGAGATGACTAAGAATAGGTTTCATTCCAAAGAACAACTCATAAGGAGATTTGCCACCAAGGACTGCTGAGGGCAATCTATTAATTACATAAGTTGCAGTAAGAATTCAATGATCTCCGAAGCATAAGGGGATATGTCATTGAAATCTAAGGAATCGAGCTACTTCAAGCAAATTTAGATGCTTCCTCTCAGCTACACCATTTTGCTGAGGGGTATGGACACAACTTCTGTGGTGCAAAATACCAAGTTCCTTGAAGAGAAACTGCATATCAGCATTCACAAATTCAACAACATTATCCGATCTAATTTTTTTAACAACAGTCTGGAATTGAGAGTGGATCATAATACTATTATACATCACTCCTAAACTTCAACAAAAAAATCCAAGTGATATGGGAGAAATCATCGACTATATTCCAAAAATGTTTATTCCCATCAAATGTTTCTAAATAGTATGGTCCCCAAACATCTAGGTGCGACAATTCAAACACCTTATTAAAAGTACTAGTCGAATGAGAAATAGAATGTCTAGAGTGCTTAGCTAAAGGACAATCAAGTACAATTGATTTACATTCATCGTATTAGATGTTACTTTGAGTGCGAGTCATATCTATATTTAAGTATCTTTTTAAAACTATAACTCTACTATATATGATCTTGAAAGAAGAACATAAGTTCACATGAACTCGGAACACTCCTAGGTACACCAATGTGTACTTGGTTCCTAGTGGTTAATGTATTCCATGTACTTTAAAGAAGAAAAAGATAGTAGGGACCACAATCCTTAACAAAAGCTATAATATTTTTTTCTTTTTCTCTTTCCACACACTCAACAATAAAATGGAACCATTACGAAAACAAGTAATGACAATGGTTGTGGATTTATAGTTAAAGTCTGAAGTAAAAAATATATTGTTGATGTTGAAGAGTATCCAATTTACTAATTTTGAGAAAAAAAGATAGCTCTTTTGTTTCCAATTTACCTTTTTTTTCGCATTGATAATCATAACTAAGAGTCACAGTTACATCAGGCGGAGAACAATATCATGATGAAGTTTGTCGTGACATTCACATGTTTTAGAGTTCAAAATTTTGAGATCTCAATAAAAGATATGTGCATTTTCTGTTTTGACTTGAAAGCGTTGGAGGATGGCTTCAATTTAATAAAAATGTATTATACTTGATGAAAGCGTGGGAATTAAGTTTATATGTGGCTTTGATAACTGAAATTTCTAATTAAATACTAGTTCCATGATGCAATTTTTGTCAGTCTTTAAAATACATACTCATGTGTACCTAACAATTTTAGAGATTTTATGAACTTGAATTTAATTAGAACTCGAACTTGAACTCAGAATTTGAATATAACTAATCCTTGGATTAGAAGTTTATATACAACTAAGTTTAGCAATTAGTTTGCACTTGAATTTGTTACTTAACTTGAACTTAGAACTCGAATATGACTAGCTAAGTTTTGAATTTGAAGTTTATATATAAATAGCTTTAGAACTTTATAAAGTTGTGGGAGTTAGAAATTTTGAATTATTGTGGGATTTTAGAACTTTAAGTTGTGAACTTGAAAATTTTTTGTAACATTTTAGAACATTAGGTTGTGAAACGTCAGTAATCTTGAATTATTGTAGAATTTTAGAACTTAAACTTGTTAATATTAGAGAACTTGATTTTTTTGTGAGATTTTAGAAACTTTACGTTGGTAAAACAATTAGATAACTGGAATTTTTTGTAGCGTTTTTTAAAGCTTTAGGTTGTGAACTTTAAAAATCTTGAAATTAATTGTAAGGAATTAAGAATTAAAATGTGGAACTTTGAGACTTGAATTCTTATAGGCTTTAATCTTTATAAGGTTATGAGCATTAGAAATTTTGGATTATTGTAGAATTTTAGAATTTTAAGTTGTGAACTTTAGAGAACTTGAAATTTTCTTTTGTAAGATTTAAGAACTTTAGGTTGTAAAATGTTAGTAATCTTGAATTACTGTAGAATTTTAGAACTTGTGAATTTTGGAGAATTTGATATTTTGTGAGATTTTAGAACTTTAAGCTGTAAACTTTAG
Organism: Solanum habrochaites; assembly: GCA_027704765.1. NCBI lineage: Eukaryota > Viridiplantae > Streptophyta > Magnoliopsida > Solanales > Solanaceae > Solanum > Solanum habrochaites. The sequence continues at coordinate 52,131,993 of JAKWJA010002491.1, read as the reverse complement.
AGAACTTGAATTTTTTGTAGGCTTTTAGAGCTTAAGGTTGTGAACTTTAGAAATCTTGAATTATTGTAGGATTTTTTAATTTAAGTTTGTGAACTTTAGAGAACTTGAATATTATAGGATTTTAGAACTTTATAAGGTTGTGAGCGTTTAAATCTTCAATTATTATAGGATTTTAGAACTTTAAGTTGTGATCTTTAGAGAACTTGAAATTTTTTTGTGTAAGATTTTAGAACTTTAAGCTCTGAAACGTAGTAATCTTGAATTATTGTGGAATTTTACAACTTTCAGCTGTGAATTTCAGAGAACTTGATTTATTTGTGGGATTTTAGAACTTGAAGTTGTAAACTTTAGAGAACTTGAATTTTTGTAGGTTTTTAGAGATTTAGGTTGTGAACTTTAGAAATCTTGAATTATTGTAGAATTCTAGAATTTTAAATTTGATGAACTTTAGATATTTAATTTTATAGGATTTTAGCACTTAATAAAGGTTTTGAAGTGAGCGTTAGAAATCTTGATATTGTAAGATTCTAGACTTTAAGTTTGTGTAACACTCTTTAGAGAACTTGGAATTTTTTTTGTGGAATTTAGAAACTTTAAGGTTTGTGAAACGTTACGTAATCTTCAATTATTGATTGCGAATTTTAAACTTAACTTGTGAAAATTTTAAGAAATACTTGTAACTTAAAACTTGAAGGTTATATATAACCTAGTGAAATTGTGATTTGAGAGACTGTCCTCTGAATTTGACATAATAATCTTGAATTGACTATAAATTGAACTTAATTAGTAAATGAACTTTGAAATGTTGTTGACTTTTAAAATCCAAAAGTTGACTTATGTTTGTTTAGAGCATAAGTACCAACACGAGTTATCATATTGATGACAAAAAAAATTACTTTTCTTGCAAGGTCGATTTTTTGCCAGGTCGTGACTATGTCAAGGTAGTCCACATTCTTCCGTGAATGTGTGTTCCTAAGTTTGCCACTCGGGATAATCTAACAAGTTAAATTATTGCGTAACTCAAATGGCACCAAATGACTCAACCATGGACAGAATCAATTTAAGGAATACTATTCAATTGCTATCAATTACATGTTGCTCTTTCAATATAATTGAAACTCTCATTTATCTGTTTTCACATTTGATTTAAGTGCTTCTGAGATTAAAAATCTTTCTGGACCAAATTATAAAAATAAAAACACATAAACATAGATGTTCCCCAGCCTAGTTTTCCAAGGCAATATGACTTCTAATAAGAGGATATGTAGGACATGTATTCAGATAGAGGTTAGAAGGTATAGTGTAGGTCTTGCTTGGGATTGTTGTTGTTTGTCATTGTACTAGTGGCATTATTGTTGTTTAGCGTGTTTCGATTATCACACTATTATATTGTTGTTTTGAGTCTTTTTTGGTGACAGCCTTTGGTGCTACTTACATTTTACGTGCTATATATAGTTTCCTTCACCTAACTTCTTCTTTGTACATGAATTTGTTGGGCAGAGTGCTCATTGAAATAACTTTCTACCTCCACCATTAGTGATTAGTGGTATGGTCTTGCGTTTGTAGTCATATAGTGCTTTTCATAAATTGTTTTTTCAATAAACACTACCTTTTTGTGACGGAAAATTCTTGGTAAACATCTCACCCTTATGTTAGAATAAGGACTTTTGAAAGGGAAATATATATCATTTCAATTTGTTTGATATACTTTTCTATGTAATTTGTTTAAAAAAGAATGACTTCTTTCTAATTTTTTTTTTCAACAACTCATTAATCTTAATTTTTTACTGACATTTTGATACAGACATATTGTTAATTTTTAACTATTTAATTCAGAAGTTTTTTTTCTTACTTTCATAAACTTCGTGTCAAATAAAAATAAAGCTAAAAGAAATAAAATGAAAACCTCCCCAAAAACTTAACAACCTTGAAGTTAGATAGATTGTTTCCATATATAAAACCCTTGATTCAAGTATATTTAAATGCATGTATACAAGGAGAATATATTAGTGAAGATAATAGAGAAAAAGAATAGCAGCGACTATAAATTTAGTTCAGATGTTAAATTAATTAGGTGTCATGCGGAAACTAGCAAATCAAACCTCGAAATACCATGCAAATTATATGTTGACATTAAAACGTGGTAAAAAAAATGTATACTTGCAAAAAGCTTGGGAATTAAGCTTAGTAAGAATGTGCACAGGTCTAGAAATGTGACACAAAAGGGATCCTTGTCAGGGGCAGAAGCTAAGCGTGAAATGAAACGTGAGCGGATGGCTTGATTAAAAAAGAATTTTTATGTTATTAAACTGAATTGTAATTAAATATATAAACCTAATTTACATGCAATCTCTATAATAGTTGTAGCATGTGCGGAAACAATGTAATTAAGTTACTAACTCTCAACTTAAGTATTAATTAAATCAAATCTACATATTTTAAAAAAAAGCCATGCACTACAATAGGCATATTAACTAGTATAAATAGCATCGTTACTAGCAACATGGAATTCAATCATCAATAAACTGCGTATGGGGGTTTGGGGGGGGGGGTTACGTTAGGCCTAACCTTAGCTTATTGACATGGCTTCCAAAAATCAGGCCTCTATTACCCTTTTCTTATCACTTAATCTCCTCTTCTTTGCTCTTGTAAGTGCAGACTGTTCAACTGATATTTTGAAATTTGGGGCATGTACTAATATACTTAATGATTTGGTGGGTGTAATTATCGGGACTACTCCAACTTCGTCATGCTGCAGTTTGATTGGGGGACTGGTGGACCTAGAGGCCGCGGTTTGCTTGTGCACAGCCATAAAAGCAGATATTCTGGGAATTCATTTGGATATACCAATCTCTCTAAACATCCTTCTCAACGTCTGTGGAAAGAATTATCCTACTGGTTACACTTGTTGATTGAAAAATTATTTTCTGCTCCATGGACCTCTTGTTCAGAATAAGTAAGCTTTGCATATATATAAATGCAGGCTTATCACTTTACGATTACTTACTAGTTCTGTCCATGTTCCTGTACTTTACCTGTTTGACATGTCATTCATAATGGAAGTTGTGTTTTATTCACATTGTTTCGTATCCACATATTCATTTTAAATATACTTTTTTTTTTCCGGATAAATTTAATAAAATTGTTTTCATTCGTTATGCAATAATTTAATAGTAAACCAGAATAATTAGATCCAGCCTAAAGAGAACAATTTCGTGATCGAAAATAGTTTTTTATATAATAGGTAGGTATTAATGATGATTTAATTTCTACTTAAGAATAATAATTATGATTTTAATTAATTTTTGTACTACATATAATCAATTATGTGATAAAAATGCCAGCGATATGATTCTTTTATTTTTTAACCGAAAGAGATATCTTTGTACCTAACTATAATTCTTACTACAAATTTAATGCTATGTCTATTTTAAATTTTGTACTTAAAACTGTTTGTTGTTAATTACATGTCAATTCAATTCCTAAAAGTACACAATGTAAATAAAAAATCATTTAAAAAAATCATTTGTTAATTACATTTATAATAATTTGTTGAAAACATTTTGAATACTTTTAACAGTATATAATAGTAAAATTTTAAAAATTTTTATTCCTCAGTTGTTTATATATGGCTTTGATAACTGAAATTTCTAACTAAAAATACTAGTGCAGACTCACATGCAATTCAATAGATCTAGCATATGCAGGAATCATCTAATTAAGGCAATAACTACTAAAAAATAAAATCAAATCCTCATCATTTTAAGTACCTTTACGTTTCCTTTAGAAACGTGTCAATTCAAATGTTATTGTTATCAATTTATTCCCTTTATTGTAAGTGAAATTGATAAGTCACATTTTAGAAAATTAAAGTTATTATCCTTCTTCATAATTTATGTGAATTTTTTTTTGTTATCTGTCATATGTTCCAAAAGATGGTTATGTGACTTTTTGTGCACTTAATTTTCTATTCAAAAGAGGAGGTGAAACATGCTCTTCTTCATCAACCAAATCAACCCACCTAGGAGTACTCATCTCACTTTGTTTTTCTTTCGAGACCTCATGACTGAGGTGTTCGATGTGACCATGGTGACTTGATCGCTTAATTGGGTCTAATTAACATGGCAGTCTCAAATTCTTGAATAATCTTATCTACTTTATGAATAGAGATATATAATGTGGGACTCATAACACTGTATTATTATTTTTTTGGTTTGCATGCTACATAGTCCAATTGGCTTGCTAACTGATTTTATATTATTAATAACAGATAGTATTAAATAAATATTATAAAATATATAGTATTTACTGTGTAACTTAATTCCCAGTCCTATTAGGATTAGTTCTCCTTCCTATCTCTCCTTAGAATATCTCCCCAGAGTCCCTTAACACTTTGAATACAATCAATATTCCTTAATGTATCAAGACCCGAAACCTAGATCTTCTTTTCTCTAGGTTTTTTTTTTCTCTCTTTAGGGCACCGATCGTTCCCTCTCTTCTCTTGGGCGGCGGCAGCCATGACAAACCGAGGTGGATCCTCTCGATTCACTTCCTTCTGGCGTTAAACACTCCTTCGCAGGCATCTTCATGCCCTGATTCCAAAAAATTATCGACATAAACTTACCCTACATGGAAAATCAACGTCTTATACGACCTTGAGGCCATTACTTCTCAAATCCGCCGATGGAAGCAAGAACCGCCGCCTGCAAGTCAATCAACCAGGCCACGGACAAATCTTAAAAAAACCAATCCGGGCCCATGCGCCTTGTAAGGCGTGGATGGCCAGATCCGATCATGTTTGATTAGGTCATCTCTCCCACGCTTCAGAAACAACGTCCGTCCTACCAACTGCTTCAACTCTATGGACGGGCCTCGCACACACGCTATGCAATCAATTTCCACTCTCATATTTTTTTTCATGCATGATCGTCCTCCACACAATTACCAAGGCACAAAAACTATGGCGTAGTATTGTAACGAGGTCTCCACCATCATCACAGCCTCGACACGTGCACGAAATTATCCGAAAAAAGATCTCGTCATGTGCGTCGGTTCGGGGGCTCCCCATCAAGTCTACGTCCCTCCATTAAACGAAGGCGTTTTCGCATCATTCCAAACCGCCCTTTGACCTGGCTACTCTCTCACTCGTGGCTAAAAAGTGAAGAAATCAACTGGATCTAGAGAGCAAACCGTCTTCTTCTTTCTTCTTCTCTTCTTTCTTCTTCTTCTCCGAGAAAGAGCCGCTTTAATGGAAGCCGGCCACCCGCCCACGCCCCCTCTCCGCAACCAGAACTATCGCGGGGGCGTGGTTGCGGCCGCAGGGGAGCCGCTGCGACTAGTTCCGGCATGACAACAGCGGAGGCCCTGCGGGCGCGGACGGTCGGCAGGGCATTAGTCCGTCGTACGACGGTCCGCAGCACGGCAGCAACAACATCCTGTACTCGTCGGCCACCTCGGCGGTCAGGGAACTTACGAGCGGGATCGTCCAACTTGTCAAATCTTCAGAAACAGGACACACCGCTGTTCGTTGCTAGTTTTTCGATATGGAGGAGAAGCCGAAATAGTGATAAACCGTTCCAATAATATCATCTCAGTCGGCCCTTCCTCTGATTGTTGTTGATACCTGGGGCCAACATGCACGTTACTTTCTGATCTCTCCAAGCTTTAGAGAAAACAGCACTCTCCGCCCTCCCGTCTGCCTTGCTCCATGTTCTTAACTGTTGGCCAACGTGAGTGTCCCTTAATATTTCCTCATACTGGCAGCGCGGGTAGCCATTAAAACCCCCACCGCTATCTTTCACCTAGGTAACCTACACGTCCCATTCTATTAAAGCCATCTCCTTTCAGTTCACCAATCAACAAAGACAATATCTGCTCCTCTTTTCACCTCTATGATTTTTTTAGATCCTAGACAATACTACCAAGAGGGGATTTTCAGGAGCCCCTGTAAGCTGGTCTGTAGTTCTGTCCTGGCACAGAGTTCGTCTGCCCACCAGTTTCAAAGAGTTCCGTGGCTCGGTGCTCTTCGGCTGATGGCCAACAGTCTGTTGTTGCACAGTCGTTTGGTTGGGTCACCCTTCTAATATCAAATAATAAATTCTTATGTCTCAATTAGGTTTTCTTCCCTTCATGTAAACCATGATGCTCCTGTTCAATGGCTAATCTCATCAATTATACCTTTTACTTTATCTGAAGCGTACAACTTGCAAAACCTTTTCAACTTATTCATTCTGACCTATGGGTTCCTACTGTTGTTCCTTCATTTGATGGTTTTTTTCGCTATTATTTTGTTTTTGTGATGATTTTACAAATACACTTACTTGGTTGTAACCCATAAAACACAACATCACAGGCATACAACCACACCTTTGTCACTTTTGCAAAAAGTCAAACACAATTCAATTTCTATGTTAAACTTTTTTTTCGAAGTGACAACGGAAAGGAATAATGTAAATAACTCTTTGCCAATTTCTGCAATCCCTGGGAATTATACCATCAAACCGTCCTGTCATACACTCCCGACAGAAGGGGGGTGGCGGAGCGTAATACAAATCGCCATCTCATTAACGGTGTTACCCTCTTCTACATCATCTCTCTCCCCTTCTCCTTTTGGGTAAGAAGCTCTCGCCACCGCAACTACGCATTACCAGAAGCCCAGTCACATAACACCCTCTCCAACAAATCACCCTATAAACTCCTTTACCAAGAACTTCCCAATTATACCAATCTCCGCTCTTTGGTTGTCCTTGCCTACCCTTGGCTACGACCGCTCATAGTACTCACAAATTACAACCTCGATCCCGTCCTTGTATTTTTTTTAGGCTTCCTCCTACCTCCAATGGTTATCCGCTGTCTTGACCCACAAACTACTCATACAGTCTACATATCTCGTCATGTCAAATTTGGTCGAAACTTGAGTTTTCCCTAACGAGTCTATTTCCTCCTCCACAAATACATCATTCATTGGCGTCCTTCCCCTGTTTTCTTGTCCAACATACTCCAGGTCCTCTCACCACCTCCCCACCCTCCACCACTTACCCAAAGCCACCCCCATCACCACCCCCCCTTCGACCAGTCACCCACTAACACCCCCGCAACCCCCACCCCCACACACACAACCAACCCGAACACCCCATACCCACATGGACATCTCCAGCCCGATCCATTTTGGGTCCTTCCCGGCCACCCTCCCGAAATCCACCACCCCGCCCTGCCACCACACCCCAATACTCATCCCATGTTAACCCGTGGCAAAGCCGGTATCTTTAAACCCAAAACCTTTCAGTCTACCATACTACCAAATACAACCTTCCTGATAGTGAACCAACACTACTCTGTTGCCCTCAAAAAATGCTTATTTGGGCGTCATGCTATTAATGACTATTTTCAAAGGCTTTGATGATCAGAAAACTTTGGTCTTGTACCTAAGCCCCTGGCGGCACCAGTGGGCTGTAAATGGGTGTACAAAATAAAACACCTGCAGATGGCAGTATTTCCAGTACAAGGCTCGTTTGGTTTGCTCAAGGCTACATCAGGAGTATGGCTTGATTACTCCGAGACATTCAGTCCTGTTCTTTCGGAGCAGGAAACCCATTCGCCTGGTCTTCTGTGTCACTCACCGTGCGCAACAAGGGCCCTCAATCAGTTGGATGTTTCCATGGCTTTTTCTTCCATGGCATCTTGATTACAACTATCTACATGACGTACCACCAGGGCTATGTTGATATGTCCCCTCTTCCCTCAACATGTTTGCAAACTAGAAGTCTCTGTATGGGATCAGCAAGATTCCCCTCCCGTTCTTGGTAGCACACGTCTGAAAACGTTCCGTCCAGGACTCGCTTTCAAACTATGTTGCATACACACCCGATCTGTTTACTCGAATTCATGCACATGTTTAACTCATTCTTCTTGTCTATGTAGATGATAATCATTATTACAAAAATACAAAGGCTCTACTCTACTACCAACTGCAGCTCTCTCTACTTCCGCAGCTTTCATTCAGATGTCACTCGATCTATGCATACACCTTCAAATGAATGGACCTTGGCCCGTACATTATTTTTTGGAATGGAGCTTTCTTTTCTCGGATCATGCAGCGCTTGTTTCTTCATCACTCCAAATATGCCGAATCTGTTTCAAAAGCTAGACTGGAAAAATGCCCCCTTAACCAACACCGATGGCATCTCTTCGTCTACGAATGGAGTCGAAACCCTCTTTTGCCGATATCACCCTTCCGCAAGCCTCATTGGGGCTCTACAGTATCTGGCCATTAGCCGTCTGACATCTAGTTTGTTGTCAATCGAGTTGCTCAGCGCATGCCTCACCAGTGCACATGCTTAACCAATTGTCTAAAACGCATTCTCCATCATTCTCAGGTACCATTTTTGGCACTCTTGGTCGTGTTTACTCAATCGACCCGGGCACTTGGGAGCTTCGGGTTTCTAGTATTCAGATTGGCGAATGATAAAAATGACACAAAATCTACATCGGGTTTCTCATTTTTGGGGGTCCAGAACCTGATCTCCTGTTTCAAAAAACACCCAAGTCTCTCGTCCTGGCTGAAGCTGAATACCCGCGCCCTTGCTCTCTTGCTCTGCTAGAGACCCCCATGTGGTCAAACATATCTTCTTCGCGAACTCGCGCCCCTCTCATCACTGTTTCCTTGCTCTCTATTGTGGACAACAACTCAACCATCTGTGTGGCCAAGAGTACGTCCTACACACCAGAATGAAACATGTTGATACCGCTTGTCTCTTTGTTCGCTACGAGTTCAGCCGGCACCATGACTGTGCAGTTGTACCTCACTGAAGAACAACCGGCTGATATTCTTAACTGCTTACCAAGCCCTCTCGCGCCGACATCACGATTACCTCAGTTCCAAGCTTCCGTTCGTTTCTGCCTTTCAGCTCGCTTGAGGGGGGATAAGTAACATATATTTCAATAAATGTATAAAATATATTAGTATTTACTGGTGGTCCTTAATCCTAGTCCGATTAGGATTAGTACTCTTCCTCCGTCTCCTATATCGTATCTCCAGTAATTCCCTTAACACTTGATCCAATCAATATTCCTTTCACTTATTATCAAAGATGCTCGACCAAAGTTTGCTTCTTTGTGGGATTAGAGTCAACTAACCTTCTAATTCACTCTCCCCTCCTCGAGTGGCTTTCAAAACAGATTTGTAAACAATGTTCCTTTCGGTCCTTAGATTGGCACTACTAGATTAGTAGTTAGTTGCTAGCTATTTCACGACGTGCAGAGTTACTCGCTTGTTGAGGAAACCAATACCACATTGTCCATCGCTTTTTAAATAAAATAAATAATTTTAAAATTTTTTTTTAATAAAAAGCGATGGACGACATCTCTTGGCCCGTTGCTTTTTTTCGTATATTTATATAAGTAGTGACTCCGTACGTCACTTTTTTAATTTAAATGATAGTATAAATTAAAAACTAATCAAACCGTGTCTCACTTTTAATCAATTTAATTGATTAATTTTTTTTAAAAGAGCAAGTGACATCTCTAAGTACGTCGCTTTTTGGTCAAAATGACTAGTCAAACATTTAAGAAAACCGAAGGACAACGTCTCTGAGTCCGTCGCTCTTTGGTCAACGATGTTGTTGCCGCTATTGATCACGACCCCTACTGCTCCATTGACTCTTCATTGTATTTTTCTCCTTTAGTTTAAGGTTAGAGTTTCATGGAATTATTTTTAAATTTTTTCAATTTGCATTAGATTTGATTTGTTAATTAGTGTATTGAATTGTATGTTATTGATTGTTTAGTTTGCCTGACTGCTTTTAGCGTTGTGGTGACTGATTTCACGATTTTTTTATTTTAGTCCTAGTTCTATACGATTGTTAGTTAGTAACTGATTTAGTAGGCATTTTTAAAATTTTAATTACTTGTTTGCGTGATTGTTTAGTTAGCGAATGATTTAGTTTTTTTTTTTATTTTCGTACTTGTGCCTTGCACTTTTTTTTTAAATTGCTTGATTTCGTTAGTGCAGTGATCATTTGAAGTACGCATGAAATTGCAACTAGCTTTTAGAATTTCAAAAACGAACTTGAAATTTGAACAACCAAATTCTTCTTGAGTTTTGAAGTTTATATATAACTAATTTTTTAGAAATTGATAGATATGGATTTAATTAGAACTTCAAGTAGTTTTGAACTTACTTAGGAATTGAAGATAACTAATTATTCTTGGCTAAAATTTTATATATAACTCATTTAGAGATTATCAACTTGAAATTATTATAACTTGACTTGAACTTAGATTTGATATAACAAATCGTTGGATTAAAGTTTATATATACCTAAGTTCACATTATTTGACTTGAATTATCTTATTAAACTTTTGAACTTAGAACTCGATATACCTAGCTAAGTTTGATTTTGAACGTTTTTATGTCCTAAAAAAATTTTTACCCCCTTTATAAGGTGTGAGATTGTAAGGCTTTATTAGAACTTTATGGTTTTAACTTTAGAGAACTTGAATTTTTTTTTTTTTTGTAACATTTAGAACTTAGATTGTGAAACCGGTAAGTATCTTGACTTTATTGTAGAATTTTAGAACTTTAACTTGTGAATTTTAACAGAACTTTTGATTTGCGTGAGATTGTAGAATTTAAGTTTTGTAAACTAATCAAATCTTGAATTTTTGAAGTTTTTAGAGCTTTCAGGTTGTGAACCTTCTTTAAAATCTTGATTATTGTATGATTTTAGAATTTAACTTTGTGACTTTAAGAAACTTAAATTTTTACACAAGGATTTAGATCTTTACAGGTTGTGAGCGTCATAAAATTTTGAATTATTGTAGGATTTTAGAACTTTAAGTTGCGAACTTTAGAGAAATTGAAATTTATTTTGTAAGAATTTAACAGTTTAGTTTGTGAAACGCTAGTAATCTTGAATTATTGTAGAATTTTAGAACTTTAACTTGTGAATTTTAGAGAACTTGATTTTTTTGTGAGATTTTGAACTTTAAGTTGTAAACTTTAGAGAACTTGAATTTTTGTAGATTTTTTGAGCTTTAGATTGTGAACTTTTTAAATCTTGAATTATTGTAGGATTTTAAAATTTAAAAATTTTCTGAACTCTAGAGAACTTGAATTTTTACATTAAGGCACATTGATAGTTTTCATCATCCTTATATCACACACACCTTAATCCACCTCACAACATAGTCAAGACATTTCAATTAACTCATACCACCATTAACTTAGTAAGGAGGCATACCTCAATGTATTCATGCCCTTAACAACAATTAATCACAATTGGAAGTAAAGATAGAGATTCTAAGACTTACCAAGTCTCCTCATGCTATTATCAAGGTATTACATCAAATCCATAACTTACCAAACTTGGGGATAACATCATCACCCAATATACCAATAGATAAACAAGGTCAATTGCATCTCTATACACAAATTCCAACTCTAGATCCAACTTGAGACAAGATACATACGATAATTTCTCATTACAATTCATAACATAAACCACACCTCTCAAGACTATCATGATGCCTCAATTCATCGTATAATCATAATAACACCATTAGAGTAGTCTAATCAACACCAACTCAATTGAATGATCATAATATAATATAGGGTCAAGATCACTACCTAGGTTGGGATGGAGTGATCATATCTTTCTATAATGTGACCAAACCAACACATTACCAATAAAAAAGTTCTACTCAATATAGCCTAAAGAAATAATCAACAACTCAATTTATAACTTCAATTTCGTAATTAGATGAAACCCATTAGAAAACTCAACTTTTGAAATCTATTTTGAAGGAATCCTTTGAGGAAAGAGTCTCAAAGGTGAATAGAACCCATACCTTAATGTCTTGATGAGAATTGAAGATGAATCCTCCCTTTTCCATCCCCCAATTAACCTCCCAAGCTTAACTTCTATGGAGTCTTCCAATTAGAGAGAGAAAGAAGAGAGAAGGAAGAGAGTTTCATTTTTTAGAGTCTATTAGTTTAATTGGGGGTTGGGGCTTTTATATGGGTTTTTATTTAGTTAATTAGTCAACCCTTAACCCCTAACTAACCCTACATTAATTAATCACGATGACTGGGTCCTCTACATCAAAATATCACGAAATTGACCCCTCACGACGAACCCCTCATCGAAACGGGCCGTCTGTGAGTCGACCGGCCATCCCCCCCAATCCCTCCTATCACTCCGCCATCTTTGTCAAGAACGGTGCATTTGAGGGGCTTCCTCCACTTGTCTAAGTGTGGGACGACGGTGTCATCTGACGCCCCGTCGATCATCCACGACCGTAACCTTGCACTCTGCACTCCTTTCGATGTTCTCAGAGGTTGTTTCGGGAAGGGACCTTCCAACCAGCTAGTTTTGGGACGAACTGTGCATCACAACGCCCCGTAATCCAAAACGGTTCCGTATTCCTCCCGTTGTGCACTTGCCATGCAGTGTTGCATCAAATTATAAGGTACCTCCTCAGGGACCTGTTGGTTGGTCCTTGGGGAGTCCGTCCTGGACGTTTTAACCATGAACAATCAAAATTACCTATTAGCTCACCTTTCCACCATTTTCATACATTTCCGACTCTTAAAAGTTAGTAACATAGGCTAAGCACAGTAACATCCCTTTGAACCACTTCCCGCGTCATGGACGTTCTTGTCCGTTTTGTTCTTAACTTTCTCCACCTAATGACCTATATTTATAAAAAAAAAATGGATCTAGAGACACTACTATAGACCTTATGACACCTATGTTAGACTTTAAAATGTGTCTTGGACTATCAAGGTGTTACAGTTACATATAGTATTTTAGAACTGTATAAGGTTGTGTGCATTAGAAATGTTGAACTATTGTAGGATTTTAGAACTGTAAGTTCTGAACTTTAGAGAACTTGAATTTTTTTAGGATTTTAGAACTTTAGGTTGTAAAACGTTAGTAATCTTTAATTATTAGAACTTAAGTTGTGAATTTTAGAACGAATTGACCTTAAAACTTGAAGGTTATATATAACTAAGTGAATTTGTGATTTTAAAACTATATTACTTTGAAATTATAAACTTGAATTTACATAAAATTGAACTTATAGGGGAAGGATAGGAATATGAACTTGAAATGTTTGTTGACTTTTAAATCCAAAAGTTAATTATATTTTTTAGCATAAGCCCAACCTAAGTTGATCCTATTTGAGATAAAATTATTTTCTTGGGCCAAGATTTGATTTGTGTCGAGTTGCCCACATGTGAAGTGTAGCTACCCTTTCCGGGAGATACTTACAAAGTTGCAGAAACCTAATTTACTACTTGCGATATTTAAAAAAGAGATCATAAAGGGCACACTAATTTTATCTAGTTTGAGCATATTAGGTTCCTAACGTATATTTAGTTAAGGATGTGCACCTTTACCCATTTAAAAAACCTTTATTGCAATTCCAATTGATATGACACCTGAATTTTGACTTATGATTACGAAAAACTCTCCCCAAAAATCTTTATGCATAGCCACGAGCTTTTTCATTGCATGTTATCCTCATCATTACGGATGAAATACATAAATATTCCCTAATTTCAATACGTAATCATTTGTTCATACTTTCACACAGATTTCAAAACATATAGTAAATTAGTATATTACAAGACTTGGGTTTAAACACCCCAAAAAGATTTTTAAAAAAAAACGTATAGCCATACATATATTACAACCCATGGTGACATGACCAAATAAGCCCTCAAAATTTCATGTAAATATACAACACGTATCATGTACAAGTACCAACGTTTATACAAAATATATATACCTATATGCAAGTGTGATCTTCCTTAAGACTTTCAAAATCTCCATCTTCAATGGCCAACTTCAAGCGTCCTCTCGAACATTCCTTATTATGGATACAACTATCTCTAAGCATATAGCTTAGTGGTGTAAAACTATAGATCCAGAGCCTCAATTCACCAGTTATCATTAAAATAAGTCGGTTATTACATTGAAACGAAATCAGTAAATGAGAGTAACACTAACAAGATATCACGTTGGATATTTAAAAGATCCAAATGTCATAACGCTTATAGCAACAATTTTTCAAGAGGTTCAATAAAAGCCTCTCCCTATATATACATCATGTCGTTCATAACAAACACGAGCACGTATCAAGAAGGTCGCCCTGTATCAGAAGGGTCAAAGTAAATAATCAAGAGAAACTCAAAACCCTATTAACATGGATTCTATTACTTACCTTAAATGAACACTCTCATAATTAAACGAACTAAAAATCCAGAGATCAAGATAAAATGAAAGCTGCATCAAGAGGCCATGGTCATAGTGACAAAGTCACAGCCACAAGAAGGCATAGGTTCCAGCGTGCCATGATCAAACAATTCATACAAGTTGACGAGTTACGCAAGAGTTTTAACGTCTTAATGACCACACACGACAAGCAAATTGCAAGAGTGTCCCAAACCAATTACCAAGATAAAATTTCAGATATACCAGCAGTTAAAAATCGTACAAGTACAAGTTTATACACAAACCTTAGTTCTTTAGACAACAAATAGTCCAACACCACTTTAACAGTTCAAACCGTTGACCAATCAACGTATGAAGATCCTCAACTTTTTCACGAGTATGTATAACCTTAAAAATATAATTAAATAACTTCTTTAATTCCTAGTATCTCTATAATGTTGAAGTAAAACAGGATAATCTTCACAAGTACGCTTAGCCTTTACAAATACGACTGTGCTCCGAGAATAGTAATTCTGGCCAGCCTAATATCTCATGTCGCAAATAAGATTTGAAAAGGAAAATGGAAAAATTGGACTTTATAAACTTAATGAAATATGTATATACATCTCTTAAGCTTGCAAATAATCAAGAATCACCTCAAAGTACGCATTGTACAAAAAGATCTAATCAAAACATTAACAGTTGAACATACATGATTTCGAATTCCAAAATCTGGACAAAACATGTCCTATGTTGTGTCCCATATTTCGAATCCATAACATCAATATTAGAGTTTTACATAAACATAAGAGTTGTAGGCATAAAAATTATTTTTCCAAATCATATCTATTCTCTATAAACTAAGTTCTATATTACGAGATATTCATAAAACACTGAACACTACCTAGCTCAAAATCGTATTTTGTCACTTACCAAAAGGAAGTGTGTATCTTGAATTCCCGCCAAACGAACGCAAGATTTTCCTTCAATGCTGTGAGTACTATGGTTAGAGGAGTTTCTAATTGCTTCTGATAACGGACTGAATCTCTTATAGATGAGGTGTGGAATTATATATTGATAAAAGTGATGTTTATCAGTTACCTCATAGAATATAGCCAAAGTCACAGTTGCTGCAAAAAGGTACATATATAACCAATGTATATACTTGATACACTCAAATTATACTTTTCTATAAAGAAGATTAAGCGTTCTACAAGTAAAAGAAAAAAAAAAACCCAATTATTAGGTTGGGTCGATCCCCATCCACGAGGAAAACGATTTAGACATAACTTTGTCCTATATTACATCTATTTAGTCAAGTCCTTTTCTAAAACAATGCAGTTCATTTATGGTTTTTTTGGAACAAAAGTATTCAATTCATTTTCTAAGTAAAACAAGTAGCAAGATTAAATTTGGTGTTTATCAAGTGATGAGAAAAACTCTGGTTAAGGTTCCCCATAGGTTCATAACGCCGGTAATCCGACTTAACAATATTTTCTAGTGTCTTGCATGCAATTGGTAGTTAAGGTATCTCTATGAATTCTTTGATCCCGGCTACGTGTCCTAATTTAACTAAACTTACCTTTACCAATCATATTCAGCCATCATAGTCAATGTATCGCTCAGTTTTACTACTTCACAGACAAAATTGAAACTATCTTATTAGATGTTGTCCCACTACTCTATGTTGATATCTTTTTCCTATAACTACCCCCTTGTCCGACACGTAAGAAATAGGTCAAAGTTCTAACGCGTGCACTCGTTAAAAAACTTCTAAAGAAAGATTATCAATACATGCAAGAATGTATTCTAGAATTGCTATTTAGCTAGTTTTACTTTGTTATTCACCCATGGTTCCCACAACTCTAGTTGTAGATTTAGTTACCCATGCTTAGAAGAACACAATTCATATTTATTGAATAATAAATGATGAACTTACTTGAATGAGATTGAAGAAAATCCAGAAATTGCACTTGAGATAACAAAATTCACTTAAGAATCGATTACGGAAATTTGAATTAATTCCCAAAATCCAAAAATAAATCTCCAATAACAAGAGTATGAAAAATAATAAAGAGTCTAACCCCAAAAATAAGGTATTTTTCCCTATTTATAATAACAAAGTCCTAAATTAAAAGGAGTTCAAAATAAGGAAAGTTTATCCCAAAACGTGTCTTCAATCGACGACTGCACAAACGATCCGTCAATGGAACGACGAACCGTTGATTGCCTCCGTCGGTCCATACTTAGCATCTTCTTCAGCCTTCATTCTTGCATCTTCTCTAATCCAATTGACGGGCCAACAACATGGTCCGTCGATGCCTTCGTCATTCCATACTTAATTATTTCTTTAACATTGGTATAGGAACTAATCTTTGATCTGATCGACGGTTTTCCAATATGGTCCGTCAATCAATCGATGGACCGTCGATCCTTTCGTAGCCCCACACTTGGTTAGAATTCCCCGAGTTGCTTCCAGATGCTTGGACCCTATTCACATCACCCCACCAGAAACCGTCGCTGGGACGACGGCCGTCGCTGGATTCAGGTGTTCACACCTCTTCTTCTGCATTTTCATTTGGACAACTTTCCCTGCAAACACAGATAAAACACATTAAAATTACTACAGAAGCCCTAGACACCACATAAACTTATGACAGCATTGTAAGTACCGTTAAAACCACGGTACATCAATATTTCACTCCCTTTCAAGTTATAAACAATTCCAGTTATCAGATTACGTAATAACCAATAGAATACCCTTAATTAGATCACAATTTATTAAGCAGTTTGCAAATATCACAAAACTTTACTTCCGAAAATGTGAGATAAACATATTTATACTTAAGCTAAACGTAAATCACATGCCACTCTTGGTTAATATTTAGGGTGTTAATGGAGGGAGTTCACATTCTGGACTTGACCTGTTACCTTCCTTATGGTTGCTACCAAAGCATATAACAAATTAATTATTTCGTACTCAAATGGTACCATATGGATCAACCATGGATTATACCAATTTAAAGAATATTGTTCAATTGATATCGATTACTTTTTACTCTTTCAATATAATGGAAACTCTCATTTCTGTGTGTTAATATTTGATTTAAGTAGTTCTGAGATTGAATATCTTTTTGGATCACTTAGAGATTCTGACGACATGAGTTTTAGATGGGAGGATATGTAGAACCCGTCTTAATATCGGTTAGAAGGTATACGTTGTTGGTCCCTTGCTTTGGTGGTTGTTCTTTGTCATTGTACTAGTGATATATTGTTGTTTAGTGTGTTTCAATTATCACACTATTATATTGTTGTTTTGAGTCTTTTCGGTACACTTTGCACTACTTACATTTTAATTGATATATAGTTTATTCACTAATTCCTTCTTTGTACATGAATTGGTAGTAGAGTGTCTTATGGAAATAAAACCTTTCTACCTGCACAAATTAGTGAACTAGTGTATGGTCTGTTTATATGTATTTCACAAAAGTACTTTTCATAAAATTATTTTTTCAACAACACACCTTTTCTATTTTTCTCTAAAAATATTGGTCAAATACCTCACTCCTTAATTGTAAAATAAGGACTTTTGAAATGGGAAATAAATATCGTTCCAATTTGTTTGGCCAACTTTCATATTTAATCTATTTAAAAAAGAATATCTTCTTCCTTTTTTTTTTCAACAACTCATTAATCATAATTTTTTACTGACCTTTTATATTCATAAAATTAAATAACATTTTGATACATTTGACATATTGTTAATTTTTAAATAATAAATTCAAAAGATTTTTTTTTCTTACTTTTATAAACTTCGTGTCAAGTAAAAATAAAGCTAAAAGAAATGAAATGAAAACCTCCCAAAACCTTATAAACCTTGAAGTGAGATAGTTGTTTTCATAAACCCAGATTCAAGTAAATATTTAATGCATGTATACCAAGACATAGTTAGTGAAAATAATCGAGAAAAAGAATAGCAACAAACTAATACTATAGTTTTTTGGATGGTAAATTAATTAGGTGACCTACGAAAGCTAGCAAATTAGTATTAATTAAATCAAATCCTAAAGATTTAAAAGCCATGCTCTAACAAATAGCATATTCAACTAGGATAAAAATAAGCCATGTTACTAGCAACATGACATTCAATCATCAATTCACTACGTTATTATTACGCCTAAACCTTAGCTTGTAGACATGCTTCCAAAATAAGGCCTCTATTTAACCCTTTTCTTATTTCACTTAATCTCTCGTTCTTTGTTTGGCTCTGTAGTGCAGACGGTTCAACTAGATATTGTTTTAAATTTTGGGGCATGTCCTAATATACTTAATGATTTAGAAAAATAAAAACCAAATCTCCCTCTCTCTCTCTTTCTCATCTCCTCAGATCTCTCTCTCTCTCTATATATATATATATATCTTATCTATATTATAATATTATAATTTTTTTGAAAATGAAAATATTAACTTTTGTTATGTTTCTAATTATTTGACAGAAACCGATTAACCAATCGGAAAAAACATCAAAAGAGAAAACCCCAAACCAAGCCAATTATTGGTTTGGATTAGAATTACACTTTTTCAAAATAAAAAACCAAAAATCCAAACCAAATAGTATAAAATCGAACCGAAAAACCGAATGCACAACCTAACTCAACTATAGAATGGATCCATTACGAAAACAAGTAATGCCAATGGTTATGGATTTATAGTTAAGGTCTGAAGTAAAAAATAAATTGTTGATGTTGAAGAGTATCCATTTAATAATTTTGAAAAAAAGGATGAGCTCATTCACTACAAAAAAACCTCAAATTACCAACAGATTTTACTAACAACTTAAGTTGGTTAATATTCTACTAACAAATTACCAACATATTTCTAACCGAATAATATTTAAACCATACAACGAAATTCTAACAGATTCCAAATAAATCTTACTAAGTTTTTTAGGTTTAGTAAATAGGCGGAAAAATGGTGCCATTTTTTTAGCAACCTTCTATCAATGATTACCAACAAAAACATTACTTAACACACACCTTTTGTTGGTTAATATTACCAAAGAGTATATTCGGGTTGTAATTATACAAATAATTTGTTTATATAATTTATCTACATAGTACCATGCTTTACAAAAAACCCAAAAAAACCCCCCTTTTACCACGACAAATTGTGTTGCTAAATTTCCCAACCAATATAAATGTGTTTGGAAATTAGTAACGAAATGTACTTTTTTTGGTAAAATAACCACCATACATCAATTAGATGGAACTTTTGCCGTTGAAAAAGAGTGTAGTTTAAGTTTAACATCATTAAAATAGTTGGTATATACCAACGATACTAATCCTTGGTAAAATTCCCACCAACATATTTAATTATTATTTTTTGAGTAATATTACATATGAATGTTTAGTTAATAGCAATTATTACATCTAATACAATTTTATTGACAAATTATACTACCTTATTTACATAGTTTTTGTAAATTACCAGTTGAGGTTAAATGTTTTGTAAATAAATGTCTAGTGTTGAGGTTTTTTCATATTTAGTTTGTGTCATTAGGCGTTTTAACTTTAAAATTTTAACAAAAACTTGACTTTGTTCAATATTGGTAAACGTGCTCAGATTAGAACTCTGTCAGTGTCATTCGCTTTGAAAAGTCATTTTTTAACTAACGGGAATGTTAATTCATGTTTTGAGGCTTTCATTTTTGTTTGTTCCGTTAGGTGTTTTAAATTTTATGTTAGGCAAAATTGACGTTTGGTCAATATTTTTTGCGAACTTTCTCAATGGGAATTTCGTTGCGTAATTAATCAAGGTCATTTTTTATCTAGTAGGATGGTTGATTTGTAGTTTTGCGACTTTCATTTTTACTGTTGTCGTAGTGTTTTTAACCTATAAGTTTTTTTAGCAAAATTTAACGTGGTCTTATTTGATAACGTACCGAAATAAAAACAGTAGATTGCAAAAGCTTGTGATGTAATAAGTAGAGGTTTCGGATTTTGAGGCTTCATGTTTTTTAGTTTTATGTTGTTTTAGACATTTTAACCTTAAAGTTTTTGGTCCAAAATTTCACTTTCTTCCATATTTGTTTGTATCGTTGCGTGAATTGAAATTTGGTCACGCAGTTAGCCATATAAGTTCAGTTTTGATCTCATAGGGTGGTTGGCTCAGGATTTGAGGCTTATTTTCAGTTTGTGTCATTAAGCGTTTTAACTTATAACTTTTGGCTAAAATGTGAATTAGGTCAATTTTTTTGGAAAACATGCTCAAATTTGAATTTCGTCAGCGCGATTATCTGTGGAAGGTCATTTTTCCCTTTATACGATGACTGGTTTGATTTTGAGGTTTTCATATTCAGTTTGTACCATTAACCGATTTAACTTTTAACTTTTGGCAAAAAATTGATTTTGCTTAGTATTTTTTGTAAATGGATTCTGTCAGTTCAATTAGCTTCAAAAGGTCATTTTTATATCTAACAAGATGCTTGTTTCAGGTTTTGAGACTTTCATTTCCAGTTTGTTTTGTTAGACGTTTTAACTTTTGGCCAAAATTTAAACTTGGTCAATATTTTTGATAAACGTGCTTAAATTAATTTTTTTTGATATAATGATATATAAAGATTAATTTAACTTGTTAGCATTGCTTTTGCATTGTTTCATTCAAATATGATTTATAAAATTGATTAATATTTTTGATTGATCGATATTTCGTGTTCTTACATTTAATGCAATAAATTAATATAATATTTTACTATTGATAATCATTCAGTTATAATTTTTTTGAACATCTTGGTCAATTAGGGCAAGGAGTGAGGATCACAAGGAAGTGCAGGGTCTTTCCTAGCTAGCTGACTTGAATGAATATTACCAATAAACAACATCAATTAGTAACTTTATTAGAAAAATAAATAATCATACTAAGGTCTTAAAATTTAGTACAAACAAGGGTTGTGGTGTAGTGTAAGGGTATACTGCTTCATCTTTAATCAAAAGAGGTTTCAGGTTTCGATTTTCGTTCGACATAATACTTTGTTAGGGAGTGTTTACCACCAATGTGGGACTTTACGGCGTAAAAAAAATTCCATATTTAGTCTGGCTCCAGTGGTGGTCAACCACACCTCGATGAAAACCAAAAAAATAAAAAAAGTATTAAAATTTATTGGAAAATTATCAACAACAAATTTTTTTTACTAAAATTATCACCCATTAACCATTATAAATCGAAAATGAAGAAAAGAAGTTACTAACTTCCTTTTCATTCGTTAGTAAGTCCTAACGTGTAACTACCAAAATGGTTGGTAAATTACCAACGGAAATTCAGGGCATATTTCAAATTTTTGTAACACATCTTTGGTTTTACCACCTGATTTTTGTTGGTAAGTTTACCAACAAATTACAATCAGTTGGTATATTCCCCGAGTAGCTTTTCGCAAACGGACTAATATAATTTGACATTTGGTTGGTAACTCAATTTGCCAACTGATTTGTTCAATTTACCAACGATAATATTTTTTTTTTCTGTTATCACACACTCAACTAGAAGTGTGCACTATTTGGACTAAATTGAAAAACCAAACTGAATCAAAGCAAATTCTAATTTGGATTGGTTTTTTGGATTCTTGGTTTGGTTTTTGATTTATATTTAATTGTTTCGCTTTTTTAATTGGTTCGGATTCCGAAAAATAAAAATAGAAAAAATCATATATATATATATATATATATACGATATATAGATATATATATATTTATTTAAATTGTCAAATTTTTGTTATGTTTCATTTATTGACAATAACCGATTATATACCAAATCGAAAAAAATAAACAAACCAAAAGAGAAACAATCAACAAATCCAAATTTAATTTTGTTTGGATTGGGTTTTTACACTTCTTCAAATAAAAACCGAAACCCAAACCAAATAGTAATCAATGCAAAACGAAAAATCGAATGCACACCCCTACTCAACTATAGAATGGAACCATTACGAAAACAATGACAATGGTTGTGGAATTATAATTAAGGTCTGAAGTAAAAAATAAATCGTTTGATGTTGAAGAGTATCCATTTAATAATTTTGAGAATAAAGCTGAGCTCATTTTGTTCCAATTTACATGTTTTTTCCATTTGATAATAAATAATTAAGATGAAACAGTTTATCATCGGAATACAATATTATGATGAAGTTTGTCTTGACATGCAGCTATGTTTGTAGAGTTCAAATTTTGAGTTCTCAATTAAGATAAAGCATTTTATGTTTTCACTTGAAAGCGTTGGAGGATGGCTTCAATTAAATAAAAGTGTATTATACTTAGATGAAAGCGTGGGAATTAAGTTTATATATGGCTTTGATAACTGAAATTTCTAACTAAAAATACTAGTGCAGGCTCACATGCAATTCAATAGATCTAGCATATGCAGGAATCAGTTGATTAAGGTACTTACTCTACCTTTACGTTTTCCTTTAGAAACGTGTCAATTCAAATGTTGTTTTTATTAATTCCCTTTATTGTAAGAGAAATTGATAAATCGCATTTTAGAAAAAACTAAAGTTATTATCCTTCTTGGTAATTTATGTGACATTTTTTTGGTTGTCTGCCATATATTCAAGAAGATGGTAATGTGATTTTTATAAACTTCGTGTCAAGTAAAAATAAAGCTAAAAGAAATGAAATGAAACCCTCCCTAAAACCTTATCAACTTTGAAATTAGATAGATTGTTTCCATAAAATCCTGGATTCAAGTAAAATATTTAAATGCATGTATACAAGGAGAATATAATAGTGGAAATAATAGTGAAAAAGAATAGCAGCAACTATAAATATAATTCGAATGTTAAATTATCAGGTGTCATGCGGAAGCTAGCATAATACCATGCAAAATAAAATGTTATTAAAACGTGGGTGGATGGCACCATTTTTTTTTTATTTTCAAAAAATGTGTACTTGCAGAAAGCTTGGGAATTAAGTTTAGTAAGAATGCACACGGCTTGCCCGAGTTGCTTCCAGATGCTTGGACCTCCAGTCAACGATCACCACCTACGGACCGTCAATGGCACGACGGGCTGTCGATGGCTTCATGGGTCACCTCTTCTGCACAATCTTCTGTATTTGGACAACTTTCCTGCAAAACACAGATAAAAACAAATTAAAATTACTACAAGAAGGCCCTAGACACACACTAAACTTCAGGAAAAAACATTGTAAGTACCGTGAAACCACGGTACATCAATATTTCACCTCCCTTTCAAGTTATAAATAATTCCAGTTATAATATTACGTAAATAACACAATACAATCCCTTAAATTATGATCACAATTATGTTAAGCAAGTTTGCAAATATCACAAAACTTTAACTTCCCAAAATGTGAATAAAACATATTGTAGTAATTAAGCAACGATAAATCGACATGCCACTCTTAATTAATATTTAGGGGTGTTACATGAAGGGAGTCCACATTCTGCCTTGATGTTACATTCCTTGAGGTTGCCACCGGAGCAATCTAACAAATTAAATTATTGTGAGACTCAAATGGCACCAAATGGATCAACCATGGATTGAACCAATTTAAAGAATATTATTCAATTGATATCGATTACTTTTTTCTCTTTTAATATAATGGAAACTCACATTTTTGTGTGTTCATATTTGATTTAAGTACTTCTAAGATTGAATATCTTTCTGGATCAAAGATATATAAGCAATGGACATCGTGGTTTAGTCCGTCGGTTTTTTGGGTTTTAATTCTTTTTAAAATTCAAAAAAGCGACGAACAACTTCGTTTAGTCTGTCACTTTTCTGAATTTGCAGAAAATAATATTTTCATAAAAACGACGGACAGAATTCTTTTGTCCGTTGCTTTTTTGAGATTCAAAAATCAAATTTCACAAAAAGCAACAGACTGCGTCGCATTATGAAAATTAAAAAATAAAGAAAATTAAAAAAAGCAACCGAGTCTGTTCCTTCTCCTTAATGTCGTAGTCTGTCGCTCCTTAGCAACACTGTCCATTGTTTTTAGAAAAGCGTTGAGCTAAAAAGCGACAGACGTGATTACGTCGCAGTCGCCGTTTCTTTTGGCCAAAAGCGACGGACGGCGACACATTTGTCCGTCACTTTTTGGAATTTTTTAGTAGTGATAAAGACCAGAAATTTCAACTTCAAATCGATAGGTCACTAAATTTCATTTAGACTCCTTTGTTGAGCTTTGTTAATTTTAGACAAGGTAGGGTCTTGTTGTTTTATTTTGACAGTTTTAACTATCACCCACATATACAAGTGTGTGTAATACACTCGTTGATTATGTGTCAAAGTGACGAATCAAATAAAGACATGTGGTATATATATATATATAATAAATTTCAAATAATGACTTTTGAGTAGAAAAAAATGAACACATATTTGATGACATGTGGCATTCTAAACTTAAATAATTATTTTTTCTAAAAAAAAACTCATGTCGCCATATTGCTCCACCCGTTCGTCTTCTTCACCCCACCCAACCCCGTTTTTGTCCACCCTCACCACCTCCCATCACCCCAACTGGCCCTCCACCCCCCCCAACTCTACAGATATTCCGCCACCCTATCCACCCCCAACCCCAAACCACACTCGCTCCTCCACCCCACCGCCACATAAATTGTCCTCTTTATCACACCACCAACACCACGGTCCCGACCAGCCCAGATACACCCCTTTTCACCCATATCAAATTTAGCACATGAACACCCATTCATTAAAAGCAATTTAATTACTTTTGAAAACTTATTTTTACAAAAGTACGATTGTTTCTTCTTAGTTCTAAAAATTAGTTATTAAATAACAATGAAAGCTTTTCTTATCTTTTTTGTTTTGTTGCAATTCTCGTTTGTGAAAATGATTCAATACATGAAAAAGATATATGATTATTGTTTAGTAATGTTGAAATTGAAACTTTTAAAAAATCTTGTGGGCTGAAAGTCACTTTGTTATTTGTGGCATCACTAAATATATTTTACAATAAAAAAAAATTTTAAGTTTGGAAAATGGTAGCTAGAAAATGGAAAAAAAGAAGAGAATTTCTTTTTCAAAACTAAGTATTGAAACAAGGCTTTCATGCGCAGTAAGTGTGTATCACACTCACTATCTCAATTCTCATGTAAGATAGAAGTGTCAAAAGGGTATAGCGAGAACCGACATAAGGTGTCTAAAATAAACAAAACTTAATTAAAGTTACAGTAAAACCATTGTGGTAACAATTTTAAGCGGGCCAGTCAATGAATAAACCGAATTATAAAAATAAAAACATTAAACACGACCCCCATAACCCAATCTTAGATTCTTAAGGCACATGATTTTCGTATGGGAGGATATGCATGAACCACTTACGCAGAAGAGGTCGTAGATAGTTATAGTGTTGGTCATTGCTTTGGGTTTTGTTGACTTCTTGGTCATTGTACTAAAGTACCTATACTGTTGTGTTTAGTGTGGGATATTCAATTATCACACTATTTTATTGTTGTTTTGAGTTTTTTCGGTACACTTTGCACTACTTACATTTTAATTGCTATATAGTTTCTTCACTAACTCCTTTGTACATGAATTTGTTGTCGAGTGTCTTATGGAAATAACCTTTCTACCTGTACAAATTAGTGGACTAGTGTATGGTCTGGGTATATGTATTTCACATACGTGCTTTTCATAAAATTATTTTTTCAACAACAGACCTTTTGCTATTTTTCTCTAAAAATCTTGGTCAAATACCTCACTCCTTAATTGTAAAATAAGGATTTTTGAAAGGGGAAATAAATATTGTTCCAATTTGTTTGGCCAGCTTTCATATTTAATCCATTTAAAAAGAAGGGAAAAGGGTCTGATATACCCCTCAACTTTGTTATTTAAAGATGATATACCCCTCGTTATAAAAGTGGTCAGATATGCATTTATCGTTATACAAAGGTACATATACCCCTATACGTAAAAAGGCGCAAAGATACCCTGATTTAAAGGAAGTTAAAAAATTATGTTTTGATTTATATTTGGTACTTCTAATTTAAAAAAAAAAAAAATTATTTTTTAGGGGTATAATGAGTCTGTCTATCAAAGTTCAAGGTAATATTTTAATTTTTTCATACAAAAATTATTTTTTGACTTTTTTATTAAATTATTTGAGTTTTTCTTATTTATTTTGTTTTTCTTTCATTCCTTAGTTTAAAGGAAAAAATTTAAGCTATTGTCGGTTATATTGTAATTTAATTTCGTATTCGAAGAAAAAATTTGGTATTCTAAATAAGTTTTACAAAATATTAGTGAAACATAAATAATTTGATTACAAATAATATATAAAATTAGCATTGAAACAAAAAAAAAGTCCAAAAATATGTTTGACGAGGATTAAAGTATACTCATATGGGAATTATATTTTTACGAAAAAATAAATAAAAATTTAGATTAAAATTGTTTTTTTTTCATTTCCGTTAGAGGAAAAAGGTATATGTGAACCATTTGTTTACAAGCAGGGGTATATATGAGCCACTTTTATAACGAAGGATATATCAGCTCTAAATGACAAAGTTTAGGGGTATATCAGACCCTTTTCCCTAAAAAGAATGACTCCTTCCTCTTTTTTTTTCAGCAACTCATTAATCTTAATTTTTTACTGGCATTTTAAATTCATAAAATTAAATAACATTTCGATACATTTGACATATTGTTAATTTTTAAATAATAAATTCAAAAAAAAATTCTTACTTTTATTAACTTCGTGTCAAGTAAAAATAAAGCTAAAAGAAATGAAATGAAAACCTCCCAAAACCTTATCAACCTTGAAGTTAGATAGTTTGTTTCCATAAAACCCATGATTCAAGTAAAATATTTAAATGCATGTATACAAGGAGAATATATTAGTGAAGATAATAGAGAAAAAGAATAGCAACAACTATAAATATAGTTTGGATGGTAAATTAATTAGGTGACATACGAAAGCTAGCAAATTAAACCTTGAAATATCATGCAAATTATATGTTATTAAAACGTGGGTGAATGGCACCATTTTTTTTTTATTTTAAAAAAAATGTGTACGTGCCGGAAACTTGGAATTAGTTAGTAAGACGCACACCGGTGCGAAATGTACGGACAAAAGGGATCTTGTCAGGCGGGCGGAAGCTAAAGCGTTAAATGAAAAACGTGAGTAGCGTGGCTTGAAATTAAAAAAGAATGTATGAATTTCAATCATCAATTTAAAGTACCTTAGTAATAGATGTAGCATAAACTGGGAATTTCGTAATTAAATATCTAAATTAATAATGAATGGCAAAGCTTCGATAATAGATGAGCATGTGCAGGAAAAACATGTAATTAAGTGACTAACTATTACTAAGTATTAATTAATCAATATCCTTAAAATTTAAAAGCCATGCACTACAAATGAGGAAATATTCAACTAGTTAAATACGACATGGTTATAGAAATGAAATTCATCATAAATAAAACTACGTTATTAATTACGCCTAACCTTAGCTTGTTGACATGGGCTTCCAAAAATCAGGCCTCTATTACCTTTTCTTATCACTTATCTCATCTTCTTTGCTCTTGATACGGGCAGACTGTTCAACTGATATTTTTAAATTTGGGGCTGTTACTAATATACTTCCCATGATTGGTGGGTGTAATTAGCGGGACTACTCCAAACTTAGTCATGTGCAGTTTGATTGAACGGAATGCTGGACCTCGAGGCCGCGGTTTGTTGTGCACAGCCCTAAAAGAAAGGTGCTGGGAAATTAAGTTGGATATGACCCACGCTCTGCTAAAACTCACTTCTCAACGTATGTGGAAAAAAAGATCTACGGCGTTACAACTTGTTGATTGAAAAATTATTATGTGTTTGTGAACGATCGATCTACCTTTTGTTCAGAATAAGTAAGCTTTGCATACATATATAAATGCAGCTTCATCACTTCAGTTTACTTACTTACTAGTTCTGTCATGTTCATGTATCTTAACCTTTTTGGACATGTCAATTCAATAAATGGAATGTTGTTTCTATTCACTTTGTTCGTAACCATTCATTTATACTTTTTCCAGCTAAATTTACATAGAATGTTTTCATTTCTCTAGATTATTCATTTAATCGGAAACAAAAATTGATTTAAAGATATATGACACTTAGGCCTAACTCAACCCCAAAAGCTAGCTCACTAGAGATTATCCTTTATAGATGATGAAGAAACCTTACCCCAGAACACGAACCAGGTTCGTGTAAGTTGCTTTTAAGTAAAGACAGAGTAAAGACACAAACACTTACTGAATTAAAAACCTTCCTCACTCAAGAAGGAAAACCTCGTTTATTAAGTCAACTATAAGATTTTGTTGATTACAACTCAATAAATCAAAAAGTCTTATCTCTACTACTCCCTCGATTGACTCCAATCGATCTCTCCCAAAGGTACCACCTTTTTATTCAATTCTCACAGAAACTCAATCCTAAAAAGAGGTCTCAAACCCCACTCCTTTACAACTCTCACAGAAAACACATACCTTACAAGAAGTCAAACCCACTATGTGTAACAACTCTCAACAGAATACTCAACCATTACAAGAAGCCAACCCACTCCTTGTCAATAACTTGATAAAACTTACAAATCAAGACGAAACAAGATAGTCTTTACACGTTTTTTAAAACTTTTCTCACTCAAAACTTTTTAAATTAGCAAATCATCGATCTGAAGACTTCTTTCGATTGAATAACTCTCTCGGTTCTCCTCTATGTGAAGTTGCTCTTTTCTTCCTATGCTCGGCTCTCTTATCGAGTTTGTTTTGCCTTGGCAATACCTTTTTGATAAGGGGTAAGGGAAGTTATGTTTTTAAACAAGGATTCCCTTTAAGTTACAATTGTGTCCTTATTATAGACAACTTCCCTTCTTAAATAATATATAAGGTTTTCCTTATTTGTATCAAAACATACCTGTAATATATTATTTTGCTTTGACAAATTAACTCTATTTTCTGATTACTTGGCTGCCCATTTTACTCGAGCTGGCTCGTTTGCTGCGTACATATTGCTACTGATATTGCGCTTCTTGTCTATCATTCAAAAACATGAACTATCGATTATATCATATTCTAGTCATATTCCCCCCTTTGTTATGAAGACAAACAAATCTTTATGGTGTGATGCATGCGCAACAAATCTTTCTGTGTTGATGCAATGGCAAATACTCTTCCCCCCTTTTGACAAATCAAAAAAGAATCCATACAGCGGATAAACAAAACCAATCAAAATCCATAGCAACAATTGAAGCTCAAGCCAGTGTCATAAGCAGTGTAGTTGTAGCAACCAACTTGACGAACCTGGTTCATATTCCTTAGAACTTGGTTGAACAGAATTCAACTCTAAAAAGATGAGCCCTAATCAAGGCTATTTTTCTGCAATTGATTTCCTTCCCAGTGCCTTGGTGAATAATCAGCCAGCAACTTGAACTGGAGGTTTTTTGGGACATGTCATAGCACGTCTGTTTATCGAATCGAATAGGAATACAACCTGTTTCATGGCCAAAAATCTTTAAGCTGCTGTTTTATCCAAAGAGTGGGCACACATGAAGCAGCTGCAACATACTCAGCCTCCACAGTAGTAGAGGCCACTGAATTTTGTTTCTAGTGCCCAAGATATTAAAACATGGTCCTAAAAGTGTGCCCATCCCAAGACTCCGGCTACTTTTTATCTATCAAATTCCATATGTCCTGCATAATCTGCTCAGCCAAATCAATTTAGGTCAAAAGAGTCACCAGTGGGAACCAGAGATCCAGGTTCATTGTGCCTTTCAGACTCAGCATTTCTCTTGAAAGCTGTGGTAGAGGGTGATTACTTTGGACAAGACTGAAACCTTGCACTAGACCAACAATGAAAACTATACAGTCTGATGGTAGTGAGGCTATAGGAGTGATCCAATCATGACATCTATATCTAGGGTTCATTGACTGGTGAACCTGTTCATCTTATCCAGCTTGTTGTGTGTCCCAATGGGGGTGTCATTTAACTTCGCTTCATTCATATCATATTCTTCAGTAATTCCTTGATGTACTTTTGTTGAGTGAAATGAGTTACAATGGAGTTGGCTTAATTTGGAGATCCAAAAGAAGTTTACTCTCCCTAATTCTCTTCTCAAATCAATATTCATAGTTTATGTCAGAGTCTACTCCATAGTGCAGTCATGGTTCACCTCTTCTTCCCCCCTCAACAATATGATATCATCTACATATACCTTTGGACCTCAGCACAACAAATCTCTTACCTTCGTTTCGAAGAATCAGAAGATAACAGTGTGTATTATAACTGTTTCCTTCTTGTATATCATGTGTGAGAAGGAATAGTAGACAACTCGAGGCATACATGCTCTAGGTGCTTGTTTTAGCCCATAGAATTTTGGTAAGAAGTTTGCTTTGAGATAATAATGGTCTTGCAATCATCTTCAAGTGTTATATTTTCTCCTCTCAACAACCCCATTATGTTGTGGTTTTTTCTACGGTTGCTGCTGAGATGAGAAGTTATGACTCGATTCCATCTGTAATACAAAATCTGTAGATATGGTGAGTTCTCAAAACTAAGCCCATGACTCAGATCTCGCATGCTGCATTATTCTTTGCTGAACTCCTTATTCTCGAAACCAGCTTTGCGACCAGATTTCAAAACATAGGAATGTCTCCCATCATTTGTTGCAAGAAACACAAGCTTCAGTGAATCTGAGTAATCATCAAACATACCAAACAAACACATATCTTTTCCACCCCTGCTTTGTAAAGCATTGTGTCCCACACCCAATCAGTGTGACGCAGTTTAGTGGTTTGGTAGTACTTACTATCAACTGTGGTTTGAAGAGGACCACCTAAACCTGTTTTCCTGCATACAGGTTCCACAAACTTGGTTGTCCTGGAAACTTTTGGTAGCGGTCCCCTACTTAGGTTTTGGGGATATGAGCTGCGTTTATATGTGTTCATCCGCTATGTGTCCCATTCCACCTTTTGCTGCCCTAGCATAGAGCACATACACGAAGACTGCACACATTAGACATTTAAGAGTATCTCTCTTGGAATATACAAAGCTTAGCATTCTTGTACACATTTTGTGGCTCTCTTTGTAAGTAGCAACCAGGTCCCTCAGTAGCGTGAGTTTGTTTACGCTCAGGCATTCTGTCTTGGTAAAAGAGATATTGTTTACTTATCGCCAAATTGAGCTACGCTTAATAGATTATGGGAGGTCATGCACATAATAAACGTTATCAATTGCCTAGAGTATCCACTTGACTCCACCAACCTTTCCCTCCCCATACCATGTGACTTTCACCACTTTTTCTCCTTACACATAACGGCAACATTCCTCCTTGCTGTTCTGAATGATTGAGAAAGTCTTTTATTCCCGTATGTGTCTGGAACATGAACCGATCAAGTTACATTGGTATGCTCCTCTTGGCAATTCGACTCCACTCTTCAGTTAATTTGGGATGAGATTGTTGGTACCCTTAATCCACTTTGATATGATTTAGGAGACATGGATGAATAAAGACTTGTTTCTGGCCCATCTAGGAAGAGATTCGAACTGTAGGATTTGTTTTTGCTCATTGTTCTCATGAGGAAGTTTTCTCAAAGATTTCACAAGTCTTTTTTGTTCAGAGCAGTTTTGTCCTTTTCTGACACTCCATGACCTTTTACGCCCTACCAGGCCAACAGTGCATCCATAGACAATCGATGGTTGGGATCTTTTTTAATTGAAAGATGCGTTCTATCAAAAAACCTATCACCAGGTCTCTAGATGTGAGGTTCTTGTGAACTGTTGTCACGAAGTACTGGAGGACCTGTCATTCATTCCTTTTTGCCTTCAGTTTAAGTCACAGAAGCTCTTTGGGGTGCTTCCTTCCATTTTGCGTCACCAAAGTATTGGTTTTTACTTAGGTCAGTATTTTTGGATAAAAGATGAAGATTTGTTTTTCAAAAATCTTGTTGTCTTCTCTTAGTGCTGCATAGTCTTCTTATCAATTCCCTTTTGAGTCTATGGTTTTATATGCATCAATGAGAGAGTTTTAGAGTAAAGATTCTAGCTCCTTTTGTGTATGAGTTTAGATTGTCTTGTATGTGATGAAGACCTATTCCTTGTCATTTCATATCTTCATTCTTATCCTCTTTAGAATCTGATCCAGCCATGCGTGCTAGTATGGTTTCTTGTGATCTGACAGGTTTCCTTTTCTTCCTTCGGTTTCCACTGCGAACAAAGAGCAAAGAAAGTCATAACTATCTTCTGTGTTCTAGGCAAAGAAGGGACTTGTGTTTCTGTCTCATCACCCTCAGATCTTAATCAGATGAAATACCCATTGTTGCAAGGCCTTCTTTCATTTGGAGACTCTGCATTTGAGTTGTCATTCTTCTGATTTGAGGGGACGAAAACTTATATTTCCTTGATTGTCTTTCGCGCCCTTTCAAAGTTTGCGTTTCTGCTCTAAAGCCCAAGCGACAGAATTGATGAAGTTGAATTGAAGTGATCCGGGCTTACCACACTTATGACAAATCAGGTCTTTAGTGGTTTTCAGATGGTTTTTGAAGAGTTTTCTTTTGAAAGCCTGCCCTCTTTTTAGCATCTGGTGGAAACTTTTGGTATGAGGGGCAAATTTTATCTGCAAAATCATATGATGTAGTAGCTTTGGAACAGGTTCTTTCCGTCCTTTTTCCTTCCAATTTCCTTTTCTTGTTTTTTATTTGGTTCGTATGTGATGAGATTACCAATAAAATACACCCCGTGCGCCAGGGAGTCATTTGAAGTCGCGCGGCGAAGGGATACCGCCCGACTGGCTTTCCCATTTCTTTGTTTCAGGAGGCCACACTCAAGCGTTCCCTTATGCCTTTCCATTAGGAACTATCTCTCTAATGGGAGTACATCTGCATTAATCGATGGAGGTGAACTGGTGTGAAGGTCTCTGAAATGAATAGGATCTCCTTCTGACCATCCTGAACAGCTCATATTGCCTGTCAAGTTATTAATTGATATTTCTGACTTGCGTTGTTACCTATGAGCAGTTTGTAGGTTTCCCATATGGCTTTGGCATCTTGACAAGACGAGATTCGATTGTATCGTATTGGTCATATGTCCAAAGATCAAATTTTCTTAGCTTGGGCAGTGTTTTGGAATTGCAAGCTTGTCTAAGCATTCCCATCTTTCTTTCCCTTTGAATTTTTGTGCTAGATGCCATAGTTGCGGTTTTCATGAGGGTATGGTTGGGAAATATAGAATACTCCTCATAAATCAGGCGTTCTAGCCAATAACGATTGTCCCACATCATCACGATTTTCCCCCACCATCCATAAGATGTTGCCATTGATAGTGTGGTGGTTTGGTGAAGCTCCGTCTTGTGGGGTAGGTGGTGCTTGCCATGAGTGTTTTCAAGGTGTTGGAATCCTTTAAACGAACAAGACTGCGCTGATACCAATGAAGAAAACTTACACCAAACACGAACAAACCCCCGGGGTCTCCCGTGTAAGTTGCTTTTAAGTGTAAAGACAGGCTACAGACACAAACACTACTGAATTAAAAAACCTCCTCAATCAAGGAAGGAAAAACTCGTTTTATTAATTTTCAATATGTAAGATTTTGTGATTACAACAAAATTCAAAAAGTCTTTATCTCTCTACTACCCCTCGATTGACTCCACGATCTCTCCAAAGGTCAAACCCAACCGTATTACATTCTCAAAGCACTTCCCCCCCCCCCCAAAATGCAAACCTGACAAAGAGGTCAAACCCACACCCCTGTAATAATATCACAGAAGAAACACCCACCACCACCGTCCACAAGCATAGTCAACAAACCCCACACCATACACTCTGTACCACTCTCACAGAAGAAGAGAACTCTAACCCCTAAAAGAAGCCAAACCCAATCCTTGTACAATAAAACTTGTACACTTACAATCAAGACCGAAACAAGTAGTCTTACCACGTTTAAAACTTTCTCCTAAGAACATTTTTTAAACTTAGCCAAATCCCCTTATCGATCGTGAAGACTTCTTTCGATGAATAAATCTCATCTTTTCTCTCTCAGGGGAAGTCTTCTCTTCTCTTCCTCTGCCTCGCGTGCTCTCGTTTATACGCTTGTTTTGCCTTGTGCCTCCCTTTTTGAAAGGTAAGGAAGTTCATGTTTAAACAAGGGATTCCCCTTTTAAAGTACAACCCTTCCCATCTATATACAACACCTTCCCTTCCTTCAATAAGTATATCTAAGGTTTTCCTTATTCGTCTCTCAACTTATACCTTTAATATATTATTTTGGCCTTTGACCAAATAACTATATTTTCTGATTACTCGGGGTGACATTTTTACTAGATCTCTTACCTCCGAGCTGACTTCTTGTGCTACGTCCAAATTTGATACCGATTATTGTCGCGTCTTGTCCCCTAATCACAATGACAACTATCAGATTCTATCATACTCTATCAGATGATTCTATAGTTGATTATGACTTAAACTCCATTAGCACTACTCATTGCTAAAAAGAAAAAAGAGAGATTTATTGAGTGAATGAAGAAGACAGAATGAACGAGTATTGTTACATCACAATGTATTTATCATTGTTCGTGTCCGTTTCCAGCAATACTAATTAATTGTAATATCTATCATTGCTAATGACTACTTTACCCCTTAAATCATTATCATGTTATGCCTATTTCAAGCTGGCAGGTATATGAAAATATTCAGCTTGCCTACTAGGTTTGGATGTTGTAGTCGTGGCAATCCCTTAGTTAATACATCTGCTAATTGATCCTTGGTACCTGCATGTACTATCTTGATAAGCCCCTCTTGTATATTCTACCTGATGAAATGACAGTCTATCTCGATGTGTTTAGTACGATCATGAAACACCGAATTTTCTGCAACTTGTAGTGCACCATTCAATTCCTTCACTAAACCAGTCAAACATACTACCTATGAAACTGCTTTGGCCATGCTGATGTATGTACACAGCTTCTGCTGAGCTTCTTGACACTACACTTTGTTTCTTTGATTTCCAAGAAATCAATGAGCTTCCATGTTTAACTAAGAACTCTAAAACTGACTTTCTAGTATTAGGACAAGAGGACCATCTGAATCACAAAAAGGTGTTAATGAATTGGAGACTTGGCTACTAAATAAAATCCTCACAGCTGGTTCTCTCTTGATATATTTATGACCCTTACTTCTAAAGCGAAAGAGAAGAACTGGACGTAGATGAACTTATATTTATTGATTACTGTATTGGCCTGTTATATAGCAGTGTATTATATACAAGGCTTAAAATAAAATAACAACTTAGAGAAATCTACGTAATTACACTTCTAAAGATAAATAGGCTGATAAGCAAAATAAAAAGAGTCCGATTTGTGAGAAGAGTCCTATAGATAACAAGAGTCTTAGATGCCAACTGTTATTACGCTCCCGCAAGTTGATGTCGAGTTTTACTACGCCCAACTTGGAGAAATGGTTACCAAAAAGTGCACGCGGAAGAGGATTTGTAAGAAGATCTGCAACTTGATCTGCAGCATGTAAATGGAAACCCTTCAGTTGTTTGGCGCTCAACCCTGACCTAACGGAAGAAAGGAAAAAGGAAGTCGGATTGCCACATGGTTCATGCGGCCGGGGGTATGGACAACAGATCACACAATATAAGTGGTGCTGATATGTCACAGAGGATCTCTGGGAACAGCATTCAGAGGAAAACGGAAGTTATTGAAGACAAGATGGTGTGAGCAGTTGAAGGCCATGATGATGAAATCGGGGGGAAACTACCAAGATAGAAAAACATAACCAGTTGTCGATGTGCGATCATGAGGATCCCCCTGCCCTGTCTGCGTCCGAGATGCGAGCATTACAATCAGTTTCATTGCATGAAGCACACCAAAAAAGAGGAGTGAACGGAGGGATAGCAAAGGAAAGTCGTTTAAGAGCAACCCGTGAGGACCATTAAATGCGTTGATTGCTAGCTTGGGAGAACTTGCTGCAGCAAAAGCTATTGTCTGGAAGAGTGACTGAACCAATGAAAGGCAATGAAGTTGCCAATAATGCGCCGAATCAGAAAACCATCCAACTATATGATCATCAGGCGATGAATCAAAAACTATAGTAGATGTCATAGTTGTGGAAACACCTTTGCAGTTATCCGAATGCACACCCCTACGCTCAACTATAGAATGGAACTATTACGAAAACAGGTAATGACAATGGTTATGGATTGATAATTAAGGTCATAAGTAAAAAATATATCGTTGATGTTGAAGGGTATCCATTTAATAATTTTAAGAAAAAAGATGAGCTCATTTTGTTCCAATTTACATGTTTTTTTCATTTGTTAAAAAATAATTAAGATGAACCAGCTTATTATCGGAGAACAATATCATAATGAAGTTTGTCTTGACATGCAGCTCTGTTTATTGAGTTCAAATTTTGAGTTCTCAATTAAGATGAAGCATTTTATGTTTTGACTTGAAAGTGTTGGAGGATTGACTTCAATTAAATAAAAATGTATTATACTTGATGAAAGCGTTGGAATTAAGTTTATATATGGCTTTCATAACTGAAATTTCTAATCAATATACATATATAAATCTGAAGCACCAAAACCGCTGAGTGGAGGCAACCTCTATATGGCCTCGATTGTTCTATTGTTCTTCCTGTTTTTTCTTTTTTGAAGTATGGGTCATAAAATAGGTGTTGGAGGGAAGTGAATAAAATGCAAGAATAGTTAATATTGTAATTATAATGGGAAAGGAGTTAAAAACACCAAGTATTGACCATTTCTACTTAAAAGAACATGTGTTTCAAGTCCTTGAAACTATTTGGTTACATTTTGTATCTATAAAGGACCCAATTATCTATGGGATGTTGCATTGCTCATTTCTATTTCTCATTCTTTTTTTTTTAGTCAGTAATAATCTTTTAGTTTATTTTCTTCATCTTTTTCTTCATCAATCATGTAGTTAAGTAATAAAAAAAGAGCATTGAAAAGATGATGACACGATATGATCTTCACTTGATGGATCATCGGTAAATTCTTGACCAGATTCATCACATTCTTTGAGTCTACAAGCTTACAAAATGAAGAACAGAAACTAATTATCTGGAGATTTCATGCCTAGAGGAGTTGTGTATTATGAAAAGTTGATTGATTTTCAAACATTTGAAGATTCATTGTTTTACTTATTTTGATTTCAATTAACATTATTTGTTCTCTTTTATTTTATTTCTTCATTTTGAACCAAAAATGATTATGTCATTCTTGTTGTGTTGAAGATGAAAAAGATGCACATTTTTTGTTTTTGTAATGATATATTATATATATATATATATATATATATTAATATATTATAGATTATATATTATATATAGATAATTAGATTTTTAGATTTTCAATGGTTGAATTAACGGATATAAATCATTATGGTACCTTTTTTAATATCTATGATATTTTTGTCTTAAAAGTATATGATATGGTTTAGTAGATTAGTAATCAATCACCAAAAATAAATTCAAGAATAAATTAAATAAATAAATATGTTTTTAGTTATTGAACTATTTTTAAGGCTAATATTCGAATTGAGCCACCGCTACACTTGTAAGAATACACTACATTGTTGGGGTTTTAATTAAAAATTAAAGTTTGCATTTTAAGTTATTAATGAAAACATATGAGAATATATGTTAAATTGTGGACTAATAAAATTAAATTCGAATAGAAGAACTTTTTTTATTTGTAATTGCTATTAATACCATTTTCCGTTCTTTCCTTTTCATTTTCTCCTATTAAATAGATAAGGGAGAAACTAATCTTACAAACATAATTAGGAACTTTGAATTTAGCATTTCCTTAAATTAATCTCATTCATTTTCCTTCTTAAATCTAAGAAGATGTATCTCTTTATATTCATAACGTATATTCTCTAAATCTCGAGAACTCCGCACTAATAGAAAGATATTAGCTCTTATATTTATAACTTTATAGGTCTGTTATCTCTATAACTCCTCATAACTCTCAAATGTTAAATAGTGTATTGTAAGACAATCTTTTTTAAGCAAATGTTATTGTATTCTTTAATAATTTGAATTGTACTCAGGATAGAGGAAATCTTATGAATTATGCTACTTGATCTTTCTTGCTTTTTTTAGTTACTCATGTCAAGAGTCAATTCTTGACCACAGAATTTAGGGTCGAACAGTGTATTTTCCATTATCATTATAAACTAATAAATAGATCTCAAATTGTCAAGGGTTAAACTTATGTAATTTATTTGTGTTTGTTAATAAATATCTATATTAAAGGTGTATTGTAAGAAATCTTTTGAGGCAAATGCTAATGATTTAATTATATGTGACTGTTCTCATGATGGGCAAATGTTTATATATATATATATATATATATATATATAAACTATGATAGAAGATATTTAATGTATTTGCCAACAGAAAAAATAACAATTGAAAAAAATAGGATAATTGAGGAAACACGTTTTTATAATTTTATTGATTTATTTTTTTATCCCACTTTAGTTTATCGATTTTTTTTTTATTTCACGTTTTATTTTATATGAACTGGAAGAAGTAATTGAAACAAATCATAAATGAAAATATTGATCCCATAATTCGAAGATTTTGTAAATCTTTTTTAGTCAAAAATTGTTTCTCTTTTGCTTTGATTTACTTATAAGTTAATTGCGCTTCACGAATATTATAATATTAAATATTGTATTTACTATACTTAGAAAAATCATATGTATATTAACCTCTTTGAAGTATAATAAATATAGATCAAAATAAATACAAATAGTGAATATAATATTTAATACATTTTTATGAAATTAAAAATAGGACAAACTTAATATATGCCAAAAAACAAATATTCATGCATTTGATACATGTAATTGGAGTGAGGGTAAATATGTATCGGTTTTAAAAATTTGGAATAAAAAGATGAATAAAAAGGAATAAATAAGTTGATTGTGATTTTGAAGAGATCATAAAATAATTGATTTGATTGTTACTATATTAGAAACAATTAAAACAAAAATTTTGTAAATAAAAACTTTTCATATGAGTAGTGATTAATGATGATTGGATTTTTTTAAATTATTTAATATTAATAAGTAATGTGGTATATATCTTAGGGGGTCCATATATTAATTAATTATAGAAGAGTGGCAATCATAATTTGAGATGACACAAAAAGTATATTTGAAATGAAAAAGACATGTATCAAAGTATGTAATTTAATTAAATTTTGAATTGTATTATTATTATAAAATTATAATTGGAAGAGGTTTAGTATCTATCAATATTTTTACGTAGTTTATATAAATTATTTATCTTATATTCTATAAAATATATAGATTAAAAATATAGTAAAAGCGTTAATAATTAAAAAAAAAAAAAAACATTCTCATTCGCGGTTGAAGATATGACTTAATAATACGCGTAACATTTTGTGGGCTACCGATTCTGAAAAAGCAAATTGAAAATGATACAATTATCTTTGATATAAAGGCAACTAAAGAATCTAAAATATCAATAGATGTGATTCATGCAAAAATCATACAAATTTAAATGTATATTTGAAAAAAAAGAGAACAAAAACGATTTAAAAAATTTAAATATTAAAGACGTTTTAATCAATCAATATGAAAAGAAAATAGATGTGAGATGTATTTCCATTATATTTTTGTTTACTTTATTAAGCTATAATTCTTATATACTCAAGAAAAATGATTATCGCGTATTAGTCGATGGTGTAATCTAAAGATTTCAAACTCCATTGATATTCCAACCAAATGTAGAAGAAAGTGAAATATTAACTACCAGTTCAAACATTCTAATTACTAAAAAATATAAGATTGACATTGGACAGATGATTACTAATGTACTATCCTCATAACTAGATATAGATGTTAAAGTAGTAAAATTTCAATCGTTCATATCAAAGATTTACATAATTAATATATAAGTAAAAAAAATAAAGTAATAGTATTACGTTTGAATATAAAGAAAACTATATAATTGATTGAAAAAAAGTAATCCTTTAATATATATTTTAAAGACCGCGCGAAGCGCGGCCAAATTCCCTAGTTAAATACTAATGCAGGCTCACATGCAATTCAATAGATCTAGCATTTGCAGAAATCATCTAATTAAGGAAATAACTACTAAAAAATAAAATCAAATCCTTTAGAAACGTGTCAATTCAAATGTTATTGTTATCAATTTATTCCCTTTACTGTAAGTGAAATTGATAAGTCACATTTTAGAAAATTAAAGTTATTATCCTTCTTCATAATTTATGTGAATTTTTTTTGTTATCTGTCAATGTTCCAAAAAAGATGGGCTATGTGCATGTTGCTGCACGGCATTTTCTATTCAAAGAGGAGGTCGAAACATGCTCTTCTTCACTCAACAATCAAAACCACCTAGGAGTATCATCTAACTTTGTTTTTCTTTCGAGACCTCATGTGCTGAGGTTTGGGTTCGATGACCATGAGCCTGACCAAACCTTGGATCCGCTGAAAATTGGGCTCTAATTACATGGCAGATCTCAAATCTGCATATTTTAGTACTTTATGAAAGAGATATATATGGGGACTCTAACACTGTATTTTATTTTTTTTTGGTTTGCATGCTACATAGTCCAATTGGCTTGCTAACTGATTGTATATTATTATCAAATATGCTCGAACCAAAGTTTGCTTCTTTGTGGGATTAGAGTCAACTAACTCTAATTCTTTCTCCACCTCGAGTGCTTCAAACAGATTTGTACAAATAATGTCCTTCGGTTCATTAGATTGCACTACTAGATTAGTAGTTAGTTGCTGCTTATTTTCAAGACGTGCAGATTTACTTCGACTTGTTGAGGAACTAATACCATATTGTCCATCGCTTTTAAATAAAAAAAATAATTTTAAATTTTTTATAAAAAGCGATGGACGACATCTCTTAGTCCGTTGCTTTTTTCGTAGATTTTATATAAGTAGCGACACAGTACGTCACTTTTTATTTAAAATGATTATTTATAAATTAAAAACTAATCACGCTGTGTCTCACTTTTAATCAATTTAATTGATTAATTTTTTTTAAAAGAGGAAGTGACGACATCTCTAAGTCCGTCGCTTTTTGGTCAAAATGACTAGTCAAACATTTAAGAAAAGCGAAGGACAACGTCTCTGAGTCCGTCGCTCTTTGGTCAACTGTTTTTAAATAAGTGACGGACAAAGAGAGTTGTCCGTCATTTTTGTTAAAATATCTGTGAGACCAGACGCGAATTTTCCCTATCTTTCCTTCTCCTTCCTTCTTTCTTATCTTCATTCTCTCTAAGATTTTCTGACGCTACCAACGATGTTGTTGCCGCTGTTGATCACGACCCCTGCTGCTCCATTGACTCTTCATTGTCTTTTTCTCCTTTAATTTAATGTTAGAGTTTCATGGAATTATTTTTAAATTTTTTCAATTTGAATTAGATTTGATTTGTTAATTAGTGTATTGAATTTGTGTTTTATTGATTGTTAGTTTGAATGAATGATTTTTAGTTGGTGAATGATTTAAGATTTTTTTAATTTTAGTACTAGTTTGATAGATTGTTAGTTAGTAAATGATTTAGGATTTTTTTTAATTTTAATACTTGTTTGATTGATTGTTAGTTAGCGAATGATTTAGGTTTTTATTTTTATTTTAATACTTGTGAATTGAGACTTTTTTTTTAAATTTGATTGATTTAGTTAGTGAAGTGATAATTTGAAGTAAGATGAATCGAAACTAGATTTAGAATTTCGAACTTGAAATTTGAACATAACAAATTATTCTTGAGTTTGAAGTTATGTTATTACTAAATTTTGAAATTGAATATATGATGATTTATTAGATCTAAAGTATTGAAGCTTATAAACATGTTTCTTGGCTTAAAATTTTATATATAACTAATTTAGAGATTATAAACTTGAAATTAATTAGAACTTGAACTTGAACTTGAACTTAGAATTTGAATATAACAAATCGTTGGATTAAAAGTTTATATATAACTAAGTTCAGCAATTAGTTTGAACTTGAAATTTCTTATTAAACTTGAACTTAGAACTCGAATATACCTAGCTAAGTTTCAGTTGAAGTTTATGTATAACTAATTTTACCCCTTTATAAGGTTGTGAGATTGTAGGATTTTAGAACTTTAAGTTGTGAACTTTAGAGAACTTGAAATTTTTTTTGTAACATTTTAGAACTTTAGGTTG
This sequence comes from Solanum habrochaites, assembly GCA_027704765.1. NCBI lineage: Eukaryota > Viridiplantae > Streptophyta > Magnoliopsida > Solanales > Solanaceae > Solanum > Solanum habrochaites. The sequence goes on along the minus strand of JAKWJA010002491.1, from coordinate 52,089,532 downwards.
TGAAACGTTAGTAATCTTGAATTATTGTAGAATTTTAGAACTTTAACTTGTGAATTTAACAGAACTTGATTTTTTGTGAGATTGTAGAATTTAAGTTGTAAACTTTAGAGATCTTGAATTTTTGTAGGTTTTTAGAGCTTCAGGTTGTGAACTTTAGAAATCTTGAATTATTGTAGGATTTTAGAATTTAAATTTGTGAACTTTAGAGAACTTAAATTTTAATAGGATTTTAGATATTTATAAGGTTGTGAGCGTTATAAATTTTGAATTATTGTAGGATTTTAGAACTTTAAGTTGCGAACTTTAGAGAAATTGAAATTTATTTTGTAAGATTTTAACAGTTTAGTTTGTGAAACGCTAGTAATCTTGAATTATTGTAGAATTTTAGAACATTAACTTGTGAATTTTAGAGAACTTGATTTTTTTGTGCGATTTGCTTTAGTTGTAACTTTAGAGAACCTTTAATTTTTGTAGATTTTTTGAGGCTTTATGATTGTAACTTTTTAAATCTTGAATCTTTTAGGATTTAAAATTTAAATTGTGAACTCTAGAGACTTGATTTTTACAATTAGTCATCATTTGATAGTTTTCATCATCCTTATGATCACACCCCCTTAATCCACTCAGAAAACACACATAGTCAAGATCATTCAATTAACATCATACCACCATATATCCTAGTATAAGGCATACTCCAATTAAATCATGCCTTAACAACCATAATCAGCAATTGAAGTAAGATAGAGATTCTAAGACTTACCAAGTCTTCTCTCATAGTCTATTATCAAGGTATTACCATCAATCCTATATCAACCCAACTTGGGGAGTCCATCATCACATCAATGATAACCAATATAATAACAAGGTCATTGGCATCTCTATAACATACTTCAACTCAATCACAACTTGAGACAAGATACATAGCGATAATTTCTCTTACAATTCCATAACCTAAACCACATCTCAAGAACTAGCATGATAGCCTCATTCACTTCATTTAATCATAATCACACCATATTATAGTAAGTCTAATCAACAACGCACTCATTGAATGATCACACTCAATATAGGCAAGATCACTACGTAGGGTTAGGGATGGAGATCATATTCTTAAATTTAGACTAAAAAAAAAAACCAACAACAATTACCATAAACAGTTCTACTCAATATAGCCTAAAGAAATAATCACCACTCAATTCATACTCATTTGCGTATTATGAGAAACGCGGTCATTGAAAACTCAACTTTTGAAATCCTATTTTGAAGGAATCTTTGAGGAAAGAGTCCTCAAAGGTGAAAGACCCATACGCTTAATGTTTTGAATGGAATTGAAGATGAATTCGCCCTTTTTCCATCCACCCAATTGACCTCCGCAAGCTTAACTTCTATGGAGTCTTCAATTAGAGAAGCGAAAGAATAAAAAAAAAACGAGCGAAGGAAGAGAGTTTGAGTTCTAGAGTCTATTAGTTTAATTGGGGGTTGGGGCTTTTATATGGGTTTTTATTTAGTTAATTAGTCAACCCTTAACCCCTAGCTAACCCCTAATCACTTAATTAATCAAATGACTTACTACTTAAATTATCACAGAACTTGACCCCTCACAGACGGAACCCCGATCGACGAGCCTTCTGTGAGTCGACGAGCAGCCCCCCCCCCCCCTCCTGCACTCCGCCGTCTTTGTCAGAGACTGTGCAGGTGAGGGGCTTCCTCCAATTGTCTAAGTGTGGGACGACGGTGGCATCGACGCCCCGTCGATCCACACACGGACCGTAGCCTGCACCTCTGCACTCCGTCGATGAGTTCAGAGGTTGTGCGGGTGAAGGGACCTTCTCAACCAGCCTAAGTGTGGGATGACGGTGGCATCAACGCCCCGTCGATCCACACACGGTCCGTATTCCGTCCTGTTGATGCACACTGCCATGCAGTGTTGCATTAAACTATAAGGATCCTCCTCAAGGGACCTTGGTTGGTCCTTGGGGAGTCGTACCCGGACGTTTTAACCATTAAACAACTCAAACACCTATTAGCTACCTTTTCCACCAATTTTCATACATTTCCGACTCTTAAAAGTTCGTAAAATAGGCTAAGGCACAGTAACATCACTTTGAACCAACTTCCCGGATGTCATTGACGTTCTTGGACGTTTTGGTTCTTAAACTTCCCTAATGACCGATATTTATAAAAAAAAAAATTGGATCTAGAGACACTACTTTAGACCATATGACACATATGTTAGACTATAAAATGTGTCTTGGATTTTCAAGGTGTTACAGTTACATATAGTATTTTAGAACTGTATAAGGTTGTGTGCATTAGAAATGTTGAACTATTGTAGGATTTTAGAACTGTAAGTTCTGAACTTTAGAGAACTTGAATTTTTAAGATTTTAAACTAGGGTGTAAAACGTTATTAATCTTTAATTATTAGAACTTAAGTTATGAATTTTAGAACGAATTGACCTTAAAACTTGAAGGTTATATATAACTAAGTGAATTTGTGATTTTAAAACTAGTATGAATTTGAAATTATAACTTGAATTTACTATAAATTGAACTTAATAGGAATATGAACTTGAATGTTGTTGACTTTTAAATCCAAAAAGTTGAATTATATTTTTTAGCATAAGCACCAACACTAGTTGATCCTATTGATGATAAAATTGATTTTCTTTCAAGATTGATATGTGTCAAGTTGCCCACTATGTGAAGTGTAGCGACCCTTTCCGGGAGATACTACAAATTGCCAAGAAACCTAATTTAATACTTGTGAAATTTAAAAGAGATTAATGAAGGGCATACTAATTTTAATCTAGTTGAGATATTAGGTTCCTAACGTATAATTTAGTTAAGGATGTGCACCTTGCCCATTTAAACCTTTATTTGAGTTCAAAATTGATATGACACGGAATTTTGACTTATGACGAAAAACTCTCCAAATACTGTTATGCAAATAGCCAGCGAGTTTTTCATGCAATGTTATCCTCACACTTAAGGATGAAATAACATGAATATTACCAACTTTCAATTACTGAAATCAGTTGGTTCATGCTTCACACAAGATTTCAAAACATATAGTAAATTAGTATATTACAAGACTTGAGTTTAAACACCCCAAAAAGATAAAAAAAAAAAAAACGTATAGCCATACTTATATTACAATCCATGGTGACATGACCAAAATCAGCCTCGAAAATTTGCATGTAAATATAGCACACGTACATGTAGCAAGTACCCACGTTTATAACAAAATAATATATACCTATATGCCAGTGTGATCTTCCTTAAGACATTCAAAATCTCTCATCTCATGCCACTTCCAAGCGTCCTCTCGAACATTCCTTATTATAGATACAACTATCTATAAGCATATAACTTAGTGGTGTAAAACTATAGATCCAGAGCACTCAGATTCACCAAGTTATCATTCTCAAGTAAAGGTTAGTACAATTGAAACGAAATCAGTAAATCGAGTAAACAATATACAAAGAGTATCAAGTTGGATATTTAAAGATCCAAATGTCAATAACGCTTATAGAACAATTTTTCAAGAGGTTCAATAAAAAGACTCTCCCCATATATACATCATGTCGTCATAACAAGCACGAGCAGGTATCAAGAAGGTGTCGCGCCCCATTTTCGCGGAAAACGGGTTTTGTGCGCGACCTAACAACTCTTTTGGATTTGAGTTTTGAGATCGGCCACCTCACGAATTAAGGCGCGTTAGGCACCTATTCTAACCTACCTATCTAACTAAGGTCAACGGGCCATAGATTAGGTAAGGGTTCAAATTACCTCGAAGGGGAAGGTTTCAGCATCCCTCTAGATTCCACAAGTGTGGTCCCGGCCGTATCTCATGCATCTATGTGGGGGTACAATAGCAATCAAGGTCGTTAAGCTTATTATTTATTTATCTTACTAAGTGATAACAAAATATAAAACAATTAATACTATTCATTACGCATGCAACGCTAGTGATGGCATAATAAACAATCAAGTTTTATTTAAGCATGAGACTAGTTATAAACAAAATGTATAAATTATTAAACACTAATATGTTAGAAGTAAGGTTTTGTAAAATCAAGGCAGTTTTGAATATGATTTTTTATTTTAAAAAAATGTTGTTTCTTTATAGGGATGATGCCACGATATTATGATCGCCTCCTCCACCATAAAACCAGTTTGATTTGAGTCGGTCTAAAATAGTTTATGGTTTTTGAATGATGTAGTTTTACACGTAGCACTAACCATTTACATAGAAATGCACAGAATTCTTTGAATTCATTGGTCGGTGGTCTTCGTCGAGGATGCTCTGTTTAAAATTAGGAACTAGACCTCGTAGTTCCGTTGACTTTCCCACTAACGTAGGTTCGGAGATAGTGCTTATAATTAGTTTCAAAATAAACAATGTCTAAAATCATCGCAAAATTTTAAAGGAAGATTGAATAAGACTTTTTAGAAAATTACAAGGTGTTGATATGAATATTTTTTACAGCAAGTTAAATGCATGAACTGATTCTAATTTATTATTATTTTAAGAATAACTATATTGGGCAAGGAATGCGTAATCTTGTCAAGAAAATGACTGGGATTAAACTTCATGAAATAATATTAACTATTTTAGGGGGAGGGCAGCAAATATGGCCAAACACGTTGCATTTTTTGTTATATGTTAAGAGTTTATTTACAGCCTATAGACATGATTTCTAGGTGTTCAAAAATAACATATATATCCTAATTTTGTAAATTTAAATGTTATGAGCACAATAAACCTTGACATTGTTTCTACATGACAGATGATTCTAAATTATAACATTATTAAAACACCTAATCGGCCTATTAATTACCAGGAAAAGAATTGCAGAATCTTCTTTTTGTTTTATCCCTTCCCTTTCATCATTTTATTATTTTTAGACTTATAACAAAAGTGTCAAGCATTGGAAATTGATTATTATACCACCTATAAATTAATAAAAAAGACCCTTAAATCTAGGGTGGTTAAAGACAAAACCTATAGCATGATTTCTAAAAAATAACAAACAAATAAGTCATATAAATCGCCCTTCTCACCCCCCTCCCCCACCCCCCCTAGACGACGCCCAAATAAATTTTTATTGATCTTTAGGTTAGCAATTTTTTAGGGCAACATTCGAATAATAAAATAGCGAAAAAAATAAAATATATAGATATATATATACATTCAAACCAAATATAATCCTTCTTCATTTAATCTTCAACCTTGAACTTCAAATATGAAACCTGTCAAAGTAATTAAATACACAACACAGTAATCACGCACTTGAGTTAAGGTAGACAACATGCATCGTTTAATGACGATTCTACATACAAAACATAGCTTACACAAATTGTGAATGTAATATCGTTGAATGTTAATAATATCTAACCTTTAGCAAAACGAATTGATCAACGCTTTACTCCACAAAGTAATAAGATATGGCAAAGAAGAACTGAATAATTACCGGAATATTATGTTGTTAATAGTCAAGAGTAGCACATGAGAGAAGGAGAATGATGAGAGATTTTTGTGATTGAGAGTGAATGAATGTGTCTGAGTTTATGAAGGGAGGGTCTTATTTATATAGCAAGAGGGGAAACAAATAAGGAAAAAAGATATTTCAAGGAGTTCAAATTAAATATATTATGTTCTTATTAAAAAGTAGATTCAAATCAGCCAAATAAAAATATACACTTTCCAATATAAGGCCAGAATAAATTAGAAGAGAATATTATATTATTTATCTATACTAAGGAGAGCCAACTCAATTTTTTAGATTTAATCTTAATAACAAATAGATAGTAAGAGTACAGAAGGAAGACAATATTATTTACTTTAATAAATAAGAGCAAACCATTTTAATTGAGAAAATCTGTTAAATTTTAAAACATTGAAATTCAATATAATACTTTTAACATATTATAAATTTACGATAATTTTAAAAGTAAAACATACTAAAATATTAATTTTTCAAGTCAAAGTCGACTAAAATTCTAAAATTTAAAGATACGTATTTAATCGAATAGGATTTCTAAAAAAGTTCAAAGGTCGGTCAAAATTGGTGTCAACAGGCTCCCATTGGTTGATTGAGAATGAAGCATGAATTGTCATGGGGGGGGGGGGGTGGGGGGGGGGGAGGCGGCACCCAACTTGACTTAGTATGCCGATTTTGTCCGACGGCGACGAGAGCTGTCAGTTGGATCAATTGAACATATGAGTTTGAAAAGAGGGTACGACCGAGACTTTGGTTTTAATCGGCCTACATCTCTGTTATCAAATCAGGTCGTGTGTAGTTCTAGATTCAGAAGCAAATGAAACTCTTAAAAGTTGAAAGAGCGCTAGGTATTTGGGGGAAAAAAGGCACGATATCGGCTTGAATGGATAAGATTAGCAGTATGCGAAAAAAGAGAGATAAGGCTAGAGAGCGTGATAGAGAAGCAACATGTCAGCATCTTGAGCACGGTTCATAGAGTATGAGTAGCAGGGATTGATAAGTCGTTGTTTTGATAGAGGACATCATGATAATTGTAATCAGGGAGATCGATCATATCTGGCAAATTTCTAGATAAACTGTTAGCTTATAAATAGATAAAATGAGCCAATCTGATAAAATATGAGTTCTAAATAGACAAGAGGTGATAAAAAGCGGATCTGTTTGAGACATCGCAAGCCTTGAAGTCCTTTAACTTCCTGAAGGATTGACCCCCTCTCTGAAGAATGACGTCAAACTCCATAGATTTGATACTATAAAATATAGACAAAAATTCTTGTTGTTAGAGAGTCTAACGTCCTTTTAAGGCGACGAGCCTAACATCATATTTTAAGGCGGAAAGCCTAAACATCCTATTGTAAGGCGGAAGAGCCTAATGTCTATTGTAAGGCATACTAGCCTAACATCGATTGTAAGGCAGATGAGCCTAAATATCCTATTGTAAGGCGGAAGATGCCTAATGTCTATTGTAAGGCAACGATCCTAAATGTCGTATGTAGGCGACGAGCCTGAACTATCCTATTGTAATGCGGAAGAGCCTAAATATCCTATTGTAAGGCGGAAGAGGCCTAAACGTCCTATTGTAAGGCTGAAGAGCCTAAAGTCGTATGTCAGGCTAGACGAGCTAACATCGATTGTAAGGCAGATGAAGGCTAAATATCCTATGTAAGGGCGGAGGAGCCTAAATGTTCGTTTTGTAAGGTAGACGAGCCTAAACATCGTATTGTAAGGAAGAGAGCCTAATAGCCTATTGTCAGGCGGAGAGGCTAAATGCGTCTTGTAAGGCAGAAAAAAAAAAAAAAAAAAGAAACAAAAAAAAAAAAAAAAAAAAACCAAAAAAAAAAAAAAAAAAAAAACAAAAAAAAGACGAGCCTAAATGTCTTATTGTAAGTGCATTACTAGGCGCTAAACATCTCCTATTGTAAGCGGAAGAGCCTAAATATCCTATGTGGTGAGGCGGAAGAGCCTAAATGTAGTATTGTAAGCAGACGAGCCTAAACATCGTATTGTAAGTCCGATGAGCCTAATATCCTATTGTAAGTCGAAAGACTAAATGTCGATTGTAAGCAACAGGGCCTAAATGTCTTATTTTAGGCAGACGGCCTACACATCGTATTGTAAGGCATTTTTATTAAAAAAAATAAAAAAAAAAAAAAAAAAAAAAGAAAATAAAAAATTAAAAAAAACAAATGAGCCTAATATCCTTGGTAAGGCGGAAGAGCCTAAATGTCGTATTGTCAGCTGCGACGAGCCTAAATGTCGTATGGTAAGGCAGACGAGTCCTAAACATCCTATTGGTAAGGCGGAGAGCCTAAATATCCTATTGTGAGGCGGAATAGCTAACGCTATTGTAATGCGGGAGAGCCTAAAGGTCGTATGTAAGGCAGACGAGCCTAAACCTCGTATTGTAAGGCAGATGAGCCTAAACATCCTAGTTAAGGCGGAAGAGCTAAATTGTCTCTTGTAGGCGACGAGCCCTAATGTCGTATTGAGGCAGACAGCCTAATATCCTTGTAAGGACGGAAGATCCTAACATCCTATTGTAAGGCGGAGAGCTAAATGTCTATGATAATAATGCGGGAAGGATTAAATATATATTCAGTCAATCGTAGAAGAAGTTGATAATAGCCTCTTCAAAAATAATCTGAGGAATAGTATGACTTTCATATTAGGCTCCTAAATATGACAGTACGCTCATGTAATAATTTATTTCCTGCATCCAGAGAAACTCGTAAATTCAAAAGGCGAGAGAGGGTCATAACCTATGCTTGTTTTGCCTTTAGAGTTGCATTCCGTTGTGATGAAATTTTGAGGATTTCTTTCTCAAATTTCTGGGGCCCCAGTTTAGAGTATCAGATATATAATCACTTTTAAAACATCTCTATGAAATTTTTTGAGGTTTCCTCAAAATCTGCCCCACTTTTTATTAGTAGGGAAATTTTTATCTGCCACTCAAAGAAAAAATTGTAAGTTCCAAGAAAGTGATTGTCTTGTATTTGGACATTAAGGCTCGATTTCGAATTCAAGTTCCAAGTCTGTCATGGATTGTCAATTAGCCTAGATTTGAATTTGTAAAGAATTTTTGAATGACCTGGGAAAGAAAGAAAAAAAAGTATTTGATAGAGAGAGCCGGACCCATCAAGGGTTGCCTCGTATCCAAAAGGAAATCAGGTCAAACGTAGTCAGATTGCCAATGGAAGAAAAATGAAAGGAATGATTAGGCTTTGGGCATACGGTCTGAGACAATAGATCCCACTTTGCTAAGAGTCGTGTCCATATCATTTCTTGATGTGATTTACGGCTTCCTTGCAAGTGCCTTAACATATATCTTTGTAGGTCTCTTGAACATGAATGTATTCGCCATAGAGGATTGCACTTGTTGTTTTTTCGTCCTTGTTGGCCTATAATTTTTCCTTTTTCAATCATATCTGAATCTTATTCTTATTTCTGCAGCATTCTTCGGTGTCATGACCTGTGAATGTTTGAAGGTAGGCACAATTTTGGATAGGATCAAAGTTTGAGTAGAGTGGCTTGGGAATCATCCATTTATTGGTCTTCGAATGCCTTTAGGCGTGCATATCTCTGGAAAATGTCATCAAAGTTTCCCTTAAGGAGTGAATACACTAGGTTTCCTCACCTTATGTTTGAATACCGCGGTTGGAACGGCTCAAGAATAGCATGAATTTGGCTCCATATTCTGATTTCTTTGCTTCGAGGTTAGAGTTGATACTCTTCGTTCGTCTTTCATCTAATAGTCGTTCAAGACTTGAAAGGAATTTGTGTATGCAGGGCAATTCTTGCCAGACTGAATGCATATCTAACTCTTTTTCCATATTCAATTAGCTGTCGAAACTTTGATACCATCGAAGATTGGTTTTGTAGTATATACCCTTCAAGTGATCTGATGAGAGTTTGTATCGGCTACTCCTCTTCATGCGGTAGTGACGTTCTTGGAGGCTTCCATTCTCATCGTATGACATATTCGCCCAAAAGATTCGTGACTAAATTAAAAAAAGAAAAATTCAATTTGAGCAAATTTAACATTGTAGGGTCAACTTCTTATTAACCTGTATTGTTCCAGCAAAGTCTTGGGGCCTGTCTTCCCCTGCGAGCCCTTTGTCAAAGTCTTGTTTGACGCACCAAGTAGGCTTTCCTGATACTTTGAATAAATAACCTCATTAGGAAGAGGTTCCTTGTTTGCTAAGCCAACTAGCCTGCTGGGCAAAAGCTTTTGAGATGTGCTATTGGATCTCCACGTTCCCTCAACATGTGAATTTTGGGAATTTTAAATCCCGACGGCACTTCAACTGCCTGGGTGTATACAGAATTTTTTTTACCTTAGGTCATGAGTAGGGATTGAATGTAAACTCTCATTCACCTTTTCCTCCAAGTCATGCATTTTTCGTGCTGGGCAGTTGTCATCTAGCTTAGACTTCTCTATTTTGTCATCTATCCCTCATATCCTGAAGCATCAGTTGAGGCGTATTGGAGACCTTTGTTGAGAGAGGGTGTGAGTAGGAAAGGATGGAGAGATGGCTGCAAGAGAATACTTTGTGTTGGCGAGAAGAATGGGTGATTTTTTTCGAAGTTGAACATATTTTCATTGCAGAATCGTAGTCGAGCCATTACCAAATACGAGACAACCTTTTAGTCAAGAAGTAAACTCAAACACAAAACGCGAGTTATTATATAGTGAGCCAAAATTATAATTTCAAATGAATGACACAATAACTCAAGTGGGACAATTATAACAGTTACTAGAATAGGGTACATAATTGGGAAAGGTAAAATAAATAAAATAAATAAAAGCAAAATAAAGGGCCCAATTAGATAACATTGCATAAATTGGGATATCAAACACGTTATTTAAGAAAATGCCTAAATGCATAAGGAGCCTTGTTATGCCAAAGGGTTAGGCCAAGCGACACGATAAGTGATGTCACAATAACTAATTCAGCCTTATTTGCCATTGTAATTAGAGTTAGCAATAAACGACTTTCAATTATTGAAATATTTCTATTTATTAGCCAATCTAGAGATAACTAAAAGGGCGGAGGTATAACACATGGGAATAAAGAGTAAAAAACTTTAATTATGTTGCTTTCCAATGTTAGGGGCACAATCTGGTCTTCCTCATTTCTGGGGTAATGTCATAGTCGGTGGAGGATGTTGCAGTGCCTATCTTTCTCTTTTTCATTGTGGCCAAAACCATCTTTCCAAAATTGGGATTACTTTGACCACCATTTGTGTTTTGGAAATGTGAGGGTAAGCCATACTCTGCAACAAAGTAACAAACACTTCTAAAATCCTATTTTGGCAGTTGACTTGATTTAATTACTATGATCACGTTGACACATAAATATTGCATTTGTCTACGGTGTTGGGGCCGCTTTAGACGAGAGGGTGACTACTTATACATGGATTGACACCAAGGGTCAAACCTCCTAGGGCTTATGCAGCATGTATGACTTACGCAGGACTCTAAGAGTGCTGACACGGACTTAAGGGATTCTACTATGGCTAGAGGCTCGTGTCTTCGGCGGTATAAACTATCGCACTACGTCCACGCATACGCCGACTCTCTATAATGGTAATTTGTCAATAGATGGAGTATTGTGCAGGTGTGTTCAAAGGCACAACTCACGAGAACAAATAAAAAAGGAATAGGATCCTAATTAGGGAAGTATGAGGGCGGATGCCAAGTATCAAAGCATAAACTTTAGGCATTTACCTTGGAAAACGTAACATATAGTCAGTTTAATAAACAATAAATAAATAAGGCATAAATAAGGAAGTAACATATAAGATATGAAAACTACGGGCAAATAAAGCAAAGGATCAGACTGAAACTGTAAAACCAATAATGGGAAAGGTAGGGTGAAACTGATATAATAATTAAGGAAAAGGGAAAGGAGGACAATTTGAGAGGAGACAATAACTAATGGCAAGCACAATAACATAGTAGTGAAATGACAAAAATAAGTAAACCAC